>OX375799.1:4923641-5523641 GCA_947359425.1 Lagria hirta
ATATTAAACTTTTAGTTTTTTTGTCATAAACAGTAAATAAAGTATTATTATTGTCTATAAACATTTTATATGGTATTAAACGTTTAGTATTCCACCTGGTATTAAGAAGGTTAAACTGCCGCACATATCCTGTAATTTAATAACTGGTTTTAGGAATAATTGATTTGGGAATATTCACGCAACAATCAATTAATTCCAGATTGAATGTAATAATCTATCAAATTAAGAATTAATTCAATTTTGTGATATAAAATAGATGTTTGTTCAGAAATTTTCTTAAAACCTTGTTCTTCCCCGAAAAGCCACCGTTTGTTTCATACCATTATTATTAAGTGCAGTTATGTAATTTTACTAAGTAAATTTGAACTTTAGCTAAAAAGTTTGATTTTAAGCTCTAAAATAAATAATTAAATTGTTTACTTTTTGCATTCTAGGTATTGAACTTTTGAAGTTTTATCAAATCATTAGTAATTTAGTATAATAATAGAGTGAAGTCATTAATATTTAAATAGAATGAAACAATGTTAAAGCAGTTTTTGTTGAATAGAGATTAAGTTTACAGAGGTCTGTTCTTGTAGGGTGATTAGCAAGACGGTGTCTCCTGGGCATTTACAAATCACTCGGGCTACTTAGTAACTTAACACAGCTGAAATTCTTACTTTGCTTTTGCTTTCTATGTTATGTCTTGCTCCGTTGCTTTCTGTCCGATCCAATTTTGATAGAGACTTCTATTTTATGTTGTTATCCCTTTTCCTAATTTTCTTTGTAATTCGCTTTACTTTGTACATTTTATATGCTGTTTGTTAACAACATTCCTAATAAAGACCCGCATTTAAATTCACTTTGGACTAATTTTATTATGCAAGCAAACCATTTCAATTACTGGAAAAGGGGGCTAGATCTCCTCCGCAAATACTTGTGCATGCAACGGTACTTTGGTATCGCACCTGAGCATCCCTTTTCTCGGCTCAATAGTCAGCTAAATTAATTTTGATAAACAGTTATGCACTGTATAGAACATGTAAACCGAATCCAACATCCAACCCTCGCTTTACACGTTTAGATATGTGTGAAATTTAGTAGAGGATCAAGTATCATTTTATAATTACCACACAGAGCTAACCTAAGTTTTCAAAGCATAAACACGCAAAAGGGTAACAAGCTCACTCTAAAACTATTACAAACGTGTAGTGTAGTATAGAGCAAGCAGGCACTTGTTATACTCTCAGCTCTTACATAACGTCTTTGCATTAGCTAAAGTTATAGTTGTAACTCTATATCTTCGTCCAGATTACCCAGACACGACACATAAAAAAAACTAATACTTTTTATCACCGTGCTTAATTGTAATTATATATATTTACCTGTCTGGCTATATTTATTTTTAGACGAAACAACCCCTATTTTTAAGATGAATGTTTGTAGAATATACTAATATTTTTGTAAGATATTATAGAAAAGAGAGCCCACATTACTATTGAAGGAGATGTTTAGGAATAATTAAATTCTAATCAATAAAAACATTGTTTTTATTATTCAATCAATAAAAACATTGTTTTTATTGATTGAATGTAAATTGACAGTAAATTGTTTTTCCGAATAGCATTTGGAAAACTCAAATAGAAAAACAATTTTTTTTTAATATTGCTAAAACACCAATTTGTGATGAATTTTTGTGTGTTTTAATACTTTGGAGAAATATATTTTTTTTTTGGTCAAACTTTATATGGATCGGGCTATTTATAGATCTTACATAACCTACAAATTGTCAGAAATTGTCGCATAGCACCCTTAAACGGGCATCGGTCAACTAAGCAAAGTATTCAATAAACCAGCTATCGTCTCTTGTAATCGTTTCCAGACGTGCTTTTTTCTATTTTCAAAATCCTCTTACATTGATTTTTAACTGTAAGTTTTATCTGCAGCATTTTTATTAAAAGCCGATTTCATATTGTGATTCTTATAAAACTATTTTTGTTTAGTCTGTTATTGCAATCGCAGATAAGCGTAGATATTATGCTGCCTTTTCTCAGTTTATTAATAAACCATTTTTATATAGAATTTATAAAAATTGTTATAATAGTGTTATTCCTGCGTTTGCTCTAGCACACAGTGAAAACAATTTTCTGTGGTGAATCTTTCCAAAAACCACATAAATATTGTTCCATTGTTCATATTTTGTGAGTATTTACAAAACAAACATTTTTTAATGAAACATCAACACACAAAAGACGTACGTATAGGTGTGTTAAACTGGAAGCAGTTGTGTAAATACAACGCAACAGAAAACGTATGGAGTTTTGCCCGAAGAAGTCTGGGGATATTTCAAAACAGAACCGCAATGAAAATTTGGTTCCTATGTTCGCCGCTCTAAATGTTAATAAAATCCTATATCTATATACACAAACACTAGCTATATTATGTTAACTGAAATTATATTGTAAGACTAAAACATAAAAATTTATATTCAACAGTTATGACGTAGCAAGGTATTAAAAACGTTTTATTACCTAACGTTAATCTTGGACTACTGCCACTTACCTATTTACGTCAGAAATAAAGCATAAACTTTTTTTAAGCATACAGTCCAATCAAGCTATAATTTTTACCAGCTGCTTCAACAACGTAAAATAATAATTCTTGTAAAGCTTTCAGCCAAACAGCTGTGAGGACTTGATACTTTTTTAAAATTATTTACAAATAAACGTAAAATACACTCTACATGTAAAAGAACAACACTGCTTATGCTATTTTGCTGTAAATTTGCAAGAAGTTCTTATTACACTATTATTTTAATGTCAGGCAGTTTATTTTCTTCTTCTGATGAGAACTTTAAACCAGCTAAATATCTTTCACCTAAACAAAAAGTGTCAGAAATAAGTTTGTTGTTTTTGCAAACAAAAATTAATAAAGCTTTTCAAGCTTTTAATGTAAAAAATAACCAATTCTAATGTTTTAAAATACAAATCTCGAAAAATTGACAATCATAAAGGATTACAAATGCATCGGCGGAAACTACACATGAAGGGATTGTAGAATAATTGATAAGAACATAATCATGCGCTACAAATAATCATCCTATAATTTAAACATTTGATAGCAAATAATTGAATTAGTCGCATACATCTGACAAGGATCTGATAACACTCATGTCTTAGTTACCTCTCCGCAGTTTAGCTTTATCCTTTCTCACTCCAACGTTGCTAACGGAGCATCCTTTGATCTGTAACAGGTCTTACCTTTTTTAACCTTAAACCTCTACGCTGCTTCGACATCAAACAAATTATTGAAGACATTTGGTTAAACGTAGATCGCCCCCATCTCACCCTTCACTTGTCTGTCAGATCGCTTAAAAATAACGAGCAAGACTCTTTTATCATTTATAGAAAGATATTTCTTTGACCCAACTAGAGCCTACATTTATCTTAATAAAGATATTAGAATAGAATGACTTTAACTTGACGTGTGTAGCAAGAATGAAAAGGAGATATGAGAATTTCTGACATATCGTTTTATCTTATTTCAGGAAAGCAGAAAGTAATCAATAACTGCAAAAAAATTAAATCTTTAATAACAAAACAGTTTTCACAAAAACTTGTTGCCACTTTATTCTGTTTATACGGTCTAAGAATTATTAGAAGATTTACAGGTGATCACAAAATGTCTCACTATCAGCCAGGAAGTTCCTATAGCTGCCAACAAATTTGAGATATTTTTATAGTTGTTATAACTCATCTTTTAGACAGCTGTGAAAATTCTCTGTCAACTTACCGCACGACTCAATGTTCGACTATTTTAAAGCATACAAAATTTTACAACGATTTGTAGGTTATGTTAGATCCATAAATAGCCCCAGAAAAAAAAATATTTTTTTCAAATATTGAAACAGAAGTAGGGCACATAACATTTTATCAGCAGATAATTTTTAGTGATATTTAAAGAAAAAAAGAATTTTAATATTTTATTTGCGCTTATTTGGAATAAAATAACACAATTTTACAAACAAGCCACGCCCGTACGAAATAATTGCATCATTTAACTTTATTTTGTATTTTTGAAAATACCACTTTAAGTTTCAGTAGAAACGGCATCAAACGGAATACGACACTATTCAATTTTGCAAGATTCTAATAAAAAAAAAATAAAGACCAATTTAGATATTGTTAGAAAATTAACTAAAAATTGTTAATTGTTTAAAACATTAAAAAAAAAATCAACAATCTACAATCTACAACCCCTGCAGCTCCACTTTACAGCACAATATTAAAGAATATTATATAGTGATAATATTTTATTAAATATCTACTTGTGTATCTTAATTGTTGAGACAATAAACTATTATTATTATTATTATTCAAAAGTTTTTTTATTATTTTAACAATTAGACCAAGAAATCAACCAGATTATTGTTGCTGGAAAAGTGCAGATTATGTGCAGTAATGACACACAAAAGAAATCAGAAAAAAAATGTAAAAAAAAAATTTAAACAGCAAATAAAAAGGTGTAGAAGAGATGTTAAGATAAAAAGGAGACGACGTTGGATAGATAGAAACTATACAAGGTAAAAAAAATATATTTACTTCCTAGTGATAAAAAAAAAATCAAAGCAGGCGTCGCAAATTATCGGTCATGTATCTTATACGTTAGCATTATTCTTCAGCATTTTATTATCATTATCTGATAATAGAAAAATTTGGAAAAAAAAAGAAAAGCTATTCTTTACATTTGTAAGAAAAGGTAAGTAATCAAGTTATTATCACATGTGACGCCCCTGGTAAATAATTTTTTTGCCGAGATGTAATTTTTAAAGCTACGTTTTGCTCTTGTTAACCTTAAAAACACCTGATATCTATTATCAACAAGTTTATCAGTGCATTAAAATTATGATGCATGATTTCAGAAAATTAGGATGTATCATCAAAAAAAAGTGAGGTCCCTAGCTCAAATTCTAAAAATGGTGAAATATGTATGACTCAAACTAAGATAAACTTTTTGATTAAACAAAAGATGAGATTTATTTTTTTTCACCACTCTGTTAGTTTGCTGTACAAGATGTAATTATATTAACCTGTATTGGAAAAAAAATTGATCTCAAAATCGGCCCCTGTCTAAATTAAATAAAGCTTAGTATAATTAAAAATTCTGCACGAACAACAAAAATACCTTTGATAGGTTGCATGGTTTAAAAAAATTTGCAAAAATATGTTTTATAGAAATCAGAACAAACAAAAGCAGCAAGAGAACAAAAACATGTTTGTGTTGTTTAAGAAAAAATATGTTTTTGTATAAATGTATTTTATAAACGTAGAATTATACGCGGTTACTTCATGTTATGTCATCTTTTTTATCTGAAAGTTTCTTCTGCGTACATGGTCACAGTTATAATAACAACATTATATTTTCGAAGCGCTAGCAGCTACAGGTAAAATTGTTTTCAAAAGACTTAAGCCTGCAGATGACAACAGTCGGAAAAGCATTTTTAAGCCTTGCGGGTCCCTGTTGCTCATTTGGACATAAAGCATATAGAAAATACGAAAAAAATGCGCAGGGAATTATAATGTAGAATGAGATTTGATGGCTGGTAATTTAGTTGAATAATTGAAGCAATACTAGCCCGAGGGACAAAATGAAACAGGTATAAACAAAAGAAAATGGTCAGAGAAAATCTTTTGCAGCGAACAAAGCGAGTTTCGAGCTTGTTTCAAGCACTCTTTAGAAAATTAGCCGACATTAAAAAGTTTTCGTAAGTTAATTTTCTTTAGATGAAGAGTAATGTAGTTTTATAGACATTTGTTGACATTTTGTTTTCATTGCATATTCACAATTTAGTATAAAAGGTGTCTTTTCCGTGAAGGCAACATCTGCGTCCTTAATCCACCTATATACTTCTTTATTTGATATTTATAGATGTATTCGCCGGATTCGCTTCGCTTTGCTCCAATATTCCATTTTTTTTTTTTATTTATTTCGTTTCAACATAAATATTTCTTGTCGTAATTTTTAAAAATGAACCTAATTTGCCATATTCCATTAAAGCTCAGCAAGAATATCGATGAAATAATATTTCACCGCCGAGAACAACAGTCTGTATGTGCTTTAATACGTGTTAATAAAAAGCTGCATGAGTTTGGTTGGGGTGTTGTTGCCTTTGCTCGTATGTCCTCATTGTCCTGACTTTACGTGCTCATTTATCCTCATTTTCAAGCTCTCATGAAAAAAAATGCTAATTGCATTTATCCATTTCAGTTTGTTTGTTTAAATATGGAAAGCAACTACCCCTAAAGCTTACAACCAACACGCAAATTGATTTTTTAAATATTGATAAACTTCTAGTTCAGATTGCTTCTACCCGCTGCATTTTAATCCACACAAACTCAAATTAAAAGCTATTCAAATATTCAACCTGTAAAATTAAACTTCACTAACAATCTATTAGTTTTTCAGTTAATACAATACCACTACAGAACAAGCTTCCTGTTAACAAATAACATCCTATCAAACTTAACTTTTCCGAGAATAAAATTAAATTTTGCAACAAAATTCCAATCAATAACTGCTAATTATGCAAGCACAATATTTTAATTTCTAATCAATTAAAGCCTCTCTTTTGAAAACTGCCTAATTCAACTTTTTTCCTAATCATCAAATATGCTTTACCATAGTAACTACATTTGGCTATAGTCAAAACTCACACAATAGTGACACCTATTAAACGCTCTTCCATAAAAGTTAAAAAACAATGTTTCTACATTTTCATTAATTAAAACCGCTAACAATAGTTATTGACTTGAAAAAAAATATTTATCCAAGCAATAAAAGAGAGTTTGCTAGTTAGATGATTATACTCCCGCTACACACCTGAGGGTGTGAAGCGTTTTATCTTCTCTTGTTCTCGATTTTATTAGAAAAACTTTTGATAGTGATTTGCATAAGAGTCTTAAAACAAATGATTTTGTTGTATAGACATTACTAAAGTAGTAGAATAATGAGATTTTCAAACTGAAAGTAGCCGATAAGAGTTTTAGGTTTTAAGAATGTGTCTTTTTGAGAAGTTGATTCGAGGATAGAGAAACTTGGAGAAATACATAATGTAGAGAAGATGATGGGATTAGAAACATTTGAGATTATGGTGACCTATCCACTTCCGGTATCCAGTGCAACGACCGGAAGTGAAACATTGCGGTGGAGTGACGCGTACCACAACATACTATCCCATTAAGTGTAAAACTATGCGTGATACATCTGCAATGTTATTTGGTGGTGCGTGTCTCTACCAACCCTCTGGGAGCTCCACCCGTCGACATCCCGACCTTGCCTCGCCTTGGTTCCATATTTTTATCACCAACATCATTTTGTAACCCTTCCGTAAATATTTAAACTAATTCATTACTCTTTAAATAATTAAAAGTCCCTCGGTAGTTACGTGATCATATTTTTAAAATTTTTGCTACTGGAAAGCAAGTGTGTACAACAAGTACATGTTTCCCTAATTACCACCATTTTTAGTTAATAAATTTGGTCTGGCTTGGCCCGCCTCGCTCTAATGTAATTAAACATAACCCAAATTTCCTGCTCCAGTTTCTTCGCTTTTGTCCCTCACTCAACATAAAATAAGTAATTATTCCAAGTATTTATATGTGCATGAATTCCTTCTCAACCTACAATAGATTATGCGAATACATTAACACAAGTTGTCACGAAATAACCGACACTTCCTATGTTAAAACGTTTATCTCACTACTTATTATTTATTTCAAAACTTTACATCTTGATTTTTCTGTTTTATGCAAAAACACTCTATAATTTTTACATTTATTTATTTATATACGCATAATTCTTCAGTCTTGGCGTAGAATGAACGCTTTTCTGGTGTTTATGCAGGCGCATGGCGCAGTCCGTCGGTGATTAATTTCTACGGAAGTGGCAAACTATCATTGCTGCTCACATATAGACGCTATATAAGCGCTATATAAACTACCTCTTAAATGCAAAACAACCTATCATAATGACCATAAACTGCAAAACTCTTGTTTACGAATACTAAAATAGTTTTTTCAGACAATGAAACAACTATAAAAAAATACTACCAATTTTTCTTTGTGATTTTAGCAATTATTCAAATAACTATTTGTATATATAATAACAATTATAAATTTATAATTTATTTACATAATTTGCGTGTCTAATATAACATAAATAAATTTGAGTAAAATCTGAAAAATCTCTAAGTTAAGAAATGGTCGAGACTTCAGTTTCAAATTTATTTTTCTATAGTTTTTTTATTATAAGATTTTCACCACCCATTATTTTTTGCTTCCACCCACATCTTTAAGATTTGCGCTGATTCTTTAACGAATTTTTATATTGAGCTGCCGCTTTTCTAGTTTTATACTGTCCTTGCTTGCCAAATCTTTTTGTTGGCCTATTGTTTTTCATTTTTACTAAGTGCCCAAGCCATCTTTTTGTCTTTTTTTATCGGTTTTACTTCTAAATCTTTTCTTATAACACACTTTTACATTTTGTATTTTTTTATAATGCTTTTGATGTCTCTTAAATAATTCCTTTCAACTGCTTGTATTTCGCACCCATAGGTTACAATAGGCTCAACTTTTGTTTTGTACACGGCCCGTTTTGTTTTTGTTATCGCTTTTTTCCAAATGAAAGTCTTGCTGAGTGTGTAGTAGATCTCTTTGTATTGTTACTCCAAGGTATGTACATAAAATTGTTACTTTGTTTAATTGTTTTGCTATTTAATCTCATTCTTGTTTTAGTATATTTGTTGCATGCTACTATCATTTTTGTTTTGTTTGTGTTTATCTAATTGACCAAAAAATAGAAATTGTTTACAAATGGTGAATGCGGGATTGAATTGATTATTGTACTGTAGCCAAACGAGAAAAAGTTTTGTAGAAGAGTTTTTCAATTGTTGTAACTTTTTATTTTTGTCTAACTGTCAATTGTCAAATACAAAAATAAACTAGCTTAGTTGGTTTACTGATAGGAGGAGTTTAGAAGAGTTAGTAAACTACAACTGTCCTGTCTAAAGTGGCACAAGTCAGGCTCAGTTTAGATCAGGTCAGCTCATCACTGTAAAAAATGCGTCCCATTCGTTTAAGATTAAAAGTAAAATTGTAGTATTTATATGGCCAGGCATAGTCTTAGACTATGCCTGGCCATAGTTTAAGCGAATCTGGCCAATTCGCTTTTAATCTCTAAAAAGCTCAGCTAGTCTACTGGTATAAGAAGTTTAGAAGAATTACTCAATCAAAACTGCCCTGTCCAATGTGAGAAGTCATGCTACTCAGGTCAAGTCAGGTCAGGTCTAACAAACGAGTGTTAATACGCAAAATTGTTACGCGGTTCTGAGAATAACGCAAAAACATGTTGCCTGAGTACAGTCAGATAAATTCTGAATATACTATACATATTTTTTGTTACTGATAAATAAATAGTATGTAATTGTAAGTATTCAATCATGATTTAAGCGATTTTATCTAGATTATATAATATATTGGTCAACGTTGATTTAGTAAAGCTCGCATTTATGAATTGAATATTAGTAGACATCATTGTACACTTATCTATTGATTGATATCTTTATTAACAAGCAGAATATATCAATTTGTACTTTATGACAAATTTGAATAGAATTTCAATACAGTATAGCTCTGAGCACTTATCATGCATAGAAGGTTTCAATACCTGCTGAAGTATAGACGTTTGAAATTGACATTGCTACGTTGGCAGTGGGCAGAAGGTCTGATTCTGTATTCTGTTTGAACGTAGTGCTAGTAGTGTACCCCTAGCTTTCAGCATTTGCACAGTCGATCTCAAACGAACACCCTTACAAAAGCTTACGATAATTAGACCAAGTCATTGTAAATGCAGAACTCAAGTTCCTTTTAACGTAATTATATATTACAAAGTGAATAATACACAAATACAACTGAAAACCAGAAATTACTTTTTATATGAAATAATCACTTTTTATAATTATATTTGATAAAAAAACTTTCTTAATATGAATATGTTGATAAATAATAATAAGAAATATTGTCTATTTTTTTATTTAATTATGAACACATGATCTTGATTTTTTTGACCACTCCTGATTGTAGCTTATTTTAAAATTTATTATAAGATACATAAGAGATTAATAAAGCTGTAATTAATAAAAAGATAAAATCAGCACCTTGACTGACACATTATTAAATAGGGTAAGTGAAACTCTATTTTAGGTGAATGTGTTATATACCTCAGTAATGAGCTAATAAAATACATACCTATCACGCAATGGTGGAACACTGTTGCTGGAAAAGCTTGATTGGTGGCATTGAGAATAAAACAGAAACTACCGTTCAAACATTCTCTTGATCCAAATTAACAAACCGTGTGAAAAAGTAGCAAAGTCGAAGAGTTTAAAATGCAATTTTGTGAATGACACTGCAGAATGCCTTTTAACTGGAGATAATAGTGTACGGTTATTGGGAGACGTCGCAACGGCAAAATATCAGAGAAGAATCTTAACGCGGTGGTTCGGGTATGCAAAACAAAAGCAATTTCGTGAACGTGCAGACTTCAAATTAGCTGGCTTAGTATCTTGGATCTCGATGCGTTATGAAAACTTGTACTTTATGTCTCCTGTCACTCCTCCTTAATTTAAAGTCTAATTTTTATTATTTGCACAGACAGCCCCAAATTTCATTCAATGAAAAATACGCAATGAAAATTTGAGATTTTTTTAAAAAGTATATTTTAAATTAAAGTCAGATAATGCTGTCAATTAAGCATCCCTTGATGTAACTTTAATAAAAGGTTTTTACTTTTTTGTAAAGAGGTAGTCCTAGCGGCAACGGAAAGCTGCCTAGCATTGTAAAAGCATGCTTTGCCAAATTATTGTATAAATATTAAAAAAACACTGTAAACAACATTGTTTGTAAAATAATTAAAAGGTAGACATTCCGCTAAATAGAAATTGCTATAAAACTATTATTTTTAAAAAATAAATAACTGTGAGGTTATATAGAAACAATACATTAGCATAGTCATTAGACAAACAAAATGTTTACTAAATGCAGGTGTGCTGAAATTATCTGCATAATTTACTGATGGTGGACAAAGCAGATTAGACGTGGTTTACTGGGCAATAAGGTGTGTACTAAAGCATTACAGCAAAAGCATTAGTCTACCAAGCAAAGCTAAACATAATGTTGACCTTACCACTGATTGTCGAAGATTGTTGTTCATTATTATTGTTTACTCTTTATATACGATTTTGCACCTTGTCATATGTACAACCAGATGAACTAAATCGAAGTACACCTAATAAATGTTAAGCGAACTAAATTTACAATATTAAAGATTTTCAACAAATAACACTAAAATAGTCTTCAAAGTAAAAATCTGTTTTCTGAATTAATCAACAGAAAAACATATTTTCGAACTAGATACTATTTATATATAAATATAGAACTAGTTTTATCAATACTAACAAGTCTAATTACTTGACATTTAACGTCTCCACTTAAAGATTAATTAATTAGAGATACAAATACTTTCCTGCAAAAACGAGTAACATTATGTTAATAACTGAATTCTTTTCGAAAACATTGTTTTAGGTATTTTTTCAAATATAGCTTTAGCTTGTGCGTAAAGCTATTTTTCCTATTTTAAATCCTTTTCACTCAATATAGTAATTTATACAAATTGTTTAAAAAAATAGTTTTTACAATTTGCAAATATACTACACTAGTTTTAGCAGAAAACTGGTGTAGACTGTCTGGTAAGCCAACTATTTTTATGTACTTTGCTGACAACAACCAGAAAGTTTCACTCTTTCTGTTTTGTAAAGATTTAAAGTTTGGTGTTAGTTGATAAATTATAAAGCGATTTTGATAGCAGGCTAAGCTTTGAGCATGGAATTTTATAGAGCGCACAATAGGTGATAGATTGCAGATTAGAGAAAACGATAGATTGAAAAATGTTTCAAACGTAGATAGATATTCAAAATGATATGCTTAGTTGTGTGTCGGCCACCTGTTACGTATTCACCTATCTAGCGTCGGCAAAGATAAGCTGTTAGATTCACATCAAAGTAAGTCTTTGATGATTTTAAATAAGTAGCTGTGAGAAATAGAAAAAAACGGTAAAAAGGAAGCTGTAGAAAAAACTTTGTTTTTGTACGTAGGTAGTTGAGTGACGTGTGACACTAAGCGGATTTGGTTCTGTAGGTGTTCGAGAAGATGTAACGCTGCAAATGTGACAATGCGGTAGATCAGCCGATGCGGTGGTGGCACAATACGCATTGGCTGGGGTTGTAGGGTTATGAAAGGTCCAACACTTTGAAGAAATTTTATCATCTCTGTAGTAGTTGCTAGATGAAAAGAGGCAAGTGACTCTAAAATGGGGGTAGCGCGCGCGCCACCATCCACCAGGCTGAAAGTGGCGCACAGGAAAGCGCCGCCGCCGGGCCGCAGTTGGAGTCGTCCGCCGTTCGCGATAACACGGCTAGTGTAACGTCCTGCCCGCGCCCTCGCGCCCTGCCACCCCCGACGACGGCATGAGACGAGCGCGCGGCTTCCAGTCTTTAAGTTGCGGGCCACGCGGTTAGTGTGCCGCCAACACTAAACGCCGTCCGTTATTGGACAGGAAGCGGACTTTTTATATAGACAAACCATGCCGATTTAGATTAAACATAGTGAAACACATCAGTGAGATTTCGTACCTGCAAGAGTTACTTACACATAGAATTATATTTTAATAAAAAATTGTAACAGGCCGGTTAGTTATCGGCTTAGGAAAGATGCTGACTATGTCAACACTGATGATGCCGGCACCGGCTATGACTACTATGTCTACGCCCGCGCCTCTGCCAGTTCCTGCCAAATTGGAAGCCACTACCAAACTTACCGCCACAAATAACATTAATCAAAACAGCACACCTTCAAACAACAAAGCAGGTATGTTTCATTTCTTTGATCTTATAAAGGCGTTTGATGTTACTTTTAACATTAAGTCTACTCGCGTAAACTAAGAAACTTTAAAACGCTTTACAGATCTTTTCAAAGGTTTTAATGTGATGACACAAGTTCTCGCGCGCACGACGTGTCCGCGGCGCGACAGGTTCCTTGAGACACGCTGCAGATTACGTCTGTGCTTCGTCTAGACACCTGCTTAGGTTCTGTGTTCATCAGAACCGATTCATTCAATTCCTGACCTATCGATGTCTTAACTTTGGTCTCGCGCGCTCTTCCGCAATTCATCAATGTTGAATGTGGCTGTCGACATACCCGGGTCAGAAGCGTAAAATGTTTACGACTTGTTTTCACTCCACGTGATTTATTCATTAGATTACAACTATTACTTTTCTTTAAAAAGCGTTTTTTTTTTTTATTTTACTCTACAATCTTTTTGTGTACGTTTTTGCTACTTTTCAAAAACCCAGATGAGACGGTTATTTAAAACCATTAGATAAGCCAAACTATCATCTGCCGGAAAAACAAAGTACACCTTCACAAACAAATTTAAGCTGCTCTAGGTAGTTTAATGCAATCTTTTATCGTTTATTCTACTAAATGGCAGCCATTCCAAGGTATTTTAAGGTACAAGACGGAAAACTACCACCACGTTAATATCCTATCATTTAGAACTTTTGCTAAATAATAGCAATCTTTACAGTAGATAAAATAGAATCTGGTTAGTGATGAGAATACACTCTTAGTATATTGCGGACCTCGGTGTTTTACAGCGTTGTCGCAATCCCAAAACAATATTTCAAGAGGGTCAGACGTGTAGTTATATATACTTGCCACAAAACCTTAAAGACTATTACGAATCTTACGTTATGTATGCAATCTCATTTACAGTATATTATTTTTGGAATTACATTGCCAACTTTTTTCCTGGCACGTATGAAATTGTTATTCCAAACTTCAAAGGAGCAGTCAACGGAATAATTCATTATTAAATTCCTCAAGTTTGAAACTCTGTTATTATATAGTTTATAATTCAAAGGTTTGTTCAACAATAGTTGGGTTAATGCTTGAAAATTAATATTACTAATCAAAGTGTTATCCTTCACAAAAAATGACGCTTGGCTTGTTTATTCTAATACAACATATTTGGTTAAGTTTGAAAGTACAAAAAAGACACTCAAAATTCACACAAACTTAACTTCAAGAACCAACAAATCATTTTCCAAAAAAAGGAATTATGCAAAATATAGACTTTTAGTCAAAAAAGATTTTTAATTTAGTGTGATCGACGTAAAATAATTACCGAAACGTATAATCCAAAAATGAAAAAAAAACAATTCAGCTTAGATAGTACACATTTAAGCTGGAATGGGCTAAAAGAGCTAGTAAAAAATTATAAAACAATATTTGTTGCCCATATAAAGAAAAAAGCATTTTTATAGATATGAAGATGATCATGGCTATAAATAATGTTGTAAAAAATTTCAAACAAAGCTTAGAAAAAGATCACTTTCAGGTAGAGTTTGTAAAAGTGACTTGATTAGCCAAACTCACAATATTAATAAAATTCTTCCAATTACACCGGAATTCATCGACTAAATGGAATTGATAGGGGCTGGTTTCGACCAAGAAGAGTCAAGATTCAATGTTGTGTTCTATATTGGAACTAATAAAACATTATAGCCTACGGTCTATCAATGTGTCCAGCAAGATTACCTGATCTCACCCTGCTAAATTTCTTTTGTAAAGTTTTTTGTATGAAACCGATTTTAGTCTCAATGCTGAAACTTTAGCAAGAAGATTAACTTCCTGCGTTATAACTATATTGTAAAAAGCTGAAACTTAAAACATTTTCGTCAAAATATTTGACTCTTTTAGTTTTATATAGTTGGTAAGCAAAATATTTTTAAGCAATATTTTTTTCAGAAAATGCTGTTTTAGGAAAAACTGAATATTTAAATATTTATTTTTTAAATACAGAATTTTATAATATGCAGTTTGTTTTATTTCATTATTATTATTATTGCAATTTTTATTATAATTGCTGCGCACATTTTCAGTCAATAAATTTTTCATTAAAAAATCATCGTATTTGTTACACGTATAATGCATGAGGTGATATTGATTTCGATTGGTACATTATTCCATTATTTGGGCTCTATTCAACACAGGATTTAATTTAAATTGAATCATAGAACAACTAATTATCCATTCAAACGTCAATTGAAATAATTATAATTAGTGCAAAAAATATAGATAAAAAATATTTAGCAAGTCCCAAACGGGAAGCTGCATTAATATTCATGTCCTGTTGCACTTGGCTAGATACAGGGTTGTATCACACCTATCTAATTGTCTAATGGCTGCCCCTTTACAGTGCACGCACAATACCGGGTCTCTCCGGATGCTGCCACACCTTAATGCTACAACCATCATCAAGCAGCTCGATAAATTATTTCACTTTACAATTTTAACCGCAAAAAAGTTTTTGTGCAACTACAAAACTTTTACCTATACTTGTGAAAGTAACGCCACCACTGCTTAAAATATTTTATATTTTTTAAAAACGCACGAAAGAGAAGTTGATAAAGAATAAAAGCTTGTCGCTGAAGTCTATCTATACTTTTAGTTTAGATCAGAATTAGAATCGACATCAAAGTCGAGAAATTATGTTAATTCAATGATAAAAGTCAGTGCTAATGATAGATACCAATGTTGATAAAAAATAAATTTTTGAGACAAATAGGAAAAATCATACTAGCGCCTTTTGTCTAAAACGCATATCTAATACATTATAGAATAGTAATAAAGTCACGGCAGCCTTATTCAAAACCAAGATAAGTGCTTATGAGCACTTTTCAGTAAAACCTAAAAATGGTTTGTTTTTTATTATTGTTGTCATCTTCAGCTTGATTTTCTCTTTCTACAGAATACAATAATAAAAAGTGACTAAGTAGGACATTTAATCTCATAGAACACGTTTCAAATTAAAATGTGCAAAAAATAAACTGTTTGCAATTTAAAAGCTTTTTGCATATTTTAAATGCAAAAGCAGTGAAATAGTGACTTGAAAAATTGACATCTTTTGAAAAAACTTTTGCCTCTAGCATGGTTCACACGTCGAGTTACCATGCATCTCTTCGCACTTTGTGCAAAATGTCGACACTTTTTAAAAACATTTTGACACAGATTTTTTTGAAAGATGTCAATTTATCATTGACTTCGGGCCGTAAAAGCTGTCCAGGTTTAACATAATTTCTTGACTACGAATCCCTAAAATCCTTGAAGAAATTGGCTATCAACTCAAACAATGACGTTTGTTTTGAAAAAAAATTAATCTAGACGTTTCTAATATTTTGTTATTTGCTACTTGGCTTACTAAGAATTAAATTATTAAGAGTGACATTGCTAATATATGTTTCACAGCTTATAATTTGAAAGCATTCTAGTTCAAGTTGCACAATGCAGACAGTCACAGCCAATGAACCAACGTAACTCAATATCCAACAATTATTATATTTGTTCAAGAGGTGCGCTTTCATCTAGCCAACTAAGCCAACTAAGACTCTTTGGTTGTGTTTACAAATTTGGTTAGTGTCAGCAAATAGTTTGTAAGCTTATACACTGTAGTAAATAAGCAAATGCAAAAGCAAATTAAATGAAAACAGTTTCTTATGAATTTATCAGAAACAAAACATTGAAATTGTATTGTGCTGAAAATGTATTCTGTTTTAAAAGATTATAAGTTATGTATTATTATTAACGTTTAAAAATAAACACTAAATAGAAATTAAAATTAAATTTTCAAGACAAAAAATTATACAATGCAAATTTGCAAATGGCATGGTAGCATATGAATAATGTAAGGCTCTGAGAGTGGTATTCTCGAGCATACGGAATGGAAGAACCCAAATGAAAAATGATGTTTTATTTTTTTTAAATATTGCAAAAATCAGCAACTTATGATAAATTTAAATGTCCTTATCACGATTGTTTCAATATTTTGAAGTTCTTTTATTTGCTCGGGCTATTTATGGATCTTCCATAACCTACAAATTGTCCTAGCTTATAAATTGCTTTTTTTTATTCAATTTGTGTAATTTTTGTGTTGAATTTTGATGTAGGTTATATACACGATCATCTGTAATTAGGTTGATAGTTGTACAACTAGTAACTCACTTACAACACACTGTAACTGAAATAATTTTAATATTGCACTTGTATGACTTATGTCTCAAGATCGTTTCATATATAGCTCAAGACGTTTTTTTGCTTGTTGCAATAGAGGCAAATTCAAAGCAGGCTTTCGTGCTTCAATCTGTTGAAATGCAAGATAGTTTGGTTATAGATGTTTTGTGTAGATTTAGCCGATAGCTTGTCTTGTTGAAGATGAAATTAGCTGGGCCCAGCAAGACAAAAAGCTAATTATTAATCATTTGTGATCGGTGATTAAGCGACTTTAATACAGCGCGGAATCAAGCAAACAGAAAGTGGACAAATTTTTACATTTATATAGCATCAAAGTAAATGAATGGAAATATTCTGTTATCTAATGACTAAAAATGTCTAAAAGTATGCTTTTATTCACCTCAAACACATTACAAGCGCTGTTAACTCTTGATATGTCACTAATCCGTCAATTATATCGCAACCAAAACGTATTTTGAAAAGCTTAAAGGACAAACATTTTTGACGTTGGCACTCGATGGGTTGGCAAAGCTGCGTTTTCAACTTATAGAGGAGAAGAAGAAGAAAAGCCGATTGAAAGGTTGCAGACTGAGATAGACCACTGCTCAAAACAGTTCGTGCCAAACACGTTTCAGCACGACTGAAGTTTATGCGACCGAGAAATCTGACGGCTGAATTTATTGCTCACCGGAATATAATATTTGATGTGAACGCAGCACTGTGCCCGCAATAATAATTATCGTTTGCCGAGCAAATATTGATTTACACGAAATATCCACTAATCAACATAGTTAGATAGCTACTTGCTGAGTTTATCCAGCAAACGCTTTTTTTTAACAGCTCCATTTGACAAGCAGCGCAATGGTCGTTATTCTTATTTTCTCTCTGCTAGCGCAAAAATCTAACAAAGCTTTTTATTGATCTTTAGCGTGTAATTAGAGAAAAATTTTCTTTATCGCCTAATTAGTTACTATCGTAGTTCTAAAGGTTAATAGCTAAGTGTACAAAGGCCACTGTACTTCTAATTTGTTCCACAGACCTTTCGCAAAATTTTGATTCCTTTCAACGTCATTATTCTTTAGGAAAGCGAATTTAAGAAACTTTGATCTTACCTCACTGAAATCAGCGTCAAAAAGTTTAGTTTTATAAATACATTATTTCAGACAACCGAGAACAATATCATTCATGTAGCTTTTTCCTTAACTTGTTTACCAAAATATTTAAAAATCAGATGGTTAAAACATGCATAAATTGTAGAATTAATTTCGGCAAGAAATAAAAGTTTATTTCTGTGGGTTTACGCACCAGTTAGTTGCTGATTTAAATAAAAACGTTCAGAAGAACTATTAAAAGCATTTGTTTGTGTCGAGCGGAAGGCGTAAAAAATGGGTATGAGTATACTGATCTCTCAAAAATTATACTATTTAGCAAAAAATATCTTTTATTTGTCTGTTTCTTTGTCGACAGCCATATTTTAAAACAAAAGGAGATACTTTTACTTTACATAATTAGGTCCTCTCGATCGAACAGCGATATCGTTTTTAAACTCAGATTTGATTTTTTTTTTATCAAAAATGACAATAGAATATTAAGTAGATGTTTAGTTAGTTATATTGCCTTAACGTATTTCATAAAATTTTGATCTTCAAAAAAAAAAGAAAAACTTTTGTCTTTACTGAGTCAATTGACAGTGCAATTTATAGTTCAGCCGCATACGTGAGATCTTATCTGAACAATCACTATCAATTTATCCAAGAATCTGGATTCAACGATGTTTATGGGATAACTATAAAAATAGACTATATTCATATCAAAAGCCACCTAACAAACATTAGCCAGAACATTATTTTGCTAAATTTAATCACCCTGCAATTTACCAATTGGCATCACAATCTTTGGGGTTATTTATGGAAATGATATAGCTTTAGTGATTTAGATAAAGATAAATTATTAACATTTTATTTTTTATAGAAAAGACAGAAAAAACTTTTATTCAGCAAAATGGAAACGTGAATACAACGCGTATCTATGTTTTCTGTCTTTAAATAAAAAATCATTATCTCCATAAACAATGGAAAGTGTTTAGAAGATAATTGAATAGGTGTCTACATAGTCAGCACAGACCAATCCTTCTAAGGATTAGTTTTAACTTAAATAAAATAATTCTATTTTTAAAAAACTGAGCCGGAACTTTAAAAAAAGCAATTAAAATAACGATTGTAATCAAATAAATAGTGATTTATATATTGCCTTTTATTCTGAAAATTATATAAGCTTTATGGGAGCTATAAAGAAAATTGTTCAAAAGTTTATACTTAGATGTTTGAACAAAAATGTATTCTTTACTGGACCAAAGAATCATGCGACTTATATTGACTCTGTCCCTAATTCTATTCAAGTAAAAGTCAATGCTTAATTGAATGTTCTGAATAAAGGTAGAAAAAAAAGATGGAACACCTCAATAAAATGGGAAGTACTTATCAGATTCACACATTCATCCAGAAGCAGTATTGCAAAATTTTGATTTATCTTATTAATCTAGTTCTGCAATAAAATCAAAAATTAAACCAAATGTACTCAATTTGCTAAAATTAGACCATAATGATGAAAACGAAATCAAGCAAAAATTGCAAAAACTCAAAAAATGCAAACATTTCAACCAAGTATTTGAAAACTTTTTCTTTGAAAAATTTGACAAAGGCTTCTAGATAATCTGAGAAGAGGAAAAACCGCTGGATTGCAAAAACATGATTTATCTTATATTATATCTAGTTCAGCAAAAAAATCCAAAATGATCTAAGCGTTTTTGCAACTAAATTTGTTGGCGTTTCAATTTGGTAAATATGCAAAAATATACAGCAAAAATGCAAAAACAAAAAAAAATGTAAACATTTCAAGCTAATCTTCGAAAAATTTGAAAAATTGATAAAAGTTTTTGAATACTCTGAGAAGAAGAAAAAGAGTTGAAATGATTTATTTCATAAATCGAGCTCTGCAAAAAACTAAAAGCATAATCCAAACGTTTTTGCAACAAAAGTTGTTTGCGGTTTAATCTGGTGAAATTAGACTGTAATGATGAGAACCAAATAAAGCAAAAATTAGGAAAACACATAAAATGCAAACATTTCCACCATCTTTTCAAAAACTTTTTTTTTTGAAAAACTGAAAACAGTTTCTAAGCCGTCTTAGAAGATTTCACACAATTTTTCTAGATCTTTCAAAATACTTTCAGAGCTTTGCATTAATTTGGTTAACAATGTTTCTAATAATGTTTTGGTTACACCTAAATTACTACCCAAATTTATAAAGTCAAAGTAACTGTTATTTAAAAAAAAACTATAAGTTGCTTTCAGTTGTCGTCTCATTTATCTGCTTAGTGTCTCTTTAGAGGTTTTTGAAAAATTAATGTCAAAAAATGTTTTCCATTTGGAAAAAGCTTGTTTTTGGCCAAGTTATTGTATTCCTTGCAGGTATGCAGGCAGACTAATAGAAAGCATGCTGTCAAACAAAAAATTTAGAGTCTTTGTTGATGAAAAAAGCAACAAATCCAAAATTCTGAATAATGGTTTGTTACAAAATGTTGTATGGTTTCCCCTGTTTTTAAATTTTTATCAAGATCAAACTTCAATTTTCAGTCCGATTGTTTTTGATTATTTTGTCATATTTTTTCAGGTGAAACCAGCAGAAACGATTGTATAAGTTTAATTTTGAATAGTTTCAGCTAATACTTTTTTGTTTTGAAACAAAATGGAATCGAAATAATATCAATTTACTGTGACTTCCGGTTGTTAAAATTGTTCTTCGATAATGTAATATTTTTAGATATAATGCTATTTTTCTGATTATTGTAATATTCTGATATTAGATTACAATTTATGTGCTGTGTGTATATTCGTTTATTGCTATCGAGAGTAATTGAAGTCAGCATTAGATGTTTTGGGTAGATAGTAATGATTTATAAAATTAATTCCGTTTTTTCACGGTAAGTGACATGTATTGTTCTGCATATTTTTATTGATATTGCCTCACTTCACATGCGATGGGGTTTCCTACCCCGTATGCGTAACATGGCGAGTTCTTTGTTACAAGTAAATTAGGTCTAGGGAGTAATAATTCAGTAAGTGACGTTTAGGAATATTTAACAATATATCAATCGTTCGAATGGTCTTAGTCGTATCGTGCACGTACTGTATTCTGTCTCCGACGAGCTTTATTGGGATTATAGACAACAATAGATAGAGACATGGGTGACGGTCACCTTCTGTCAGCAATTCAGAAATATGTAAACAAAGAGTTGCAAATTAGGTCGACACGATGGGACATGATATTTATTTCAAGTCTTCTAGACTCTACTCTGATTAAAACACTTACTTAAAACAAAAATAAAGTAAGCCAACCTTGCCCTATGCATATTTTAAAAGGGTTGTTTAATTACCTTATGAATATTACAGTTTTTCTTATCTTTAATTATATATGCCACATCAAATGCGAAATTTATCGCTAGGGAGAGTTGTAAATTTTAGTGATAATGTTGCAGACTAATTTTGTAGCATTACTTCGGTTTCACTACGCATCTCTCTAAAGATCAAAAGAATCAGCTTCGATAATGCAATAAATCAATTTAATAATTAATAAGATTGTTAATAAAAACGGCTAATTAGCGGTCTCATTATTTTTTATCATTAAGTGTATTGGAACCTGTTATATCATCTTGCAAGATCTTGTGAGGGTAGTTTGGTTACACCGTTGATTATTTCACAGACAATTTAAAGCAGCAATGCGATACATATAAATTATAATTTATGTCTAAAGCTGCAAGAAAAGAATCTTCAGTCTGAAAGTGTTAATCTGAAACAAATCATTGTTATTTTACAAAATTCTCTAATTTATTACAATTATTATTTACTTACACACCAATATATATTTTAATACTAAAGTAAAAGCGCACAAACAAAAAGCACTAAACTGTTTTTCTAAGTACAAACCCTTAATATTATGCAGAAACCAATTTGGATTCTCTTCCGCCCACTTTACTACTAAATCAATCAAGTGATTGTGCTGTCCAGTAGCGTTGTTTATGTTTCGTACAATTTTCTTTATCAAAAATGTATATTTTAATGGAAACTTCACCCTGAAATACGGTTTTTTGTAAGTACTGAAACCAATTTATGTATTATGACATTAATGCATAGACTGCTTTCAAAATATCATAGGTTTTTATAATTTATAGATCCAGTTTATTCTTCTAAAAATCGAAAGTTTTTTCAGAAACATTGGAAAATCTAGAAATTTGGTTTGAATTTCTGACGGAGAGAGAACAAAATGTTTTACAGAAGCGACAGAAAAACATAGTAGTAAGCAGCAATTGCAAGTATGTGCAGAACTTTCTAGATCTATTGGAAATATTAACATACTAAAGCCTGAATAAACATAAATATTATGAGTTTAAATAGCACTACCAAAAAAAAAAATCAAGTGATACTGATCAGTCAATCAAGAATCAAATTACCAGTTATCAATCAGCAAGAATTGGTTGAAATAAGGTGCACGGTTAGTAAAGCCGAAAGCGTGGAAATAAAGATCTAAGATTGGAAGAGGTTTCTACATTTTACTCTAACAAGAATAATTCATTCAAACAATTAGAGTTTCTTTCTGTCGCAAGGAGTTGACTCCTAAAGTAATAATAATAATAAATGATTTGATTTCCAGCAAAAAAAAGTCTATAAGAAAGATACATAAAAATTGAATATAATAATGCAATAATAGTAATGTAGTAACAACAATTTAGTGGATTACACATAAAAAGTATAAATAAAAAAATTATAAAAGAAAGTTAATAAATTGAATTAAAGTAAACGGAATATGAAGACTGACCTTAATTCCAATCATCTGAAAAGAAGTATAGTGCTTTATATCATCCAAGGTTATCAAAAGTCATTATTAATAAACCAAAGAACAACCAGCTCTGTAAAAACTCAAAAAATCCAACATGTCAGAACCCATATCTGTCATTTTAGTTTACAAATTAATTACTTTAATTAGTCGTACATTTATATTCCGATATCTGTTTAGAAAAATAACATTTTGAATCCACAAAACCGTTGTCTCCCAGATCAAAATGTCAGATTCTTTTACTTGTCAAATTTTTAAGCATTAATTGCTTATAGTAATAGTAATGAAGAAAAACTGGACATATTCTTAGTTTACAAACACTGCCGAAAAAATGGTGGAGCTGTCGCGGAATTTTACGCTCAGAGATATCCAGGGCGAAATCATCCAAGGCCGAAGACATTTTGAGCTCTGGTAAGAAAATTGAGAAAAGACTGACCGCCAGACAAGAGATGTCAAAAAATGGCACAAAAAATCTCTGTTCTTTAAGCGGTGGAGGAAAATCCGCAGATTGGTCAAGTATCTTTAGCAGAATTTGCAAATGTTTACAGGCATTTCGAACAAATGCTTTATTAGTTTGTGGTAGTTTTGTTGTGTTAAATATCAAAAGCTTTTATGTATTCCTTGTTACGTGTTTCTTAAACTTGATCGATAGATGACAAAAATAATTCTGTCACACTGACGTTTCTACAAATTTTCTTGACAGATTTGCCACTTTGATCATCTTCAATCCATTCAAATAGGGTATTAAGTAGTTTGGGGCATTAGTATTTTCGATTGCATATAAATAAATTGCCTTTCATGGCAAGCTCCGCATTATTAGCTGTTTTCATAATTGATATTATCTCTTCAATATAGCAATACATAATTAAAAGTTAATTATTTTGATCTAATCTGCCTATAAAAGTGCTAACCTGGTTAGAAAATTATCAAAATTTTGGGAATAGTTGTAACATTTTTTTGTATATTTATTTGATTAATTATAATTATCTAATAAGTATAAATTTGAGTAAGTTGCAAAGTCTTAGGCAGTATCTGGTATCTAGAATCCTACAATTATCTTAACTGATAGTTTAGTTAAAACTTTCTTATTGGTGTAAAGTAGAGAAACTCCATGTAAAATTATTCAAATTGACTCTCGAGTTTCAGTTTTACATCTCTAAATTGCACTCTTCGATAGACTTTAGCAGGTAAATATAATCAACAAAATTAAGTTAACTGATCTCGTTCACGTCGTATCGATTTAAAAATAAATAAATCATTTCCTTTTCCTTTGTTATCATAAATTAAATCAAGAAACGCCAACCCCTCTGAAGAAACGACCTTTCTACATAAATAGGCTAATAACGCTATTAGACTTAAATCGGAAATCGACGCGTATCTTAACATGCAAGATGAACCTTCGGTCAAAAACCCTATTCCTTCTCTTTGTTTTAACTTTTCCAGAAACATTTTTAAGTTTATCAGTTTAAGATTGCAAAGTTTGTTATTTGATCACGATAGGCAAATTAAGTTTACTGAAAACCGTTTCAGCTAAACATTAGAATCTCAAGTATGATACAAATATTAGGTTAGTGAAAAAATGGAAAGAGACCCTGAGTTAAAAGTCTTTTAAAAGGGTTTTATTAAACAAACATTAATTTCTTTTTTTTATTATTCAGAAACGTGCTTTCTAAAATCTTGGAATAAGCTAAAGCTTTTTTGCAACTTAAATAGTTCATTACTGTATTATCCTTAATGTTGAAATGATGTCATATAAAATGCACAAATTGTAGATAATCTAAACTAAGGAAAAAAATAAATTCATAGTTACACCAAACAACAGCAATTATATCATTAGTTACAATCTAGAGAAAACAAGCATTTTAATGATTTTCCCATTCTCTATTAGATTGTATCAAATTTATAAAAAACTTTTTCAATTAAAGGTAAAACAAAATGTAGATTTAGTTTATCAAAATTTATAAGTTATATGGTTCTAGTAAACTATTATAGAATACAGGCAGGCACGCGCTTAGGTCCTAATTTAAATGGATTTGGTTTACAGCAATGGCGACGTAGTTGCCAACCAGGGCGGTTTTTCATTATACACCCTAAAATTAACCAACAACTCATCGGTAATTAAGACTCATGGCCACTGTCGTAACCGCCATTCCTAATTAATTCTAGTTTAATTATATAATTTTTTACCGAAACAAATTTGTCTGGATGCAGTCTAATTTTTTGATAATGGCAATTGGGACGAAAATTGGAACAGTTTTGGTGTTCCTAACAAATTTGCAACCGTACAGTGGATTTGGTATGAACGAACCAAATATATGATATTTCGTTAGAGTTAGTGTAGGGTTTTGTGTTTATTGCTTAGAGATTGTACAATTTTCAAAAAAAAACAGTAATTTAATGTTCAAAATGCTATAAAATAAGCAATTCGATTAAATCTACCACGCTACATTGTGCCAGAATCACAAAATGTTTGGTTGACTAGTCACAACCGCAGCATCTTATTTGCCATAAAAATAAAAAATCCTAGTGAATTCAAATCTTCCGAAAAAAGCAATGTGTATGAAATTCTTTTAAATGTTCTGAAACGAACACATATCGTCAATAACTACATGTAAATGTAAACCTACCAATATCATCACGACAAAATTAAATTGTCGATAACTTGACGTAACTCGCAAATGTTCATATTTTATTTTTGTATCAATTTCCATTTTTCATTTTTTTATTCTCCAAATAACAAGATTTCCGCTACCTTGCTCGTTAAATGTGACACGAAACAAGCGAATGAACCGTAAATGTCACCGTCTTGCGGCTTAAAAAGTGAAGTCTTGTTAATTCCTTGCATATCAAATTGTAGCATAAAACGCTTTTATATTTTTGTAATATTTCTCGAAACATTTGTTTATATCAAATCCCAATTGCATCAAAAATTATTAGACCGTGTTATCATAATTGATATTATTTAGTAGAAATTAAATTTCTGACCAGTTGGCTTCACAACCCGCTTCTAAATGGCTGTATACGCTGTGGATTATTGGTTTTATTTGTTCTTGAGCTAGTCTCATAAGGCAAGCCAGCAGATTTAAGTTAGAATCACGCACACAAGACGTTAAAAATTAAAGAAAAAAACGGATTTGGCGTTAGCAGCTTGAGAACATTCATAATAACATCTAGGTTTAAAGACAGTATTTCTGGCATGTAAGCACAAATTTATAATAAAACTTAATTTGCATTATATTTGATTTATAGAAACCAATGTGTGATAAAACGTTTTATAATAATATTTATTGTCACTGAAAACTAAACCTTAAAAGAAAAATATTAAAAAAAAAACAATAGGCAGCGCAATAAAAAAGCATAAGAAAAAGCTGTCTTAGAAAAAATTAAAGCAGCAGCATGCTTAGAATTTTTAAATAAACAAACAATATGTAACGCATATACTTATAAAGAAATTATAGAAAATTGATAAAAAAAAGGCTTTATCTTAGAGAAAATTAAAGCAACACCATGCTTAGAAATTTTTAAACAATATGCAACGCAGATACGTATAAAGTAAGTTGATAAGAAAAAGCTTTATCTTGGAAAAAACTGAAGCAGCAACCACGCTTACATCTTTCTTCTTTAGGTTGTGTACCAAATCATAAGCCAAGACAAAAAACATTTGTTTTTCAGAAAATGGACACTCTGACTGATTTTTTCTTTCAATTCTTTGTTTGTCTTATCTTTTAAATACAATTTTTAGCGACTCGCACAATATTTTTCTTATTCTAACGTCATAGCTGACCGTATCAAACGTTTTGAATAGATCTAAAAATAATTTTTAAAGTTATAATATCTTTGTCTATGAAATAATATATTCTAGTCAAAAATAACCGTTATTCTTGATAGTTTTTTCAATTATTATAATATGCTGATTTATAAAAAATTAAAATAATAAGAGAATTAAATTGAAATGGCAAAAAAATAATCGCAACAGGATTATTTTTCCACATTTCAATCAAGCAGCCAGATTATTATAGAATGAATATTGTTTCAGAAATATTTTTTCATTTTTTTGTAAAATCTTTAGCGACAATTCAATTTTGTTCAACATGTGAAATTGCATCAATTCCAGCGCGCAAAACTTTTTCTGGTATATTTTTATTAAATTAATGAATAGAAAATTGTTAAGGTTCAAAACACGAGTTAACATTATTGTTTCACATTTTTAAATTGTCAGTTATTGATTTTGTAAATATCAACATCGTCTATTTGCTCTACTTCATTCTGTTTCCAAAAGAATATTTTATTTTTCGTAATAGATAGTCTAAGAGTTAATGACATAAATAATGCTATCTCTCTTTGTAATCTAAAACCGATAAAAAGGACGTCGATCAGAGATATTCAAAAGTAATCAGGTTAAAAGTTGGAAGTTGCACAAACTGCATAATGGTAACTGATTATTGATTATTTAAATGTTTAATGTAGCAACGTACTTGAGTTTGTCGCGGTTTGTCGTACAAATTGTTTATGAGAAAAAAAGAATCTAATAAAGTAAGGAATAAATCCCTGTCTTGCAGAAATAATAATATTTTCGTTTTTTTTTCGTAAAATATTATTTTGTAAAATATTTCGTAGTAAATTTATTTTGCCTCAAAGAGATAACATTGTCCTTTGTGTTTGCGACGCTTCTTTTAAAATGTTAACGTCAGACGCAGGGGAAACGCGCTTATGCTTGAATTTACCTAACATTAAGGCAGTCAAGTCAGCTTTATCATCATGTGCGGTCATAAATTTCACTTTGGTTTTTCTCGCCGATGTTATATATTTTTCCAACAGTATTCACCGGTCTTACACACATGGATTATCTGTGCAATATACGTAGGGCTTCAACCATAAGTTGTTTATTTGGGTATAAACCTTAAAATTTAAAGAAGACGCTGAAAAATATAACGGTAGGATCAACGTGGCAAAAGTCAATTTCTTTTCGACAAATTTTCACCGCTAGACCAATTTTTTTCGACACTGAAAGCTTCCACCTTCAAAAAAAAATCTAATTTTATAGTTTTCAGTAAGGCAGTTGTGTGTTTTACCAACTTATTTTGCTCAAAACTAAACAAAATTACTTAAAAATTCCTAATAATGGGAAAAATTAAATTTGGTTGACAAAAAATGCAAAATAGCAAAGGCTCTAATGCAACCACATGCCTCGTTTATTTCTTTTTTATTGAAAAAAATTAGTGACTCAGTAAGAAATTGAAGATTTAGAATAATTTATGGTCTTTGATTGAAATATTGAAATATTGAAAAATGGTGGAGGCGCCCCATAAATTTTGTGGTGTAAATTGAACCTTCTAATTTATTAAATTTACAGGTTATTTTCGTTATTATTTAAAACTATTCGCAAATCAACGACAAGATGTATTTTTATAATATTTTATAGTCTTTGATGGAAATGTGTAAAATAGTATATGCGACAAAAGCAAAATTTTGAGGAAATACTTTATTTAAGTAAGCTTCTATTGAATTAAATTCATCATTTGTTCATTTAAAAAAAAAAGATGTAAAATTTGAGTAAAAACTACATTAACCATTTGATCTTGAGTCAGTTTGATAAGGAGCTATTGCAAATTTTAAATCGACGCTAAAAGTTAATACTTTTTAGTTCGA
Organism: Lagria hirta; assembly: GCA_947359425.1. Classification (NCBI taxonomy): domain Eukaryota; kingdom Metazoa; phylum Arthropoda; class Insecta; order Coleoptera; family Tenebrionidae; genus Lagria; species Lagria hirta. The sequence continues at coordinate 4,952,345 of OX375799.1, forward strand.
TGGTAGATAGTCGTCTGAAATTTTATGACGGATAATGGATATTTATTTTAGAATCTGAACCTCAAACAACTTATTAGAGTCTGATAACTTATCAATCAAATCCGATATTGAGGGGATTAAATTTGTAAGTGCAGCACTAAAATTTAAGTACTCCAACATATCTCTTTATTATCGATGGATTCTTGGAGTCCTTGTAAACATATTATTGGAATCTCATAACATTATTTGGCAGCATAGAGTCCTTGCACGGATATTGCTTCTTGTACGGATTAAAGCAATAATTCAAGAAATCTATTACCATTCCAGTCACGTTTGGTATTTACTAAAATTTTTAAGATTTAAGATTAGTTTCTATAATCCAATAAATTAATCTTTAATGTCACTTTTAATTAATTATTTTGATCAATAGTTATGAGAGAACAGAATAAGTAAAAATAATAATAATATACATATAATCAGGTTCAACTGGATTTGTAAGTAGGAGTTATCTTGGTTTAGTGGGTAAGAGAAAGTCACTTGTTTCCAAATTGATAGATATCTTTTGACCAAATAATGTTTTATCGCGTTGAGCAAGTACAATTAAAAAAGATTGTTTGATGTTTTAAAACATCTGAATTTTTTATAAAACAGCACTCTGTAGACGTCGAGAATTTACGCGACGACGCTTAAAATGGGCAGAAAGCCAGACTAGAAGACCAATCATGTGGCATACATTAGAGATGTACTATCTTTATATATGAACAAGTAAAAAACATCTTTATGGATGCACTTAACTGTAGTTTTAATTTATTTTTTTTAATCCGGCGCATAAATTGCACTTGATAAAGATTCTACAGTTTTGCTCAAGACACGTATTGAAAAAGTGAAAAAGTTATTTCTAAAACAAAGGTTTAAGACTACCACAAATCTTTCTTACTTACTTCAGAAAGCTTCTTTTTGGCTGAATCTGGAACAAGCTACAATCAAAGATCATTGTTTTTAAGATCACGTGATGAGTTTACGGAAGCAATCAAGCTATATACAGTGACTTCTCAAGTAACTTTGAAAAAATGTAGTTTACAAGTATAATTAACCTTCATTTACATTCACTTCTTAATATTTTAGACTTTATGTTTTGCAGAAAACAAATACTGAATAACCAATTTACATAAAATATTTATTCGCTATATTCTGAAAAGTTAATAAACATTTGAACAATTGACATTGTACCAGACTTTATTTTTGCAAAATGCCACCATATTTTATGCACTCATAAAGTACAACATGAATCTTTAAGTATGATCACATTTTTGTCATCTAAGCCACAACCTTATTCAGTTGTTTATTATAGTGAGTCTTATATCTATGGAAATATTTTTTACGACCTCCTGACATGTAAACGTCAAATTAACATTCAAATGCCATCTTCGGAAACTTTATACTTACACTCGCCATGTCTACTTTTCAGGTACGTTTATAAATTAAGATTTTTTAAAAGTCCTTCTATCAAATAGGCGTTGGAATAAAGATCGTGCCGCTAATAATCTGGCGGAAAATATTTATATGTTATGAGATATGATGTTAAAAAATAAAACGCAAAATTATTTTAATTATTTTAGCCTCAAAGTGTTATATAGGTTACGGCGTCATTCTCTCTTTCTTGCACAAATCTAAACTAAGCCAGCAAAGCAAAAGACTTATGTCAAAGGTGTGCTGTTTTGAGGTTAAGTGTTGTTTATTTATTTGATAAAATACATAAACCAATTAATTATAGCCTGCTTAGAAAACGCTGTTTTGAAAATCCGCAGGTATTGCAGATTTGCGTAAATTTAGTCGCCGTTTTCTAAACGAACGTTTTTAGGATCATTTTTACCAATAAAAACATTTTAAATTGTAAAATACTACTTTTTGTAATTTATTTTTTAAGTAAGTAAAAACTGTCATTCATACGTTCTCTATATTTGATAGAAAATCTTTTTAATCGCACGGTATAACTAATGTTTACCTAGTTAATAATTGTCACACTATTTAAATTACATAATTATATTAAGTGCTATTCTTTGTGTGTGTTTTCTTTTTTATGTAATTAATTTATTTCTTTTTATCTTATTTTAATTATTTTTATCAATTTTTACTTTGTTTTTTCTTCTATAGTGGCTTTTTTCTTCATCTCACTTTGTTGTACTTTCCCATGTTTTTTTTTCATATGCTCAACTAGATTAAGTTATGTTAATATTTCCACCAGGCATCTTAAACACTGCACTTTTAATTACCTATAATATGTAATTATAAAGTTAGCTAAATATTTATGGAAAGGTGCAGTATTTTCCAGCAAAAAAGAAAAGCCATGCCCGCTTATATTAAAAATTGGACGATATACGCCTATATCAACCTTTTATAAGCAGCTATTAGAATGAATATAAGCTAGGATCCCTAGAGCTTTTAGACAGTGGCATTTGATGGCTTGTTAAGACATTTTGATGAAAAAACTTTATAACTGAACACAACTTTTAGAAGCTTTAACAAGCTTTGGTGTTGTTTTTCAAAATGTATTTATTGAGATCATTATGATAATGGACGAGAAGCATTTTCAAAGTGAGCATTATGAATTGAAAATATGTTTTCACGCTTGAGTGGTAATGTTGGTAATAATTGTTTAGTAAGCAGCAAATTTTCCGCAAAATTTATTTTAATTAATACAATTTATTATGGTTTTCAAAATTAACTATTTTATGCATCGTTGCTTTCTATTGTATTAAAACCTTTAGACTGAAACATATCTTGGGGAATACATTAGTTTAAATAATTAAATTTCTTCTATCATAAAACGGGATGCTGCCCTAAACGGAGGAAAGAACGAGGAGGGTAAAAACCAAATGTGTCTTGGCTCAATTCTAAACCTCATTTAGCAAATTACATAATTCAAGAGGAAAAGTCAACTTTCCAGTTTCAACAAAAGTTTTATTAAAACCTAATAGGCTTCGTTTCACAGATTAAATAAACATTTTTGAATATTAATCTACCAACAGCACATAATTATAAGACTTCACCAAAAATTGATCTTTTTCTCAACAAAAACTCACAACAGCGTTAAAATTAAAAAAAAACTTGGGTTAAATAGATGAACAAAGCCGAGGAATATAAAAGAACAAAGAGCAAAATATAATTTTGCATACAAAGATTCTTTCACATTTCAAATATTGAAAGTCACTTCGTCTTTATGGTTCGACTGCGGTTGCGGACATGCCAACAACCTCCAATTACTATATCAGCACTAACTTCAGCCCCAAATATCATCCTATACGTTTTCCGAACACGATTTTCTCAAACCTGTTACCGAAAAAAATCACTTTTTTAAATAACTTCCCACGTAATGTTTGCTGCACGCTCTTCATTACAAAGACCCTGGAAATATTACAAAACTCTGATTTATTTTGTTGAGAGAGCTTAGCAGAAATAGCTTAAATTTCATGTTGACACAGAGATCGGAATGAGAGTTAAGAGCTGAATCTGGAATTAACGGATTTAACTCAAAACCCAAAGATGATTTAAGGACAAACCCGCCAAATTTAATTCAACTCCACAAATTAATTTATTTTAAATCGCATTTGTTGCTTTTTGCTAGAAAGCTTTAAATTATTTGTAGATAATATGTTGCGCAAACTTTCATATTTATGAGCAAATAAAACAACTTTGGCTCTATAATAAGAAACTCTACATTTTGTTATAGGAATATACATCATCAATTAAGCAAGACAAAAAAATTCTTTATTCAGAAGATCTTTTATTGCATTTTTTGAGTAAATCAAAACACAAATACCGTTGATTTTATTTATTACTGTGAAAAACCGATACTTCTGTGAAAAATAAACAAGATTTTATAAATTAGTTTTTAAAAGTTGTGTCATCCTGGAACATTGAAGTTTAGCAAATTTTGAAACAATAGAGTAGATATAACAGAGCAAGTACAAAGAATAATGTCAATGATTAATCAAACTTCAACTGCATTATTGGAAAACCGATTAACGGAAAAGTTTCATTTGTTTACAAAAATTTGATGCAATCTTTTCCGCTACAAAGCCACCCACCTTAATATTCCAAAGAATGCTTGCGACCGTAGTAATCAAATCAATTACTTCCTTACAGATAGTTGTCAATTCAGCAATCAATCTTTGTCATTTTCGTAGTTTACCCCATAGTCTATTGTCTATGTTATAATTTATTGAGGTGATCGCCAACTTTTGTTATAGGAAAACGAAATTTGCTTCATGACTAATGGTCCAATTAAAATCGAGCAATCGGAAGCAGCCATGGCAAATATTTTCCAGAATAAAAGACTATAGACATAGTTATTGGAGAATAGTTTGATTTTATCTGTACTAAAAACTTTTCGGTGACAAATATCGCACAAAGTTGAAGACATTGGCGACTATTTATTTTGCAGTCACAACGAAAAGTTCACATTGAGACAAATATCTTTTTATGATTATTTAAATAAAAGATCTGTTTGCATGGCTTTAATTGTCAACAAAAAGTAGATCAATTGTCTAACACTTGTACTAAATTTATACAAAATATTACGTTGTTGAACAAAAAACAAAACAATTTCACAAGCATTACTTTTGTGAATCATTGTAATTTTGTTTCGTTGATACATTTACATTTTTTTATACTGGTGTATAGATCTCAAGCCAGACTCTATAATTTCTTCAACAACTTACCTATCTTTGACAATGTATTTAAACATCTTTTTTCTCAATTTAGCAAAAAATTTGTTAATACATATTTTTTTTGCTAAATTCATAGTATGGCAGCCTCCACTGCTATAAGATCTGTCATTTTGGTCTAAAATCGCATGTTGTGCTTGAAAGGTATCAAAGCGATTGGCCCAGATCATACAGCAACATCATATCACTATAGCACAAAGTAACAAACATCCGAAGGTCTTAATTGTAAGTAATTTTGAACGAAAATGACAATTCTAGAAGCTACTATGACAATTGGTTTTTCTTCGCTTTGTTTTCCATGCTTGTGGATTGAACACTACAATTAACAATTAAGCTTTTCTTCTTTCTTTACTCTTTTCGATGTTTTCAAAATGTTTTTCTTTTAGAAGAGCTGTTGTGGTCAATGAAATTCTTGTGTTTTTGTTGCTCCAAGCGAAATTTTCCATACATTCGATCTTTTTAGAGTGCTTATTGTTCTTATTAGGGATATTATAGATCCGTTCAAACCTAGTAGAGCTAAGAATTCAAATGGCCTCAAGCTTATTAACCAAATTATTAAATAGATGTTTAACCAATAGTATCTTCCCAAATGCCTAAAGGAGGCAGTTGTCACTCCTGTTCACAAAAAAGATAACAAAAACGAATCGAATGACTAGCGCCAAAAATCAATCCTATAAATTGCTGATCACAGAACTAGCTTTACTGACGATTTTTAAAGCAGCAGGCAAAGTGTTGATCAAAGTATTTTCAGCAATTAAATCACAATACGGATATAAAAAAAAGTTTTTTCCTAATATATTAAGCTCTGCACATAAAAAATATCGAAGCTTTTTACCACAATTTGCAAAAACTTTAATTGTTTATGGCAAATATTTATTATTTTTTCTTTGTTGTACACTATCATCATGGATGAACAGGTAGTGTTTATAAACTATAAAGACTTAGCGACCGACGTATTATTAGATAATAAATACTTCCAGCCGGAAAACAATATCTACAAAAGGAAAATGAACATAAGAGTTCGCATTCTTACGAAAAGTTTTGCGATTTTTTTTGTAAGCTAAGTAACAAAGCGTCATCCGTTCTTTGGACACGTTCGATAACACCACTGGATTACGTTTTCTTTATTGAGATTGACTTTTTCAAATCCAAGGTATTCAGTTATGCTGAGGTGGTGCGAACTTCACAAAAAGTTACTTTCAAAGTATAAAGTTTATGGTTAATTCAGTTTGGTGTTTTAATAAACAGATGACAGTTATTGAAATTAATTTTTGAAGACGCTACAAGCTTACCTTTATTGTATATTTTCATAATATATAAGGTTATCCAATAAAAACAGATCGATTTTGAAATGGGATAAAAGAAGCTTGTTTGAGAGCTTAATTTTTTTTTATTTGAAAGGCATTGTACATTGTCATAAAACAATGTAATATTTTTTTAGTTGTAAAACTAAATGTCCATCGCGCTTCTTTACAAAAGCAAAGATGACATAATGCCTTAGGCTTTAATGATCAAAGTCAAAATAATCTGAGTTATTTTGACTTTAAGAGCATTACTAGATAGGGACTCCTCGGCATACATCTGCGACATCAAAAAACTTTACAAAGTAGAGTCAAATCAGTCAAAACAGGAAGAAATATCAAGTGTAGGGAGCAAACCAATAAAGATATGGGACGATTTAATGCAAGGTCGACTTCCAGTACGATTAGATAGCCTAGTTTTCCTCTCCCAGTTGTACGGTGCTTATTTTGAAAAGTGATTTTTTTCCGTTTGCGACTGGATCAAAACTTGGTAGACAATTTCAGGGCACTTTTACGAGAAATAATAATTATACCTCTAAAATGTTTATTCAAAATGCTTATTATGGCGTTTGTGGCAAAAATCTGCACCAAATCGTGCATTTTTGCAAATGTTTTGATACCTAGTCGATCTTGTAAGCGTTTGCGTTCCAACCAGGTTCCAATCCCCATCTAAAATTTATAGACAATTCAGAAGCGTTCCATAGAGTAATCCCATAATCATCGTATAACGGAATTATGGGAATTTAACTGAAATGCAGTTAAACAATTATAGTAAAAAGATCTAGAATTTTAATCTTTTTTTAAGTTAGAGCTTGTTGAGCTGTAGAACCTTTGTTGCGTTTAAGAACTCCAAAAATTTGCTCTTTAGTTATAAAATTGAAAATAATCTCTAGGTGCTTCTAGTAGATTTCAATTAGACCTTGGTCAAGAGTTATATATGATAGATGTTGATTTCCAGGTTAGTCTTTGTTGAGGTCGCTTAATGATAATCTAAATGAACGTTATTGAAAAGATTTTATTTACAATCGCCATCTAAGTCTGATTATAATAGCTCAAACATTTTTGTACTACAAATTTGCTTCTACAACTACAACTGCTTCTCCATTTTTTTTTCAAAAAAAACTTAATTCAAAAATATAAGATGAACCATGTCAGGATAAACAAATGTTAAAGAATTTGATCTCTGAACTACTTTTTCCTGTGTAGTACAAAACTTTATTTTACTAAAATGGTCGCGGAGCTTAGATACAATATGCCGGAAAAATTTTGTCATTATGTTACTTTTACTGTTCCTACCACCACTCCTATTTTTGAGAAAATTAAAGTTGGCTTCAACCATAGATCTAGACTAAAGATATGTCAATCACTACCAGAAGACCGCCGACTGTGGCTTTATCTCTTTGTTTGAAAAATGTTGAATATTTGGGAAAACAACTATGTATTTGTATACGTTAAATGTGAAGAAGAGAAAGTGTAATAATTTAGATGTAAGCAAATAATAGTTTTTAATCCGGTACTATGTAAAATAATTAAGACGTCAAAGAACTTTATTTGTTTATTTACTTGCAGTAGATTCAATGGTAGTTTTGTGCAAACTGCTTTCAATTAGAAAAGATAATTAGCTTGCACGCAAGAAGAAAATTGTTTTTGAAGCTTATTAACTCGCTTAAATTCAAATTAAACGCAGGCAAAAGTAGTATTTTCCGCAAAGGTTTGTACAAAAAGTCAATTTCAATTCAATTGGGCCTTTCTTGGGTTGTGACTGAAATACTTTTTAAAGACTGAAAAGTTGATCATTTTTTATCGATTTGATTACTTTATTAAAGGTTAATAATTATTTAGGTTTGGAAAACGTGTGACGGTGGACAGTTGCAAGGATAAACTTATCCTAGCATAATCCTCGCTTCGCAGTTCGCTGCTCTTTAGATCGATAAACCGACTCCGATCGGATCAGAGAACCTCCAAACGCAGACTTCAGTTACGGTTTCCACCCTCAATGAATACTACTTCATACTGATGCTTTTCTTTGGCTTAAGTTGTTACAATTTAACACGCGCTTCGCTTAAGACACCAAGATTTTGTACAAAAGCCAATTATAACTCGAAACGGAACCGTCAATTTAAACAACAAGAATTAAAAACTTTGGAGAAATTATTTGTTTTGATATAAAAGGAGTTTTAGCTTCAGAATTTCAATTCAAAGTTTCTTTCCTTAATTGGTTTTTTAAAACAAATTTTTATCTTTTAAAAAATAGTTCAAACCGATTTCATCCTTATAGACAATAAAAGCAATTATAGACAATAATAATTTTATTTTAAGCTTAAAACAGTAAACTCATTATAAACTTCTATTTTCAGAGCACCATCACATATTCGTGGGCGATTTGAGTCCCGAAATAGAAACGCAAACGCTGAGAGATGCTTTCGCCGCCTTTGGGGAAATATCGTAAGTTTGTAGATTGTACTATTGCGAAAATAGTTTTATTGCAGTTCAGTTCTAAATTTTGGAATTTTTTTTAGTCAACATCGATTATTCCACTAAAGAAAAAGTTACACTAAAAAATTTAAACTTCCAAATCAAGCAAATAAATGAGTTTTCTTGTAATTTCACTGCAAGTTTCCAAAGACAACAATCGACAACAAATGCTTTTATTAAAGCATAAATACCATCAAAATAATAATTATTTTTCATCCACTGAATTGATTTCAAGTCTACAAAAAGATTTGAGATTAGTGAAGCTATTTTTAGCCTTGAGAGGTTTTTGTTTTAATTACTAAAACTTTCTGTTGTTATTTTAAAGTTCATTCTGTTGATGTATAAATGATTTAGTAATGTTGTTTTAAGAATTCCTTGCAACTTGCTGACATTGTAGATGGCTAATTTTCAGGCAAGTCCTATCATCTGCAGTTAAATCAATATCAAAACTTTTCGAAAGTTGTCACCAAAACCTCTGTTCCAGTAAACTAATAAACTTGACCTAACAACAAATTACAAAGTTTGGTGCCAATTTATTACAGTCCAATTACCGCTTGCAAAGATGTAGCGCTTCATGAGCTATAAATGTAACAGAAATGGTCATTTGTCTAATAAAATCTATTAATTAATTAGGCACAGTCAAACAATGCAATAAAAAGAGAGCAAACATCGTAAACAGCCTAAAGTTTTCGAATCGTCAGTGGAAATTGGCAGAGATAATATCGCAATTTTTATATATTGGTGCTAGACACGTGCTTTTACGTCTAATATAAGAAAACACAAACGATCGCTTAGCACACAAGTTGACTTCATTGAGCTACAAAACATAAACTAAATAACACGGAGAATTGAACACGGCGTCATCTGTTTTTTATTTAAGTTATGTGTTGTTTTATTTTTTCGAAGAAAAGAAAATAAACAAAAAATTAATGTAAACCAAAAGTTTTAGAGAAGAGTTTGCAAAGAGACAAGTTTTGTAAAAAATACCGTTTGAAACCTCTGGAATGAGCTTAGACAACATACTTCTGCTGCAAGTTGATGAGGAAGTTGAGTGTTTTGTAATACTTTGGCATCAGTTCAAGAGTACTCTAATGTTTCTCTAATATCATTAAAGTAGCGTGATTCAAAATTTCGGAAAGATGCTTACAAATATCAGCCATGCAAAAAAAACTGACAATCCTAAACATCTGAACAAGTTTTTGGAATTTTAGCTTAAAACACTCACGAGCTATAAATCGGTTTATTCGTTTAAAAGCTATGATGTCACCGATAGACACACAAATACATGGATGTTACCACAAACTGAAAGCACTAATTTTTTTTCGTTAGAAGTTAAACATCAGTCTTGAAATCATGAAAAATTATTATGCAAATTTTGTTAATTGTTTTCTATTAGTTTTTTTGATACTTTTTTTAAAACACAACAATCATACGCAAGAATTAAATCAAAGAGTTACAGCAGCTTCAAAACTAATAAAAGTGAAAAAAACAGTGATAATTTCAACCAAAAACCCAAAATAATGACTCATTGGAACCAAAATAAAAAAAAATTGGCGGTTTTGTATTTTTATAGATTAAGAATGATTAATACAAAAACTGTTAGAATTGATCATTTCTCAAAAACTAAGGAATATGAAGATGGAGTTTTTTCTGTTTGTTTTCTATTAGTTTTTTAGTATTTTTTTTAAGCACAACAATCAGATTTGAAATAAAAACTTTAGAAAAATTAAAAAATTTTGAAAATCTGTTAGAGAGCTTACAGATTAATATGTAAACTATAGTTCTTCATTAAAAAATCATAATTTAAAAACTGTAAGGAATATTGAAATGAAGTTTTCTCTGTTGGTTTTATATTAGATTCTTAGTGATTTTTTTTCAAAAGCACATTAACTAGGCAAAAATCAAAATTATTTACATGCTGAAATAGAATACGTTTTAATAAACCAATCAAGATTAATTTTATTTTATATAATTTACCTTAAAGAATTAAAGACTTACAGCAAGACCTAATAAAATTGGGAAAATAGAGATAATTTTAACGAAAAGCTTGTTATATCTAAGATTGTAAGTCATTGGAATCAAAATAGAAAAAAAATGTTTTTTTTGTTATTTCTTCTTACTTTTAAAGATTATAATGATAGTGACTGCCATAGAACAATTTAGTAAAAAAGTTGTGTTTGGAGCATCCACCATTTTTAAACTATTTTATCAAAATCTATAAAATATCACAAATTAATAACTTCTTCTAGCCTAATATTTTGCTATTATTTTTTTTTATATAGTTTTTTTCACCTTATTAGATTAACAATGATAACAACACTTATAAATTTTATACCAAAATATATAGGTTTTTTTTACTATACCTACCTAAATTTTTTTCTATTTTTACCATAGTTTTAGAAAAATTCTATTAAGTAGTTAAAAAGCGTGAGGGAGTTGGTTTGGCCATACGTTTTTCCATATTTAGAGCACATAAACATATTGATGCGTCTATTTTCAGGACATAACTTTTCATTTGAACTATTACCAAGATTACCGTGATTATGATTTATGCCAAGAGTAAGCAACTTGTAGAGTTATTGGAGAAAATTTCTCTACGTTCATGAATAAACAACTGTAGGGATGTTAAAATGCGTAAGCTACTTTAGAGAAAGATAACTTAAAAGCACAAGCGAAAGGAAGAGATCCACCGCCGTTTCCCACTGATTTCGTATTCGTTGTTAATCTACACAAATTATAATAAAGTAGATGTATTGCATATTTTATTAGTTATCACTAAATACGATGTCATCAAATTTTCCTAAGAAAATTTAAATTATTTCTTGTAAGCTTTTTCTTTTCTTCGTTGTATGAAAATCATTTTTTTAAACGTATATCTCTCTCTCCTTTATCGCTACTGTCTCTAAACATTTTTCTAAAGCAAAATCTGTCAAAAAAAAATTTCTACCTATTTATCTAACCAGATAATAAAAACACCACGTCAGCTATTTTTCTGTGTATAAAACAGGCTGGTGTGAATTAATTTGGTTTGAAAATTAAAATCATGATTGGTTTTTATGCAACAGAAATAAATGGGAAACATTTATTATGAAACATTCCGTTTTATTGTTCAATACACCACATCACAGAAAATTTATTAGTAAACATAGAGAAATGCAGCAATTTATTCTATTTATTTTAATCATAATTTTTACATATTTGCATCTATTACTATTTATCGAATTTATAATTAAACATCACAAAATATGCGCAAATCGTAATTTCATATTTCATTGTGCATTTTTTATTTATTATGCACACATAACATTTATTTGCAAAAACTGATTTAGAATAAAGCTTTGAAAGTTTACGATGTTAACGTAAATGCAGAGAATTGTTAATGTCTAATAAATATGATGTCCACTTGATATGCAAAATCAAAGTGCATTCGAAAGATCGATTTGCATATTTAGGCTTCACTTTATGGAATGCATATGCAAAACAGTTAATGCATCCGCCCGATTATAAATTATTTGCAAACTCAAAAAAAAAATTTTTGAAGCGTATTTTGTATTTTAAATTGACAATTATCCACAAACGTGTATGGTTTAATAAATACAATGTATATAATTAAATAAATAAAATAATGAAAGAAATGTTACTTAAATTTACTCTAAATATGTATAAGACTTTCTTGCTCAAAGCCACAGTATTAAAAACAAAACACTTTTTTTTACATTTACATCAACAATAAAAGCCAAAAGTTTGCAATACTACAAAAATGGTTTATTTTAAAATAAAATTAGACATATAAAATATGTCTAGAATCACATATAGGGCGTGAGGTAAACTACGCAGTAGTGTACCTATAATATCCCAAACAAGTTCAATAGGGGATAAGTCTGAAACATATAGAGGCCAAGTAATTTTATGTCAACATGTTCTTGTTGTTATTTCTTGCGGTGTATAACTTTGCATTATCTATAATCTTCACGATTTTGAAACCATTCTGAAAGCATGTCCGCCACAGGTTATAAGATATTTCTCCCGTATTTAGTCAATCGATAACTCAATAAATAACTTTAAATTAATTAATAAACTTATAAACTAAAATCTATTCTTATATCTAACCGCATCTTTAGAATTCTGTATAAACCATTACCTATTTCTAAATAAAATAATATCTAGTTGAGATAATTGATAATAATTAGCACCCGATAACTCATGACACGATTTATATTTTGTTTGAACAAGAATAAGTTTTTCCTCTAGCCTGGTTCACACGTCGAGTTACCATGCTTGTTCTCATCTTTATTTCTCTGTCCTGATGACGCCTCCACCGATGGAGTGCAAAACGTCAACAATTTTATTTAACTTTTTAACACGGTCTTTTCCGAAAGATGTCAATATTTCAATTTTATTTTGTTTATATGCCTGGATGGTTATAAGTTATTATATTAATTCATTTTTCTAATCTTTTCTTAGAAAAGTTGTGGATAATTTTTATTGCAGATTGGCAAGTCTTATCATAATTTTTACTATTAAAATGCAAAGTGTCCTTGATTTGTGACGATTGTTACCGTCTAGATTTTATTTGTTTTTGTCGTATTTGTGACAGCAAGGTCTGGCGGAGAAAATCTGATTTTTTTTCTCGGCTCAGAAATGGTCAACTGTCTCGGCTGCCAAAAGGTGAGAAAATTTCATTTTGAGTTAGTCTAGGATGAAAAAAGAATATTTGGGAGCCCGGCAAGTTGTATTTATTATGTTTTGTGAAATAGAGTTTTTGATATCCAAAAATAGTATCATCAAATTCAACTAGGATAAAATGACTTTTTAAACTGAGACTTTTGGCAACTCTTTAATAGCCAAAAACTATCAATAATATTTTCAGACTAATGGCAATAAAATATCCAGCACTTTCCATATTTTGACTCGCTTATAGAATTTTATTTTATTTTCTCAAAATATCAATATTTTGCTACATAATTAAGTCAATTTTTGCGTATTAATTACTTCTCAACGCTGTCAACTAATTAATATTTAAGGTTTTAGGGGTGCTATTATAAAAATTGGTTCAAGCGGATGCGACAGCTGCTTCCAGGAAATCGATTTATTACATCATCTTGTTTTATTAATAAATAAAGTAGCAGATACGGGTGACAAAAAAGAAAACAAATTATAATTCAATTTGCTTCAAGGGTGAGAGAAAATGAAATGTTCATTTTTTAGTAAACGTTTTATTTAGTGAAATGCAGCTTTTAGCATTTGTCAAAATATTTTCAAAACTCAACTTGACAGTGATTTGTACAAATTGGTCTTTTCGATGAATTATTGAAAAATATAAAGCATTTCACATCACCGGAATCATGCTTTTTATTGCAATAATTAAATTTTTCTCAGTTTTCAAACGCTGGTAATTTTATAGTATGAATTGTTTTTTTAAAATATATTAAATTTATTCGATTAAACAACTCAATACTTAAATTTTGTTTTCGAAACCTAAACAATTATTGGAAAAATAAAATTTTATGAGTATTTTTTTACGATGCGGTAGGAAATATTAATGGAGGTACAGTAAAACCTCTCATAAGAGAACACTTAAACGGTCAAGTTTAAGTTTCGTCTTGTTATGGAAAAATTGCTTGTCGATAGTGCTATGATATTTTTTTTTAATTTTAACAATAAAATATTTTTTGCTGAAAGTGTTCTTTCTACACTTATATTTAAACGTTAATTGTGAACATTCTATTGGCTCTTTTGTATGTTAACAGTTATTAAAATTAACTTTTTGCATTTACTTATCATACTAACCTTACTAATTGTATTATAATACTTAACTTGATATTATGGTTGGAAGATTTAAAGAGAACTGACTTGACTGATAAGTTCAAAGTAGAGTAAAGCGTGCTTTAAGCCACTTTGTCTTTAATATATTATATTATATTACAGATTTAAATACCAATTAAATATTCATTACTCTACATTATAATCTAGGTTACTCATTTTAATAAATGATTTATTATAAGATCTGTTTGTACGATAAGACACAAGTTAAAGCCTACTTCTCGTCTAATAAAGTAATCTAGTTCAAAGGATAAAACTTATAAAATTAACATTTTAAATATATCTATAAATTCTAAGATTTTGGTTTTTTATAGTTGAAGGAAAGAATGTAATAGATAAATTTTATTTAGACACCTTTTGCCTCTGCATTGGAAACCGCAGCAGAGGCTATTACAAAATTTGCAGTAAAAATAAACGAATGACGGTTTGGATTTCTACGTTCGTTAAAATTTCACATTCTTTGCATTGTTATCGATTAATCAAACACGTAACTGTTGTTTAAAAAGCAGAGATAAGTAACGAGTTTTAATCGCGTGCATTTTAAAATTTTTATTGCATGTAAAGAACATTTTTTTACGCTAGGAAACATTTTCTAGATGCTTGTGGAATATGGTTTACCTGTAAAAAACGGCAGTTAACACAAAAAACTGTTTTATACTGCGGAAAAAATCTGCATTTTATAGTAGGTACCAACTTAGCGATGTCAAACGTTTAAAAGGTTCTTAACAATGGTATCTATATTGCATAATCTATAAATATTAAAATAATGACTTAATGACAAAAACCAATCGAACAGTTGTTCAAGGACTATCGATATGAAATCAATTGCTTTTCGTCAAAAACAAAATTATAATATTCTAACAATTAATGAGCTTTATGCAGTGAACATATTTCTACAACATAGCAACATCTATTACAAGCTTTCTACTTCAAGGTCAAGAAATGATTCTGATCACAAATATCAATTTTGACAAAAAATAATTTTTGAAGCAAATAAAGATTATTGCTGATTGCACAACTAATCTATCGCAATGAAGCCTTTTTTGTATCTGTATTATGCTTTTTATAAAAGTTTAAGCAAATTTAATCAGTGGTTTATACAGTGGCTTTAAAGAAGGTAACCATTCCAGAACAGCAAGTGTGAGACAGCAAATTTCATCAAAACTGCTTTCCAGTTTTGGAAGATGACAACCTACAACAATATAACGAACTGTTTTAGTAGCTTCGCATACACATAAAGAACACTATACAGATCCCCATTTGAATAGACATTAAATTTTACCAAATTAAGGTTTTTTTTTAGATGATTGTATTTTAACTTATCTGACAGTATGTAGCACCGTTTGTGTCAAAATTTTTATAAATGAACCAAAAAAGATATGAAAATAATTTTATATTTATAATAATATTCAGCTTCTATGTTGTTTCGTTATAAACAGAGGACGCCCGTATTGCTGCATCAAATATAATATATAATAATGTTAAGCTTTATGACATGCCGCTATAGAGGGAGGGCGCTGTTGCCTCACAAGGCAATCAGCTGATTTTGCTCCGTTCTAACTTCTTTTAAGTCATAAAATAATTTTAATAAATATATACACATAAAAGCTACAATCTAGAAAAAAAAAATCAAAATTTTTCTTATTTTGTTAAACCATTTTTTGTTCTAATTGTGAAAATTATGACCGTATTCGCCTAACATAATTTGACTAATTATTTTATTTGCTGCTATGAATATTTTAAGAATTTAACAATTTTAAAACGTTACAATTGTATCGTTTTTAATAAAATGTTGTATAAGACAGTTTATAGTGTCTTATTGATTTTCAAATAATGTCGGGAGTACTCCTTTTTTGGCACACATGTGCATCATTATTATTTGATTTTTAACATTTATAGTATAATGAATAGATGATTGGATATTAAAATTGTCTTAAGAACATGTATGGTAGGTAGATGCAGAGCCTATGATAAAATTTCAATTTGAACAAGGGCTATATTAGAAAATAGAAAAAGTTATTTGATGTCGCGCTGAAGTTGTTTTTAATAAACACTATTGAATTTTTTCAGATATGTAGACAATTTTTCCAGCTATAAGATAGCACTTAATATTTTTGTTGTTTACGAAATCTACATCTTGGAAGCATGTTGTTAATTGAACGCCGAAAGCAGTTGTTTTTTTATGGAAAAAGTGTATGTTTGCGAATGCGAATTTTTCCAAAGATGTTGAGTCGAGCACGTTCATTCATTTTCACATAATAAAAGTACAATAAACTTCCCCAAAGCAAATATCGCAAGCTTGTTACTTATGAAAAAGTTTTATGTTGGTAACCGTGCAACTGCTACGCCACGCATTCTGAACTTCAAAACATGAAATATTTAAAGAGTTTCACGTTGTCCTGCTATAAATATTACGCGGAGAACAAATAAAAATCTACTATTTACTGTCGAATTTTAGAGCGGTCTGGCACAAAATGGAACTGACTAATTCCAAGTGGTCTGAATTAATTATAAATGTCGCCAAATACCAAAACATACGTCAGTTATGCACAACAAACAGCAAAACTACACTACAAATTACCTTTATTACGATTATTTATTTTTGCGATCGGAACTTTAACTTTATTACATTGTGAAACATGACGTTCCGCAATGCTATAATAAAGAATCGATTTATACTTTTCTACCCCACTGTGGTGGATGAATGAATGCCATTTCACAATTTTTACTATTTTGCCGCAGCAGTCCTGCTGATGAAACTCGTCTCATTACATCTACCCCACATAATTTCTCAACCCTAAACTTTTATAGGACTCTATAATACACTGTCCTCTACATCAGCATTCCTCTGTGAAAACTCGCATCAGTTTCACATCCCAAATGACTAAGTTCACAGGCCGAAATTACTAATTTTAAAGCTGACTGTAGGTTTGACAAGACATCCCGTTATAAAGTTATTCTAAATGTTATCTTTGTTTCTTTCATAAAAACTGCTAAATTACTTTTCAAAAACTATTAATGTTTTCAACAAATCTGAGTTCAAATTAGTTTAATTGATTTAATAAAACAAATCTCCAAATTAAAAGACTTTTTCTAGTTTTTTCCTACCTTGCTCTGATAGCGATCTGATAGTGTTGATAGCAACAGTTTGAGCTTGTTTTGGAATTTGGTTTGTTTTGGTTGGCATAAAAAATAGTTTATTATAGTTCTAAAAAGTAGACCTGATTTTTTTTCGGTTTATCAGATCAAGTTCTAGTGTTATGTGTTTGTTTACCTTAAAACAAAGCTTATATTTGAATATGAAAATAAAGTGGGTGGAGTATGTTTGTGGTAGAAGTAAATGTAAGTTTGCATTTCGAGTTTCTATAAAAGTGCAATGTTGATGCGGTCAGAGCGGTGAATGAACAAAAGAATTTGATGTTATTCTTGAATTTTATTAAGTTCTCAGTTTAGCGTTGTTTTGCAAACTTTTTGAGTGTATTTGGAATGACAATGACTCCGGAGTGTCCGAAATAACACTATCCGCGTGCGACGAATATCAATGACAATCCAGCATCTCCGGTGGCAAGTCGATATTGAAATATCAAGTGCGGACGTCTACAATGTACAATCCTGCAGCATTCGATAGTTTCTTTTTTTTTGTGTATAAAATTCTTCCTCATATAAATGCGACAAAATAAAATACGTATTCCGTAATATATACATTCCAAAACGGTAGCATTTTTAAGAGTTTATGGCGCAGCCACCATTTCATGTCGTCATTTCAGTCCAGATTTCCCTTCCATCAAACGGGATTATTACGTTTTATGACTCGGCAATAATTATTACTTTTCCTTCAACTTCCTTTTCCGTTTCTCAGCCAAATTTTGAACAATTCAAATTGGAAGTCTTGCCCTTGATAGCTCTTTTAACCTTGTTTAACTTTAATGTTTTGTTTTTAGCTTCCGATACAAACATTCATTTTGTGAAAATGTCTACTCTTAGATTAATCTTATTCGCTTTTTTAGTGTTCCGCACAAGATACTATGCATCTTGGTCTGTCTTCTGTCACAGCATACATAATCAATACGGAAAGCTATAACTGAAAAATTTTCAGTTGAACGACCACTTTTATTACTCACTTTTGTCAAGTTCTGTTCGACATCGATAAGCGTTGTTTATTTTGCAGTTAACCTAAGATTTTATTTTCAAAAAAAATTAAATGCAAAACTTTTTATTATAAATTTCAGAATTTTGTAAAATATCTCTAGTCACAATTTATTATATTTGTTCTTCTTTCCAAAATCATTACTTTATAAAATGCATTTTCAATATTTGTTTATTTTGCTAAAACATTATTAAGTTTTTTAATTATACTTTTTTTAATACTTTGCTTAACCAGTAACAATAATTAAATGAACAAAAATGATAACAGTATTCGATTTAATTAAAACCAAAGTTTTTCCAATCGTGTTTTTAATGAACAAAAAAAATTTTCATTATGATGCGAACGCACACAGCTGGAGTTTGTAGCATTTTCGACACTTATTGCAAGTTTTTCTACCCGGAAATCCAATTGACGATGTAAGATTATTAGGTTTCAAAACTTCCTTATCGTTGCTTCATAACTTAATTGACATCTGGCTTTGTATCCTATTGTTTTAAATTGTTCAACTTTCCGCAGTTATAAGCCAGAGTTAAACTTTTGGAAAATTATTTGTTGCAAAAGGAACAATGCAGCATTCAAGCATTTTCTACTACATTTAAAATGAGTAAGTTTCTATTCATTACAGAAAGTTCTTTTGGGGAAAAGGTGGCTCGAAGGGTACGCGGAGAGAAC
Source organism: Lagria hirta (assembly GCA_947359425.1). Lineage (NCBI taxonomy): Eukaryota > Metazoa > Arthropoda > Insecta > Coleoptera > Tenebrionidae > Lagria > Lagria hirta. The sequence continues at coordinate 4,971,469 of OX375799.1, forward strand.
ACATTAACTTTAACGACTGTTATTGTTGAATAATATATTCTTAGTAATGTATTGCAACGCCTTTCTAAAATTTCATACAATTTCATACAAAATTTCATAATAGACATTAGTCTATTATTCAATTTCTTCTGTCACATTACGCAAAAAAATGGATAGCCATTCAAAGTGAAAAGTAATAGACTCCACTTAATAAGTAACTAAAAGAAACTTTTATTTTATGTTTTAATCAATAATGTAACTAAATTATCTTACGAACTTTTGTAAAAGCACTTCTCGTGGTCGTGCAATTTATAAATTTTATCTATTTAAAAGTTTTTTTGAAACTAATTATAAATCTAAAGATAGCTCTGTTTACATTTGTTTCTTTTTGTTCATAATTAAGATAATCTTTGTTTGGATGCTCTCTTAATGCAGTTTGTTTAAAAAGGACAATTTTAGCAATGAAACCAAAAGGTTATAGCAATTCTTGGACTCAAACCATTCTCAAGCAGCTTAGATACATTTTTTTAGTAAGCTACGTACTAACTGTGAACACTTGGAACTAGATACAATTCGACATTTAATATTATCATTAGAGATAAATTTATTTATTACTACACTAACTTAAAATGAAATTTTCTCATATCTCGTCAGCCGAGAAAGCTGACCATTTCTGGGCTAGCCGAGAAAAAAATCATATTTTTTTCTGCCGGACGTCATCACCAATCTGGACGGTCTTTATAAACTGTTTATAAACGACAATCTTATCTAAAAAAACCACTTTTGTGAAAGATAAATTGTTAAATCACGACAGTAAAATAATCCATGAATTTTTTACATCTGTCGAGTTGTGACACCTTCAATTGGCGGTAACAACCTCTAACCAATTTTAAAATAATGCTGGATTATAAGGTGTTTTTTAAGCCTTAAGCAGACGCCCTTTGGGTCGCCTGTTCGAAAAAAACACTTTCCCGCTTAGGTATACAAAATACTCTAGTGTTTAGCTTGGAATATTAAAAACTACCGTAATTTATCTACCGTATATCGTCTTTTTGGCACGGTTTATTAAATTATTGAAATGTTATTTTGGGTTTATATCTGAAGCTAATTGTTTGAGAAATTATAGATTTTTTGTTTTATGTTTTCTTATACAATTTTTTTTAAACTGTTAGACTAGAGTCTCGTGTTTTTATGTTTTATCCCATTATATTTTTGTTCCAAGTAATTGCCAATATTACAGATTATTAAAAAAATATTATTCTTTTCTGGGTTCTGCTGTAGAATCATTTTTATTAATTGCTATCTTTCAATATAGTACTAGAAAATACATAATCTGCAATTGTAAACTTTTCATACGCTTGTGAAAATGGTAATTACTTGATAACTATTTAAGAAATTTTGCGAGTATAGTATTGTTGAGTGAATTAAGTAGAACAGGAATAGAGTTAAAGCAAAATCCGCCGCATTGAACACAGCTGATGTTCGGACTCCTAATGCAAACTGAATAGCACACAGTCTCTAGACTGTGATTGCGTTGTTCTCAGCTAGACCAGCAGGCACTGTGATTCTACCAAAATGGAGCTGGTTTAGGAGAGACATGGCTCCAGCACTGAAGCTGAGTGAAAACCGTGTTAATCTTGAGATAAATAAGCTATCTAAGAGAGCTTATTTCTGTTTCTTTTTCAACGTTTTATTGAAATTAGTTCCAGTATTAACTGATTTTAAAAACTTGTATTTGTATTTTTTGTACAAAAAAAATCAATCCACTTTGAATGATAATAGAGAAACATGTACTTAGATTGCTTAGGTTTTATTACGGTAGTGAAAGTAAATCTGGTTATTAGCTATCTGATATATCGTGGTGTATAGCATTCTATTATGTAAGACTGCTGATTGTTTTGTTACAAGATTGATGTCTTACGCGCACAAAAGACGAATTTGTAAAGAATAATTTTAGCAGTAATCTTATCACTCTTATATTTCTTAGAACACATTTTGAGTGACGTATGGTAATTTTTTCCACCGCGTAAGATCCCAACAAAGAAAAGAAATAGTTAAAAGATTAAAGTATAACAGGATGTAAGTTTTGAAGCACAAAGTTGTTGGCCGCTTAGAGAAACCTGGAAACAGTACATATATTTGTGTAGTGTGCTGCTCATATGCAGAAGTTAATCGAGTGCGAGTTTGAGAAGTGGTGCAGAAATGGACAAAACGGCCAAAATTAATGTGTACAAGCTCAGTTGTATCGTTCAAGACCAATGAGTGAAAAAGCATTTGACCTGGAAAACCCCGTCAAATTCAAACTAAAACAGATGTTAGCGTCAGATATAAAAATAGTTTTTTTAGAACACACAACTACTCATACATTTTCAATCCAAACTGCAAACTTTCAACACTTTCTGCAAAAACTATAGTTTAAAGAAAGTGGTCACCTGTTTTTCTAATGCTACACTAATGTATAGTAGCTAGCTAAAAAAAACAATTTTTTTAAAGCAACTTACAAAACAAAAGTGGTATTGTACAAGAAAATAAGATCTAATTATTCCATTCAATGTTTTACTGGAGATTAAGGGACAATGAAGTTAAAGACAGAGTAAAATAAAGAGGAAGATAACAACTGAGAACCGCAGTATTGACACACAAAACATACTTGGCAAATGCAATGAATTGAAATATAATTCCTGCGGAAAATTGTTTTGGTGTTGTCACTGACGTTGTCATAGGAAATTTGAAGTGAGGTATTGTGAATGATTTGTCATGCAAACTGTAATGTGTGGTTTGAATAAATTAATGAACACTTCAAACGGCGCCAAAATTTACCCCTTCTTACAGTTCACTACTTAGATTGAGTTTACGATCGGCCAAGTTGAAACATCACGCATTTAATTAGGCAGTACAGTTGCAATAATTTTACCCTAGATGTTTTGCACCCTTCTAACATTAATCGCATGAATAACAATACTGCGAACTAATAGCGTATACGGAACTTATTCCATCCTTATCAGCAGACTTGGTTTGATACAAGATCAAGAATTTTTTCAAAACATGCTTTTGTTTGTTACCTCACAAACCTGCGGTAATGGTGAATGAGGTTTAACCAACATCATTCGGGATATTAGATCTTTAGCCAGCACCTTTTAGTGCTGTTTTTACGGTTTACCGTATTCATCTCCGGCTTTTCTCTGTAAATTAATACGTAGCAAATAATAATATCTGGTAATGGATTCGAGCGAGAGGCTTAATCTCCGGGGCGACATAAGTTCGGACCTATGCAGAAGAACATGATAACGCGTCATCATAAACTACGCTTTTACTGGTGAAAATGTGCCAGGCTTGGTTTACAAAACCGAGGGCTGATCTTAGCCCCGCATAAGCAAAATAAAATGTTTCATAACAAAACTAATCAATTTGGAATGTTTCTCTTATCTGCCTACCTGTTTCTTGTCTGTTTTGAATTCTACAAACTTCTGACTTACTACAAAAGAAAACTGATAGTTTACTTCTTATCTACTCTAATTCTAATCAAAAAGTTCTAAAGTACGGCGGTAAATTTAAAATTACAATTTGAGACTGAAATCAACTAGAATAAAGCAATTACGTCACAGCTTTTAAAACACAGCGACAAACTATTAAACAATAAAACGTCAATTTGAATTTTGGAAAAAATGAAAAATTGCTGCACGCTCACTTAATCTATGAATTTTTGATGCAAAACATCTATGACCGCGGATAAGCTCACTGCATTCCGTGGCGACGCCTTCATTTTGTAACGGCTCACATTTTTTTTCTTAGTAAAAATGTTTGTGAGTTTATTAGTTTAATTAGTAGTGTAGTAATGTAACTTATAGTGTAAATCAGTACCTGATGATTTACAGGAGGAGATTAGGTTTGAAAATATCTGTGTGTTCATATAAAATTCTTAGAGGAGGAAATCTTAAGAAATTTAAGGCTGGACACACTCGACCGTTGTTTTTAGTAGTCAAAATTTTTGCTTTAACGTGCGACGGCCAATACTATCTAAGACAATATGTTTTTTAAAATTGTTTATATTTGGATACTAGAATGATTGACTGAAACAAAATATAAAAAAAAGACAAAGAATTATAGACATTTTAGGTCTTTGCAGTAGGCAAACAACTATCAATAGAATCAATGCAAAATTATTCAAACTAGATCCCTAGAACATCTATCGTTTTTATTAAAATTCTTCAGCAAGTTGCAACAGATTGTTATTTGAATAAATTATGAGTGACAAAATTTGGGCTTATATTTATTCAAGTGCCTATTATTTTTGTAATATGCTAAAACAAGCGACATCGTTATTGCATAGCGCCTTTAGTCTCAAATGCATATCAATAATCTGCAATGTTATCTATTTACTTTGGTTATTATTCTACTTGTTGGTAGTAACTATAAAAGATAGATAACATTGCATATTTTTGATATGCGCTTGAAACAACATACGCTAATGTAATAATCAGCGATATGTTTTTTCTTAATTTGTATCTATCAAAATTGACATATGTTTTGTTTATAATATTGCTATTTGAATCATTTTGAAAAATACAAATGACTTTATAATTATTTACACTGTTATGCAATTATCAGTTGAAAAAATATATTTTTTCGTTTAATACTCGTTTTAGCACGCTTGTTTGTTATTTTTTGTTGCGGTAGAGTGAAACCACGTATATTGCAGCATTTTGCAAATCAAGAAGCTTTTGTGATTATCAAAAGTTAATAAATTGGTTAATTTTTATGTCTATTGAGCTTTGAAAAAATGTTATTTATTTTACAGCGTTCGAGCTTTTAAATTTAAGCTTTGACAACAGATTTGTTCAGCAAGACGAATTTATCAAATTTATGGCGTTTTAATCAATTTCACTCGGCCTCTACTGGTTATTAAATTTGAAGTCTCTTCAGAACAGTTTTTTAAAAGACTGCAAGCTTATTTATAACTAGCACGGAAATACTTCGTAAATGATAGAGACCGGTAACATCGTAGTAATAAAGGAAGTAATAATTAGAAATTTTTGCAGTGCCCACGCATATTTATCCAAAGTAGCCAGATTAAATTGTAATTACAGTTGCAAGCGTTTTGGCATACAATTTATAAAGTATTTTCTCGGCTGAAAAAGTTTGCCTGTATACTTAAAATTTAAATTTTGTCAAAGTTTATTGGAGCAAATACTTGTTCTTTCTAATAAAAACTTATCCGTAATAAAATTTCTAATTGCAAGATAAAGAAAATTCTTTGAGTAACTTTTGATTTGGCGTAGGTCTATTTGTGCCCAATATCAAGAAGTAATTGTGCCTGGCCTAGATAAATATTAATTAACCCAACACATACAGCAGGTGCAGACAGTAATAAAAGAGAAAATTTTCCCATTTGGAAGTGACATTATGGTGCCCTATGCGATGCACGCCAGGAAGAAACAAATTATCGGAAGTGTAGAGCGCTAACAAACTTCAATTTACAGCAGCAATAATACAAGCAGAAACCGTATAGTTTTATTTGACTTTCGAAAGTAGCTCGACGTTTAAAATGCAATAAAGCATCTTATAATTGTAAGCGAAATTTGCCTTGTTGGCTTTGCTTTTCTTTCGCAATTCTTTTCGTTAAATATTGACAAATATTGTTCCTGCAGTTGACACTGACTTGTATTTGCTTTTGCTTGAATCTAATTTTTTTCAACTTAAATTGTAGTCAAATTTCACAAAAACTGCCTTTCGGAACATAATAGTCTAAACAAATTTAGTAAGATTAAGAACATAGAACAATATCAGAATCTCAATTTTTCACATTTTTTAAGTCATAATATTTCAAAATTATGACTTCGAAATTCTAACAAAAAAAATAACCAAAATGCTAATTTCTATTTGACAACAGCAAATGCAATAGATCTAGATCTCAATGGAAACAAGGGTTTTGTGATCTTCAATCACGCTTTGGCTGTTTCTGATTTGCTTATCACCGTCAATTCTGCCATTGTGCTGTAATGTACGTCAGGTTTGAGGATCTTTTAATGAGTTTTTTCAATTATTATATCATAATGCCACAAATTTAATTAACTTTTGTCAGATATTAATTTATTCCAACAATCCTAGAAAATGGAAAAAAACTGGAAACACGCGACATATTATTTTGGGTGGTGTTTTGTTCCAGAGTTTTGGCCTCATGCCCCATGGCGCCTGCCTAGTTTTGGTGTTCTTAGAAGTACCGATTTAAAGTACTATATCCTTTTTGCACTTTAAATATACTCGATTTAGATAAAAAATTTAAAGCTGTAAATTTGAAGATCTAAAAAGTAGATATATAAAAGAAAAAAATTTTTCACGAGAAAATTTACATTAGGAAAGATCGCCGTGTCGAAAAATTTAATGAAAATTAACAAAAAATTAAAATAAGCGCGTATGGCGCAAAAGTTATTCTGATTAGACCTTGTCTCTGCTGAGCTGGTTTTGATTTAAAGTTAAAAAATTGTTTGGCTCAAACAATGTTTGTTTATGTGTTTTTGAGTCTTATCCCTTTTTTTATTTCCTAGAAATAAATTGCGCCATGTTTCACTTGTTTGACTGTTTTGTTTTACTTTTTGATAACTTTTTTTGATTAAATTGCCTAGATAGATCATGTCTGAATGTGTTTTAGGTGTGTTGACTTCAGGTCTTTTCTTTTAAATAACTTTTAAAAACCAAATAGAATTAAATATAAAAATAACTGTTAGAAAATGCTTGTATTATATAAACTAGTATCGAACATACCTACTAGTTTAAAAATAATGTGCGAGATAAGAATAATAAGTTTAGTTTTTTAACAAAAGTAATGAGATAAAAATGGAAAGTGGCAGGCGCAGTCTGGTTCAAATATAATAATTCCAGGCAACGTGCCAGGCATGTATAATATAATAGTGACTTCTATAATCACCTAACTAATTACGCCCAATTAAATGAAATTAAATGAAAGTGGTGCGACAGAGTATGCGCATAATTACACTTGAATTGAATCATTTTATGCAAGCGCCTGACGATTTGAATTTGATACTGCTATGGTCACGATAACAATAGAGCCACTATTATCATTCAAATATCAATTAATAGAGAAAATGTAACGTAGTTTCAGTTCACAAATGTTTTCTATCTCCAGAGAATAATCTAATTTTCATCGACAATGCCTAATATCCTTTTATTCTGACTTGAATTATTCACACAAGGCACACTATAAATCGGTATTCATGAGTTTATTATGTTCAATCTTTAATCTAGTCTATTCTTCAGACAAATTCCCCAAGGACCAAACCACTGTTCAACCTATAGAGTACACCTTTCCTTATCTGGAAGCTGATCTCACCAGAGAAGATGCTTTCCGCTCTGAAGAGACTACAAAATTGCTTTTCAAAATATTTATAGCCTTATAGCCATCATCTCACATTTTTAAATGCATTTTAAAATTAAAATGAATACTGTCGAAACCATCTGTTAAGATATAAATTAGAATTTTTTAGTAAATAATAATTAAGGTTGATTTAAAGTCATTATTGTTTTAATAGAATCAAAATATGCTTTTATTGATCTAGTTTTTTGCTTTCCTCGGTGGTTTAAATTTTAACACCTCTAAGTAATAACTCTGATGTAAACTATGTCTAGATTTATTGTTGTTTAGGTTTTGTTTTGTAAATTCCTTCTCAACTGCAAACTTTATCACAATTGTACGAGTATAATATGTTGTGGTTCTTGCGTTAAGAACAATAGGTACAGACATTGTTCTTGAGCTGCTACACAAAGTCGCTGGCGTACACTTCAAACTCTACAAATTTCCTTGACCAGAGTTCCAAAACTATACAGATCATGTAACATGGAAGAGGTTGTCCCTGTGCATATAAATTTAGATGAATTTAGATCTGACTTCATTTTTCAACATCAGATTAGGAAAGTTTTTATTATATTATCAGAATATTGGCGGAAACTATTGATTTTTTTTTGAGATGCTGAATTGAGTGCATATATTAATATCAACACACATGATTGATTTCGAGCCAATCCCCTACAAGTGTCAAACTTTTCAAGCATATATGTTTAGAAATGTTTTTGCTAAACAAACTTTTCTGAAGTACAAACACACATCTCAAGTTTTTTTAAAGCCTATAGATTTGTTTTTAAACATTCAGCTTTATTTTTATCAATTTTGAATATACATTTTTTTCTCAAACTTTCAACAAAATACAGAAAATAATAATTTTTTACTTAGCACTAGCTATTCAATAATTAAGCCTATGCAATATAGGAGAATAGCATCATTATAATTAATCTATCTTGGTAAACCATGCAATAAATTTTAAATAAAAAATGATAATTGTGTAAAAAAATTTGTGCGTACAAACATTGACAAGCAATTCATGATTGTAATCAGTTTGTGTTTATTTATTAACAAATCAGTTATAGTGTGTTTTCCATGGCAAATTCTTATTTGTCATTAAACATGTTGGTTGATTAATAAACATGAATAAAACTGATTTAACAAGCATTAGCTAGAAGCAAAAGCAAACATAATTCTTTTTAACGTGAAATAATATTGACTATTTTTTTTGTTTTCAGAGATTGCAGAGTGGTGAGGGATCCGCAAACGTTAAAATCAAAGGGATATGGTTTTGTTTCGTTTATTAAAAAAGCGGTAAGTATTAAAAATAAAATTCAATTGAAACACTGCGTATTCCTAAGACTTTCTTTGAGGTAGAAAGAAATGAAAAGGGAGGAGATTGTTTAAAAATACATAAAGCCCTACTTTAATGGTTGTTCGTGACTATATTTACGCTTCATAATCAGGACCACACCTACACTGCATGCACAGCCAACTGGGAAATCATAACACCTACCATAATTGTTCTCTTTTTTTATATTCTAATCCAACTTTGGCGACCGTCAGTTTCATGAACCCTTATAAATCTTTTTGTATAAATATTTGATAGGGCAAAACAGTGATTTATGAGTCGTTCAACGACGGCTTTCGGAACTACCACCGAGGAAAATTACCATTGCTCATGCAGAACTAAATTATTGTTACACGACTTTTTGCAAAAACACAGGCTAAAACTTCAAACTTTTTACAAGCTCTGATCGTTTGCTACACTTTTAAACGCAATTGTTTCAAAGTTTCGCAAAACAATACTCTAATGACAAAGAAAGTTAACTCCAATCAATGAGCGATTTTTTAAATAGAACATTCAAGCTGGCGTGTCAGAAAAACTCTACAGTAACTAAAGAAATAACGACTTGTTTTCATATTACACTATTTGCTAAAAATTACATAAAATACTACACAATTTTGAAGATTTATAGAATTAAATCATATGGGTAAATGGGTCTTCCTTCATCAGCTTTAATAATCCTGAATAGGCTATTTTAATCCATATTTTCTTACTTGTTTTCTGATTTTGTTACAACTTGTTTTCGTTTTTATTTGACAACCTGTTCATATTCAGCATGAATATTTCACTTCAATGATTATCGATGATTTTGAACGGAAAAAAGTTATACCACGTAATATATAATCTACTACATGCATCTCGTGCTTCTTATAGTGTGAATTTTTATTGAAATTGAAAACTAATTAATTAACAAATGTGTCTCGATAAGCTTCGCGGGCTTATTTATTTCAATTGGTCACTTTTCAAGTAATGTTCTGAATTGAATGCTATCGATCTATTTTTTTCATCATAGTAGACAGAGTGCTCAAAAAAAAATATGTTTTTGACATTTTTGCTTAATAGTATAATATTTGGTCCAAAACATTCTGATTAACGTATAACTGCAAAAAAACTTTCTTTAGTAGGCCGTGTTCTGCAAAAATTGGTGAGAAAGTTTATGAAATAAAAAAAAATGTTGAAGTGAGTACCCATCTAAACTCATTAACGGTCACTCTCAATAATAAATTCTAAGTACCATCAAAATAATAGAATAAAAAATAAGCAAAAATGTAACGTTTTTTGATAATAAAACTAGAAAACCAATAATAGACTTTTATCTGGAGCCATGCCTCAGAATATAGCCTAAAATTTTGAAAGATTCAGCTAGAAAAGTAATGATGAAGATTCACAAATTGTAAATTGTAAAAATAATTTGAGGAGTAATAATGATTACAAAAGATATTGCTTGGAAAAGTAGACTTTGGAGTCTGATGATAACATAAAAATAGAATTATATAACAAACAAAAATCACAAAAGCAAAAAAAATAGAATGGAATCTGACATAAAATTTTATGTGTCTATTCTGACATTCTCTTTCTGTCATTTCTTTTTTCTTTGATTGTCTATTCCAAAACCAGTGGCTCGATGTTTGACAAGACATATAGTTGCGATAATTTTTAAAGATACATTCAAACTTCGACTTGAATGCGCAGTGGTCTACGTTCGAATTTGTGAAGGAGTTCAGAAGAAATAAAACGAATATAAGTGAGAAATGGCGTATAATATCTTTTTAAGTTGTGAATTATCCAATTTTGAGCTAAAACCAAATTTTTATCCTTTAAAAGTAATAAAGGCAAAGTCAAAATAGTTTATATGTTTTTACAAAACACAATTCTATAAGTAGATTATAAATTATTGTACTTCAAGTAGTCTACTTGATAAAATTCTATAAAAATTCTCGTATCACGTTGGAATAAAAATTGATCAAATTGCTTCAAATAAAAAAAATTAAGATAGACAGTATATCACAATACTTAAAGTAGGTAAAATAAAATGATCTCTCAAAGTAACGACTGACGAATAAGGAATATTGCTCATTAGACAACCAAGTTATCACATTAACGTTTTTCATCTGAAAGGCATATCTAAGATATGCACATTTATTATTTTTTCTTATTTTAAAAGATTAAGAAACATTATATATAATAACAAGAAACCTAAATAGTCTGACTTTAAACATTGTGTTTAACATATTGAAAATTAAAACATTTTAATAAAAATACAAAAAATTAGCATAGAAAACTCAAAAATTATCGATTGAGTTAATAATTGCTAACATGTTAATGGATATAAATTTATGAGATTTTGAGAAGATAGAGATAAGGTCGTAAATAAAAGCTATAAATATTAGTTTTGAAGATAAACAACAGAAAATTAAACTATAAAATATAACTTTCTGGAGATGTTATTGGAAGAGGGTTAGATTGTAGAATTGGTATACGAAATAGGATATGAGGGCAATAATTTTGAGTTTAAGGTGACATTATATAAGACGTGAAACAACGGTGTCGTCGAATCACTGTCTCTACGCTTGAGCAAAGATGCAAAGTACGATGGCGATGGCCGCAATACAACCCCAACAACTCTCCAACGAGATGACCGGCCATTTGGCCGAAATGAGATCCATAACACAGAAATGTAAACCCCCTCATTCCGGACATTTCCCAGAGCGTAAGGTCTTTGTGTGGAACGATATAAGATGGCATTCCGTACGCTGTACTTTGTTGGCACTGTATAGCTAAAACACAAGAAGTTGTTGTCATTTGTTGGCAAATTTACTTTATTCTCATAGACGAAGCTGAACTGCCGTCTTGTAGACTGGACAAAATGTCGACAATGTCTTCAAATTAAAATCTTAATCAACCTCATCCAGTTCCATGCCATTCCGCTAACTTTTAATCGTTTCGCTTCTCTCTAAATGCAAAAATTCCACTACTTCTCTCATCCAAAAGCAACTTCTTTACGACCTCGCCAATTAGACTAACACTTAAACATAAAACCGACTAAGCCTCCGGGAAACGGACTCTATTTGCAAATTGCACAGAATCCATCTTGTATTCACAAAGCAGATACGAGCTTTATTTTCACTTATTTAAACCCTAGCCGTGCGCCAATTCAGACTTGGTCAATTTTACATTCTACTGTTCCTATATTATACTATTGTTACAAATACTCAAAACATATATTTCTCATCTTCTCACATAATTCATTTGAAATTAGATAGTGTCAGTTGTTTACAACCATCAAATACATTATTAATGATGATTTTAGAAATGTGGTAACATATTCACAATTTTTATCAACTCTAATTGGTAACAACTGTCATTATTGCACCAAATGCTTATTATTCAAATTCATCAGACCAAACGTCCTGATTACCATCACAAAAACAAATTTTGTGCTCATTGTAAAAAGTAACAAAATGCAGAAACGCCAAAAAGAAATTTGATTAAAAATACACACTTTACAATGACAAATGTGAAATGAAACTTTTAAATGAATTTGTTTAAAATTTTATTTTAAAATGTTTTTGAGTAAACTTTTTTTAGGTGCAACAAAATATAACAAACACTTTTGACGATTTACAACAAAATAATGTGGAACGAGGTATTTTGGAAAAAAATGTTGAGCTTAAAGAGAAGACATTGCGCCGACTTGTCAGTATACTTTTCTAAGATATTTTTTTTATATATTATATAAAACCATATTTTTAGTTTAGGAACCATATTTTAACTCCTGTGAGTGTTTCCTTTTATAATAGGTATTGGTAGTTCTGGGCTATACTAGAAAGATGTATTCATATGCACGAAAGTAGAAACTATTCGCTTTTAGTTGTGTTTCTAATAAAAATAAATTCCTAATTTAAAGAACACAACAATTGCATTCATTATCATTATATGCTAAAAGTTCGTTTGGGTCTTTCTCATAATATGCACAACTAAAGTGTCATGAGAGCTATTAACTGTGTGGAGAACTAAAACTGTGTATAAGCTTACTCTTTAGGATTCCCTTTTAACGTTTTGTGGTTGAAGATGTCTAAGTCAGTCGTCAGAAACAAAGTTATATAGAACACGTTTAGCACACGTAGTCCTTGTGTCGAGCTTTTGGTAATGTAACTAGAGGATGGAAGATGGTAATTAGAATGACTGCAATTTCAAAGATCTAGCTTCAAGAAATATGTCAAAATGCTTTCAACTAAGTGCCAGAGAGTGATTCGTTACGATCTTTAACAACAAACAACAAAGTTACAGCGATAGAGTATAGACGACACTCCGGTATGCCACTTATACTTTTGTATTATCGTTACAATTTTCTGTTTATAGACCATTTGCTACTTTGTAATGCGAGGGAATTAGGTTTTTAGCAAGCATTGGAGAAAACAGCCAAACTATAATCTAATTATTTTAAACATTAAGAATTTGCACGCAAACAATCGTTTATCATTTATTTTGCACTCTTGGATTCATAATTTTGTCGAGAACTGACGGTCGATAAGATTCAGTGCTCATCACAAAATCTTGAAGATTAAACATTATATATTTATTTTCTTATATTTAAAAGTTCTATATCGCAATCTCAAAAACAAACAAAACATAAATTATCTTAGTTATAACTTATATTGCATAACATAGCTTCAAGAAAATAAAAACAATGTATTCAATTTAGTAAACAATTTACAGCTTAATTGTAAAACTTTATTTCACTGATGAGTGCTAACAAGCACTAAACATGTCTGAGATAAAAAAAACATATTAGCCAAAGCAGACTTTGAACAATTAAACTTATGTAAATCTTTTTTTGTATGAATGTTATTATGGTGATTTTTTTCTAATAATAATGTTCTATTTAGAAAAATGCTCTGGAACTTATTAGCGTCAAAATAGCAAGAAGGTTGCTTTTTGAATAATAGATTGTACAGTACTAATTGGCATCATATCCCAAGTAAAGTAGTAGTAGTCATCACAGATCCAATTACTCTCAACTGCAAATAAAATATGAGAGAATCTGTAGAAAGTGATTAAATATATAATAATTCCAAATAGTAGCAAATCACATCTTCAAATAAAAACCGCTGCTTAAAAACAATTTAAACTCTGCATTATCTCTTTGTCCAGAATTTTCTTTCCTGGAAAATGTTTGGCTGAGTTGATTTGAATTCTATTGGTAAAGAAGCCTCTAACAAACTAAAAAATGTATCTGAAAGCAATTTCTTTTCAATTTCTGACCTAAAATTGACGTCTTAAACTTTTATTCGAAGACAAATATTTTGCTGTGGCTATAAATCAAGCTGACAATAATTTCAACCTGATGTGATTTTGCATTTGGAAAAGTGGCCCAGTGATGCTGTGAGTCCTGTGAGGGTTCACTGAACAATTTCTGATGTCAAATTTTCAATATATTGCTAAAATTGCTTGCTGACATGAACAACTTGACACACTTTTTAGGCAAAACCGAAAACCTGAAGCTTGAAAACTGTTTTTTCAAACTTTAAAGTTGTAGAGGCCCTAAATATTTAGCTTTTTTATGTGATTTGGTTTAATTTATTTTTCATACTTTTACTTATTTTTATTATTTACAAGACACATCTCAATATACATATTTCCAATAAATTATATAATAATTATATATTGTAACTCAATATATATTCATTTATTTACCACACACGTTTGTTTTTTACCACCGTTTAATTACTTATTCAAACAAGCAATACACATTGCATATACCTAAACAGTATTCGACTGCGTGCTGTTCTACTGATCCACTAGGTCAATATCTGGCTTTAGTCATTTTCCTTTTAAAATGTTTGATTCTGTACATTTTGACAGATAAGTATTGAAATATTATTTATTTAGTCTATTAACAAACAAAATATTTATTTTAGGCAAGTTTTACTTTATTTAATATATAATTATTGTACATTTTCTTTAGTTTTTGGAATAAGCAGTAGAGTTCTATTTGGTTTCAATTTAATTTTAATAAATAATAAATCATTCTTTCAATTTGGTGGATCACACCAATTAAACAAGTTAGTCAGTCAACAAATTGTGATAAATAATGATTGATACAAAAAAAAAAACGAATTGGCCGGTTCTTTAGCCGGAGGATGTTTTGCATTTATAATATGTTCTTTTGTTTGTTAGTCCAAAAGTTGTACATTTCAAGGCTAAATAAATGGTTAGATTTATTCTTACTGATAAAATATAATACTTTTCAAACTTTTCATTGTAATTTTCTTGATTTGATATGACTGTAATTTTGCTTAAAAAGTAATTTACATTTTGTAATATGAGTATATTACTGTTACCAACTTCCAACATCTCAAAAATGATTCAAGTTTGTAATTTCTGTTATTTTGTAAATAACCCACTTAGTTCTAAAGATATTGATCTAAACTTTGTCTCACTCTGAATTAATGTACTTTGCAATGCAGTGAACAAACTTGTAACAGCTCTGTTGATCAATGCAAGATTTTAAAATAGCCTTAAATCTTAGACTCGTTTTAACAAGTAAATTTACTTTCGTGTCTTAGCTTATTCGTGCTTAAAACTTAATCTTTGCTTTAAATCACATATTAAAATAATTATTATTTTTCTTTAGCGGCTGGCTTTTTCATTGTTGATATAGTAATCTGGCATATTTCCAACGCTCCATAGCGCCAAGAATTTTTGTCGCCACATCAATGATTGCTCTGAAGAATTGCTGTATTTTAAAATAGTGTGTTATAGAAAAATATTCAATTCGCTACAATAAATTAAATTGAAATAAAATATATTCTTCTTACAACAGAATCTTCGCTTATTGTTTTAAATATTTCACTCAAACATTGCCTATTTACAACTAACGTTAAACAAAAGTCACAGCGTTATGTAGCATTGACACTAGAAACTTAGGACTCACTTGTTATTTCAAGCCCTCGATAGTCAGGTGGCTGACGATAATACGTTCGGAATCTGGCAAAAGTAAATATTTTGCAAAGGTCAAAACTAACCAATAAATTTAAAGGATTCAATGGATGTAAAAAGGTTTACATTAGAGCAACCAGACTTAGCATAAAGCTTCAAATTTCTGTAAAAAAAAGGTCATAAAATTGCTACCGACAAAAATATTAATTTTGGTAAATCTTAACTCGAGATTCTTTTATGACAGAAAAATCTTCGAAAGCAATAAAAATTGTAAAACATTACAAGAATTTCAATTGCGAATTTTATCTGTCTAGCGTTTGGAAAGCCTTGTTTATCAGTACTTTACCTTACACCGGGCGCTTTTTTTTTTTACTTCCGCTTTTTTCACTTTTTTCTGACCAATGTAAGCCCTAACAGCCACAAAGTGTGTAGTTTACACGTTGAGCTACTGTGTTTATTACAACTTTTATTTTTTTGTTGGAATGACGTTTTTACAGACAGAAAACCAAAGATCAACAATTTCCAAAAAAATGTCAGCTTGCCTACTAGTCGTGAAAATCTTTCTTAATTTTATGAAACTTGCAATTATACTCTTAAACCACTCCAATCTGTAAAACAAATTTCATCACCATCACTTCTATTCTCTAGCTTGTTCTAAATCTAATTAATTAAGCTTTAATTGAACATTTTGGAATATTATAGTGCTTTATAAACTGTACTTTAAAATAAAAATTGAGAAAAATACTTTAATAAATGCAAATAGATATTACGTTTGTTTTAAAACTATTCTAAAAAATCGTTTGTTGCCAACCAAACAGTATCAAACTAAATTATTAAAATTCAATTTACTTTTAATATAAACTCGAAACATGTTGCGGCTCATTTTATTCAAAATGCGCTTTAATTTGACCGCTGGTAATGGCAAATTGTTGTCAATTTTCGAAAAGTAAATGCAATTGTGTCATATACGTTATTGATTGAATTTTAATTTGATCACTAATCTGATAACAGTTAAATAACGTCAATTTAAATTTTTATAGTAGCAACGAAAATATTTTTATAAAACGAAAAACACGTGTTTTTATTTCTTTGGTCCAACACTGCAGTTTTTCTTTGTTTTGTTGAATAAATAATGTCTTTTAATAAATTAATATATAGCCAAAACGTCATTTTGGCATGCAAACGTGACAGTTTGGCTTTTTAACTTCGAAGAAAAAAGTTTTGGATAGGTAGATGTCACAACGTAAGACATTTAACAAAAGCAATAAATGCTTTGGGAAATATAAGCCCACCCTAATTAGAGCAAATTTATCTAAACAGAATTGGTTTATACATTTGTTATTTATGCATAGCTCAATTGTTAGCTCTTACTGATGAATGGTAATAGGCACAAAACATGTCTGAGTCTACAAATCATTATTTTGAGAACACTTGCTTTGTCTTTATTATAATGATGCTTGTTTTTTTTCAATTTTAATTATTATTTCATAATAAAATTTTTTAAGGTGGGGCTGTATAGTCTATAGCTATATTTGGCAACTATATATACTATATAACAGTTTTATTTTTGGCCAGTTTTTTGCATCATTTGGAGAAGCAATTAGAAATTGGAAGCTAAGTCTGACCTTAATGGTTTTGGAAACATAAAAACACATATCTCCGTGCAAATCATTTCTAGATGAGAAAGAAAAATCAACTACGCTCTTTCCATGTCGAGTGTGATAAGAATTAATTTATTATATTATTGAGCGCTAGTCGAAGTTTGGAAAATCTTCGTAGAGTCCTAGAAAAACTTACAATTGCGATTCCATCAAACTTTAACTAAAAAGGAAAGATTTGTTTATTTTTCTTTTACATTTTGTACTTTGGAATAAAATTGCCACATTTTCAGCTTTATCTTGAAAGTTTATTTAAAGCAAGCTCATTAATACAAATTAATGACGGTTTAATACGGTTCAACTTTTATTTATTTTTCATAAATAAATTTCGATGCAAACGTTCTACATGTTTACATTTAATTAAATACACTAAAAATAAGTTTTAGCAATGTAAACAGTATACGGTTGAAAATTAAACAAAAAAGAGGTAATATTTGAACATATTTATGTATTTACAAAAAAATAAATAAACATTTAATTTGTACCGAATCAATTGATCACGACAAATTTCATGTTAACACAAATTTAAGCTGTAACAACAAATTCTAATGAAGGTAAAAATAATAATTGGTGTTTTTTTTCAATTAATACAATGTTGGAAAAATAAAAATAAATTGACGGACGTTTTGTAATAAAAGCTGACTTTTTAAATCTGAATTTTAAAATTTATATCAACAATGCTACAAAAAATTCATCCGTTTTTGTTTTAATATAAATACCCAATATTATTTATATTAAATAGTATTATAACATCAAAACGATTCGTAGACTTAGACATGTTTCCTTCTTATTGGAACTCTCCAGCAAATCGCAACAGATTTTTATTTGAAATTTGCGTCAGCTACGCTTGGGGGGCAGGGTTGTTTATTGTAAAGACTTGGTTCTTTGTGCTATACGTGTCACCCTTGTCGACAATTAAATGGCTTTTAGAAATATAGCATACGCTAAATTATTCAAATTTAGATAAATTAAATCCTTCGCCAATGAAAAATTAACAAGATTAAAGGTGCTATATTCGAGCATACGGAATGGAATGAAATGAGAAAATTATTTCGTATGGGCGTAGTTGTTAATAATATTTTACTCCAAATATCATTTGGAACCAACAAAGAAATTAAACATTATTTTTCTTAAATTTTGCTAAAAACGCCAGCTTGTGATGAATTTTTGGGGGCTTACCTCGACTGTTTCAATTTTTTGAAAAAATATTTATATAAATTATGACGATTTGTAGCTTATTTGAAATCCATAGATGGCCAAAGCAAATAAAAAAATATAAATATTTTTAAAAATATTGGAACAGTTGAGGGAGGCACACAACAGTTTCTCAAAAATTGGTGTTTTTAGCAATATTAAAATTTGATTCCTGTCCTAAATGTTATTTGGAATTACATTAAACAAATTAAAGAAGAAACTGTTTTATTCAACGTTTTTAAACGGTGGTAGAGTTAAATTATTAAATAGAACAAGTTAGAGTGCTATTCTCGAGCATATGAAATAGAACAGAATGATAAAATAATTCTTATAGGCTTGGCTGGTTAGTAAAATTTTATTGATTGTGATGGAATGTTTGTGGTTTGTTGTAACTTGTATAAGATAATTTTTTATTCAGATAATATTTTGAAGAGATTTAGTTTCTGAAATAACTTCTATCAATATCATTCAATGGTAATAGAACGGAATGAATAGAAAATTCGTGTTTTTTGATTTTCTAAACATGAATTGATGTCTGTCATTATAAGTAGTAAGAAAATTGGCAGCTGTCGACAAAAAACCAACACATAAAAGCATAAAAAGCGCTAAGGAAGCAGTTTGATATCCGGCGTATTATGGTATTAGCCTTAGTATGAAGATCTCATTTTCAGTTAAGGAAGTTTATCAAAATATCAACTGATGAACTCTTCTGATTTGAAATGTTAATTTAATGGACGTCAGTCTTCTAAAATGGGCCATCCGTCTGTAAAAGGTAAAAAGATAATATAAAACAAACATAAACCAAACCTTTTTCGTTGTTAGCTGAACACAGTTCCCGAATCCAGCTTGGTCGACTCGAGTGGGAATGTGAACACGTTATAACGTTGACGTGGAATAATCGATTTGAGCGAAACCCTATGCAGATTATACTGGCCGCATTATAATTAATCAACGGTAACGATAACTCAGTTTGTAATACATTAACACTGGTTTAGAGGATCACTGCGATACTATTTTCCGTTAATAATTAATCTCCTAAATAGACGTCGATGCTATCAATTAACCACCTTGACTTGCAAAAAGGTCAAAATCTTATTTAGATTGCACCAACTACTAAAATAATGGCTTCTTTATGCATTATTCATTAAAAAATGGAAATCGCTTGCACAAATATATGGAATATAATATGCAAACCCCATTGGGCTATTTCTCCGCAGCAGCAAATAAAAAAATCGAACCTAATTCGATATCTGGCTTAATTTACAAGGTTTCATTATAAAATTAGACCCTACTTACTAATGGACATATCCTGATCTAACCAAGTAGTCTTTTACGACGATCGCTTATCACTGGGATTTAGGAAGTAACCCCAACAACCACTACCTTTTAAGCTCGACGCTCATTAAACGCCTGTTTCCTTCTTATTCTAACTGCCCAGATCTTAAATATTTCCTTCTAAATAATCATTTCCAATGAAAGATAAAGTTAAATAATAACTTAACCAATCGGCTGTTTGATTTGAAAACTAAAACCAGAATAATTACTATTGTTACTGTTACTTTGTTATAAATATTATTGTTACTTTGAAAGATCAATTATCTATAATAGAATAAATTTATAGTTTAGTAACTGGAAACTCAATTAACAACAAATACATTAAACAACGTTTATGGATTATGAGATAATCTAAATTTAGTAATATTAATGGACACTCTTCTTGTGATGAGTAACAATATACTTTAATTGAAAACTATAATGTTATTTTTACTATTAAAACTAAACTAGTGGTATTTTCAGTACTTAAATTGCAGAGCGAGTTTTACTATTACAGAGTAAACAGCATTAACTAAGAAATAGAAAAACTTTTGGATCATGGAGTACAACAAAATTACAAAAAATCGTGTATAAAATTTATAATTGTTGTATTTTAAGAAAAAACAAAAACATAACCCGCATAAAAGTTTCAATAAATAGATGCAAGGGTTAAGTAGAGAGACTATAGAATATATAGTTAGAAAGAAAAAATCAACATAGGCAGAAAAGAAAGCGGTAAAGTTTGAAGATAAAATGAGAGGGTATTAGATACTGAGAGCTGGAAAGTGATGAACAGAAAGGCAGACAAGGGCATAAGAAACGAGTGAAAGGAATACAATGAAAGGAAAGGGTTTAGTGTAGAAAAGATTGAGAGGAAAACAGAAGCAAGGCAATGAGTGAATGACGAAATGGGAGACAGAGATAGAGATATGGAGAAACAAGAACCAAGAGAAGAAATTAGAGATAGCAGATATAATGGAAAACATAAAAGACTACCACCAAGTTATCAAAAAAAAAAATGAGAGAGAGGAAAAAGTGATTGCAAGATACAGATATGGCAATGAAGAGCGAGAAAACGGATTTTGGATAAAGGAAAATGAAAAAAATGCAGGAAATGTGGGACCAATAGAGCACATGATAAAGCAATGCGTGGACGTAAAAAAAACTACGATAGGGAGAAAAACATAGAATGAATGAAAATGATAGAAAGAGAAAAAAAGATTAAAATTGGTTAATAAGGTAGAATGAGATTATTTCAATAGGATTTATATCAGAAGAGCTGAGTGCCATTTAATTTCTTCAAACTCTTTTGTTCCGTAACATATTTTCTTAAAAAAATTTATCAAAATTCATTACGCAATAATGTTTTTGCCTATTTGGTTCATATTATTGTTTCTTTAATTTTAATAGTTGATCTACGCGGACTTGAACTATGAAATGCTATTTGCCTTTTGTATACAAAAAGCAAAACTAAGACTGAAGAACAAATTGTAGTAAATATCAAGTAAATACTTTAACAACTAATCATCTATTTGGTGTTGTGTTTCAAAAAATTAAACCGGGGAAGTTGCCAACGTTTTATATCTAGACATTTTTTGTCAGTCTAATTAATGACATCTGTCATTGGCGGCGCACTCTATTTTTAAACACCACTGGTCTTAAAATTAGCGTAGTTGAGTAAGAATTTATAATAATAGTTTTTTGTGTTAACAAAATGGAAAAGATCTTATTTAAATCAGAACGTACAAAAAGGAATAGTGGGAATGTTTGAAATGTTATACATTTGTATGTGAAAAATTTTGTTCTAAAAGGTTAGGTAGAGCATTGTGTCGTGGTGATCTTTCGGTTGCAAATGATGTCGTTAACGACGCAGAAAGCTTGATCCAAACATTCTGAATTGAATAGATAGGTATGCAGGTGTGTTAAATGAGGTAAACTTTTCTCCACTTTACTAAATGCATATTTTGCTCGTAACGCGATCAATTGAACTTCCTTGTTTTTCCCACGACTTAGAAGTGATATTGTCGATCTATTGGCTATGACATGTGCGTTAGAATATCCCAAACACGTGTTCAGCGGCCGATCGTCTTATTTGGCTGATTGCTGTAGAGCAGTTGAAGAAATTGCCGAGGGAACAGCAATGTCGTAAACTCCTCTACCTTTATCGAAAGCGTGTAATCTGAGAACATTTCTCCAAACCGCAACGGCACGGTTTTGCAACAAGTATGGTCTTCTAGATAGAATTAAATCGAGTTCCCTATTTGTGAATGTCTTTTCTTAGACATTTCATTTGCGCTTATAGCCGCTTTTGTCTAGATTAAATGACATTTCTATAATAAAAAATGGAAGCCCATTGAGACCAACTTTAGATGTAATTGTTTCTTTCCGATACCGTTTCGACTTAATAACTATAACTCTGTTGCCGTATCCCAACTCGTGCTTTTATTTGTTTCAAAAAATTCTAACATCTTACAAAAAATCTATAAAATTTTCTTTTCAAGTAATCAAGCTCCCAGATTTTCAATTTTTAAGTATTTTTATGAACTAAACAAACTCCTTAATGCTTTGCATAAATTTGAAAATAAATGCATCACCATCAAACCAAATGCATTGACAAAATCTTTATTTCTTAGAATAATGAACTTCATCACAACCGAGCTAACTTTAGTAAAAAAACCTATATTTTAACATCATCTTAGTTTAAGATGAATAATTATAAGATTCGGAAAACCCCTGCACAAAATTCAGAGAAAAACTTTTCAACAATTCTACTTAAAAATTTTAGCAGATTAAGATTATGTTTTCAAACTTTTTTCGGATTAATAGCCATTAACTGAGATTATTCCAATAATATTCAATTGAGATGGCTCATTTTTTTCAATTATAATAAATTTGCTTTGACTTTATTGCAGTTTTTCCACTTCTTAAATGTAACTACACTTCAAAAAAAGGACGTAACATTCAGTAATTCTGTCAGTAATTTAGTAACTTGTCATGCAACTAACAATAACAGAAAATAAAATCTTAAACACAATAAAAAAACTTAAAAACTTTAAGTTTAGATATAGCAGAGCTAATAGCTGATCATCTAATATTGTACATTTATTTTATGGAACAGGAATGTTTACAATAAAAGAAAAATATTCTTTGATAACTCCGCTACATAAAAAAGAAAGTTGCTAAATCTCAACCTATACGTACAAATTAAAAAGCGTTTACTGAATTATTTTGAAAACTATAATCTAATCTTAGACTACCAGGCTATAGATTTAAACACTGTCATTAACATTATTTGCGAGAATATTTTACTAGTTGCAATATTGGTCATTGACAAGAAGTCTAGTATTGAACAAACTGTTAGCTGTGCTTATTGCTATAAATAAAATTGTATTTCAATTTAACTTCCCTAGCAAACTCTGAGAGATCATTAATAAAGTTTCTATTTTAATTTGGTGGTTTTGAAAAACAGAACTTTAGTTTATTAAATTCGACACTATATCGCTCTGCATTTATTTTTTTTAGAAACAAACAGAATAAGCTTTGAGCTTCGTTTTTTAGCTATATCTGCTGTTGCTATTTAATTAAGCCTACCGACTGCAATCTAGAAGTAAAAAGGCTTCACAAGCTTAATCTTCGCAACGTTAAGCTTTGCCTTTGCAATTGTACATTTTCCTTTGATGTTCAAAAATATGTTATTTTTTTAGAGGAAATGAGTTTATTTGACCTTCTAAGCACTTATCTGTGGCATTGAATAGACGAACAATTTATTTAAAGATATTTTTTTTCATGCCACAATTAAAGGTATTATAATCTTTTATTTCACTTTTTTATATATTCTTCATTGTTTAGTTACTAAAGTTTTCTGTTGTTTCTATACTTTGCTAGCTTTGTTTTCTGTTTTTATCTGTATACTAAATTTTGTTTTTACTTTTTTTAATTTTTCTTTCATAGTCTAGTTACTAACTTGTTTTTGTTATTTATATACTTTGCTAGCTCTGTTCTCTGTTGTCTTTTATTGAATTTTTGTTGCAAGAAAACACAAATACACCGAGGTATTTTACAGTAAGACTTTGCTGTCAAAGCTGTCAACAGTTGTTCCAGGCTTAAAAAATTAAATTGTCATTAATTACGCGTCAGGGTTCATCTACGACATCTATCTTTTGCCTTGTCTTCTGACGAAGATTGCTAGATTACGAGTCTAACTGAACATCTGCTATATGTATTATATCTATTACGCCGTAATAAGGTTTTTCGTCATGTCATGAATATTATCAAGTTTAATATTTAGAAGCACATTATCTTTAAACACTGTTTTTATTAAAAATACGTGTTTTATCTCCCACAAAATTTTACAGTTATTTATGCCGCCCGTGTTGTCATTACATTTTCATTTTGTTTATCTTTCTAGATTTGCTTATTTGCTAAAACAATACCAACTCTGTTTGAAAACGCTTTTAACTCATACATTTTCAACCGGAAACGTCAATATATTTTTTATCATTTTGCAGGAAGCTGAAAGTGCCATAACTGCTATGAATGGACAATGGCTGGGCAGCCGAAGTATTCGTACAAACTGGGCGACAAGAAAACCGCCTGCTCCAAAACCAGAAGGTAAGTTTTCTTAAAAATATTAATTCAAACAAAAAAATTTATATACTTTCTTCTTAAAAAATAATTTAGGTAAATTTCAACTCAATTCATATTTATTCTTTAACATTAAACTTCCTAATGCTACGCTGTTTGTGGACCGCATATTTCATAAAAAAAAATTTTGTGGTCCACATATATATTTTTTTAATTTTATAAAAAAGGGTCAGATAAAATGTTTTATTACATCTTAAAACTATCTATTTATTTAATTTTAAAGGTGGGAAATTATCTTTTTACCGCTGAAGGAATAAAGCTCAGCTACAAGGTCTGTGGTCTCAAAAAAATTTTTTTTCCATGTAATAAAGTTTCATTACCTTAAAACTTTATTTATTAAATTTTTAAGCTGTGAAATTGGTTTTTTACCACTGAATAATACTTTGTTACTGACTTATATATCAAAATTTTTAAATATGTGTTTTTAAAAACATTTATTTAAAACTGAATTTATAATACATGTCCCAAAATATTAAAAAATTTAGTTTTTTTTTATTCTACGATCAAGAATCGACCTAGCTAATGAGTTTTACCCAGAATCACACATAATCTTTATTATTAATTTAATATAATTATTACTGTAAACGTGTTTAAATAAATTTTAAAAAAATTAACTTATGACCAAAATTGACAGTTATTGAAAAAAAGACTTATAAGTCTTACATAGACTAAGCCAAACAACGCAAAACAAACCATTTATTTAAAAATGTTTTATTGGCATATTTTTATGGTCTTCCTAAATCAAAAAAAAACCCTTGACCGAAAAATAGACCATTTCAAAGTATTCTCGACTTCAAGCTTTCTTTAAAAAACCAATTTTAATCCAACTAAAAACAATTGAAGATTAATCATAAATCCATAGATCGTTGCTTGCGGTTTGCTACATAACCAAGGTCATACAGTGTAATTAATTAAGTGGGCTAAATTTCTTCGCCCAAGAGAAGGAAGATGCACATTACATCTTTTTAGAAGTATGTTATTATTACATTACAATACGGATTGAAGGTAAGATTATATATATGTAGTTTATTTCAAGTGGCAGTGATATTTTCGAAATTGATTCTTAGCCAGTGCCACACTGCATTAAGACAAAGAATATACTTATTTTTGCTTAACATGGTTTATTTTGCAGATGTCTTCTTTCTAGTTTAAATATTCCAAGGCAGTTATTAGTAAAATAAACCTTATAAGATATTGTGGGTTATTAAGCTATTATGTCATAATTACTTTATACATATTATATTACTTCGATGTAGTAGCCAATAATTAAAAATTCAATAATAGCACGAACAGTAGGAGCTATAATATCTGCAACAATGGAAAGACTGTTTTGGATTTGAATCTGACTTCCGTGTGATAAGCGTTTTTTGAGATTTATTCTATATAGTGTTTAAATCTAGATTTATGCAGGTTTGTTATTACTTATTCCGCATTGGCTTTATACAAACCTATATTCACAGAATCTAGAACTTGTCTGCAAAGTTTATATAAAATTCTTGTTATATTCTTCATGTATAACTTCAATCGATAAATTTCATGATAAGATAAACGCTCTGTGGCATGTTCTCTTTTGTAATAAGAATGTTTTTAGTTGTTTTACTAAATACAAATCTTTGGTTCCCTTTTTTTGTACTTAACAGTGTTTTCTATAATAATCTTTAGTATTCCATGTTTTTCGTAGGTAATAGTCTAAGAGCTAAGTGACAATTTTGAGCAGGTATTTGTAAGCAGGTAATGTTTACCTGCTTCATATTTATATTTGAAAAAAAAATTATAACGCAATTAAAAATTTTTATAACCTCAAATTCGAGAAGTTCTAAAATCGAAAAGTTTGATTATTTCATCGCTTTTAAATCCTAGTCAGACGTTTGCAAAACTAATTTGCCGAAATTCCCCAAAATAAACTTGAGACAATTTGATAACACAGCGGTTTTTGTCAATTAATATAAATATTTTTATAAAGCCAGATTATTTTGGTAATATTTTGTACTCGCCAGGTTATCTGAAATTTTTATACAAATATGAAAGTCAGCAAATACCTGACTAGTTTTTAAATTCATTCTTTAATTTTCAAAAATATCAAATATTTAATTTGAAAACAAAATTGTTTTAAAACGCTTTAAAAAAAATTATTATTTTATTTTTTTAAGGGTTGATAAACATTGGCAAATTTTCAGCTAGGAATTCACTTCGTATTTATTTATCATAAAATAAGGATTAGACAAGGTTTTAAAGTGTTTTAAAAACCTGCTCAAAATTTCCATTCAGCTCTCCTACTATTACAAGTTATCTACCAAAAATGTACTTTTGCTACTCAAAGTAGGTACACAAAAAATGTTTTGCCACACTTTAATTGGTTTTTTGTTTTTTAAGAGCATACACCTTTATTTAAAAGTTATTCTGCCACCATTTTAAATCTTTTAAAGATTTATAGACTCAGACATGTTTCGTGCTTATTAGTATTTATAAGTGAGACTTAAAAATTAATATTAAACTTGTTGGTATAATATTGTATACTGTATTGTTTTTTTTTTAGTTATTTGTTGCTTTTAAAATGTTTTCACATTGTGTAAAACACAAATTAAAGCTTGTCATAATGTGTTAAAACTTCTGAGCTAATTTAGCGTAAACGAGGAGAAATGTCAACATTTTTATAGTGGTTAAATTAATATAGGTTTTCATCAAATAATGGCAAACCCAATAGAGAATTTATTGTTTGCTTTTGTTTTAAATTCACAGAGTGTTTTCTGAACGCTGTAGTAATAATTGAATGAAAATAGCATGTGACATTTTGAGACTCTAACCGCAACAGTGCTATTTTCCACAATAATGATTTTTCTATGTTTACTATATTATAAGCTTTTTTTCAAAAGCAAATTTTCATTTAAGCATTATTTTGTAACAAAGAGTTCATGCAGCAGTCACGCAGATAAAAATTGCCATTGATTTTCCTAAGCACACCTGTCTAACAATGCATCGACGCCTTCTAATTGATGTAGAAGAACTAAAGTATTTTTTTATAAGTAATATAAAAAATCTGCGAGTTTTAGGTTTTTTAATAAATAATAATTGTTGTAAACAGAAGATAAATTTCTACTTTAACTCAAATTTTTTGCTACATAACTAAATACCGATTTAACTTACATCATCTCTAAGTGGCCATAATAACAAATATTATATATTTATTGTATTATAAGTAATTATGTTAATAAAAAGCTTAACAAGAAAGAGAACCGAACAAATAAAACAAGAGTATGGTCAATAAAAAAAGTACACAAAACAAGAGAAAAATAAAAACAGAAAAGAAGAAGAAGATATAAGCAAAGTTGAAACTAAACAAATAGAAGAAAAGTGTTAAAAATATAATGTAATTATTTAAATAAACTCAATAAGCATCTAACGAATTAAAATAATTGATTAAAGGGTTAATAATTAAAAATTTTCAATAGAGTGAATATTATTTGGCAAGTCCAGTTGATATGTTTTGCTATAAATAATACATATGCTTAAAATACTATAAGCTCTGAGGTTTTATCCTTACAAAATCAATCCAAAGCCTTCATGTGTGAATTGAGGCAAAAGCTAAAATGTGGATATTATTGGTAAAGCATCCAGAAATGTAGACGAATAGGAATGCCATAATAAGGTTGGAACGATTCATGTGTGGATTATTATGACGATGGCTATTGTAGAGATGCGAATAAAAGTAACGGAAAGCATAAAGTTTGGATTAACGAAAAGCGGAGTGATTAGTTCGTGGTTGGAGTTTTGGTCCGATTTGAATGAATACGGGGATGTAATTTGTGAACAAGATGAGGACAAAAAAAGGAAACTAAATTGAAAAGAAAACATTCCTTTCATTCAAGTTAAATACAAAAAGTTCTAAAGTGATTTAAACTCATCGGAAAAACAACGCTTAGCAATGATAGCTCAGATATTTTCTCTGTTTATTCTAAAATCGCATATTTTTAATCAAGTTTGTTTGTACCAAAATTACGCAACGACAAAAAGTATCACAAATTCATATAAAAATTAAATATTATCGGAGACTTAACAACTCGCTTGGTGTGCAAAGAAGTTGACACCTTACATAATTTTTTTTTTAATCAACTAACTTCTTAGACTTGCATTTTTTACCTGCTCTTACTTTTTTAGACCGTTGATATTGTTAATTATTGTTTATCAAATACCTAATAAGTTTTTTTTGTCTAAACTTTTTTTGAAAGTCCGTTTTTTTGTCAAGTTTGTTGCACATATTGCATCGTGTTTTGCAAGATTGCTGTTTTGATTGGTCCACTTAAATACTTAGAATTTATAAACTTGTTCATATACCGTTTTCAACATTTAGAAACCAAAAATGTATTTTGAAAAAATAAAATTAAGTGGCCGAAGGGTAGAAAACAAAACACAAAAGGGAAAGAATATAGATGCAAGCAGATAAGAATGAAAAAATAAGAAAAAATAGATTTAATGCAGAGAAAAAAAAACACCTCAATGAGAACAAGTACTAAAAAAGCATAATGTTAATTTATGCTTATTCAAGCAACAAACTTTAAGTCAAAAACAAAAAGGACTGGTGGTAATATTTTGAGAAAATGAGATTGAGCGGCGAGCGGCAAAAGGATGAAAGACAAAAAGAACAGAGGAGAAAAAATGTGGGTACAAGCGAGAAGGTATAAGAAAAGATTTATTAAAGAATAAAAAATATTTATGAAATTTGAACAAGTACTAAAAAAAGCATGTAAGTGTGAAACTAAAAGAAACAAAAACAAGACTGATTAAAAGATAGAAACGATTCTGTAGTGTAGAGTTTGCTGGCTGGAGCTAGAAGCGCTAGGAAATAAAAAAAAATTGCGAAAAGAAATTCAAAGAAAAGATTTGATAAATAAATATGGGAAAGGCAAAAAATAGATAAGAGAAACTGCTAAAAACAAAAGAAAAAGGTTAATAGTATGTATTAAAATTGATTATATGTTTGGGCAGGAATTTTGTACCTCTACTATTATTATTATTAGAAACCTTAATTATTTTTAACAACAGCGTTTTTTACAAACTTGTTTTTTAAATTTTGAGTATAAATTTATTTTTTTTGCATTGCTTAAGAGCAAATAATTTTTTGAGATATCTTGAAATGCTTTTGTTCCGATAAGTGAACGATGGTTCTGATGAGTTTGGAAATCTATGATTCGATGTGAAACCTCTTGAGCACACAAAAGGTTGCTATTTTTATTTGTTGATTTGCTCTCAGCAATGCTTTAAAATAACTAGTTTGTGTTGTTTTCCTTCACTCAGTAAAAGTTTTATTCCAAGAATTGTATAAAATGTATTTGGATTCCACGTCCGAGGTTTACTGTCTTACTTTATTATTGCTCAGAAAACATAGTAAAAGTTTTTAAAAAGATCATTTCTTGATATGACACTTTAACGCGTATCGGTGTCTTGTAGCTTTACCCTTTCTGACATTTGACACGCCTTAAGCTTTCCGAGTTTTCGTTTGATGTGTGAGAAATACGATAAACACGAAAATGGATCAAAAATCTTTGTTTATTTATCATGATAAATTATCAAGATTTTCTTATTTTCTCGATAGTAACTATGTGAAAAGTTTCGGTACATGCGGTCAACTACATCAATTTCCTGTAATTTACAAAAAGGAAATAAAGTGTAATTTGCGAAGTCGATAACAGCGGAGATAGAAAATGCAGGGAAACTTAGATAGGAAAAGTTGTGAAATGATTTGAGTGGTGAAAGAAAAGTAACGTGTTTTCTTAATCCAGACTTGAGCTACCAATGGAAGTATGTAGGGATTTGGTCGGCATTAACTCAGTTTGACAGTCTAGTGACAAGATGTCGGTCAGAAAATTACGTGGTTATAGAGCCATAGGGGCTGGAGTAGTCGGTCAAGATGCGGAATTTAGAATCCCAAAGGGGGATGCGGTATAGGAAGTTTGTTCGTCGACCCAATCAAGTGCTGGGCTGTCAGGAGTTTCACCTGAGGGGAGGATGGAAATACCAAGACCAGTCTTTTCTATTACATATTCAAGTATACGGTCCAGAGAATAAAGAAACTTCTGATTTGATATATACTATAAAGAACCGTTTTTGAAATAGCTTAAATACTTTTATTTTCAAATCAAACTTAGCTTCTGTGTTATTGCATTTTCTGCTTTTTATGCTTTCAAACACAACTGTGTCAATTTAACGATTCAGTTGAAGCAACTTCTGCTATTCATAAAATTTAAGGTGAATAAATGTTGCTTTATGAAAACACAACCTAAAATAAAGCCGTCTTGCTGCAATTAAGCTGCCAAATAAGCAACTCGTATTCGCGTATGATATGGTATTATACGAAATTCCAAATTTTGTTTATTTACGGCATTGTAAATATACAACTGTAGACTGTAAGATAACAAAAGAGAAAAGAAAAGGTATTGAATTCTTTAAAAAGATTCTAAACTGTAAGCTGAAACAAAAGAACTTACCAGCGAAAGATTTTTACAGACGTCTTCACATGACTATAATAAGGTGTCAAATTTTAAAGTTGTATATCATAACTGAAGATAAAATCTGAGATACAGATTTAATATTATACAGATTTAAAAAACAGTCAATATAATTAATTGTCTTTTTTTTTCTCTTCAAACAATTTAAAAACAGATGAATTACCTTTAATCTCAATCAATAATCTTTCAATTTTATACCATATAAACAAACAAATATTATAATTCCACAGGTTAAAACTGTTTCTCAAGACTTTATTACATTGGTAGTTTTATGTGAAGCTAATATAAAGCGTGTAAGATTTGATAATTTTTGGAAAAAACCTTGTCGACGATTTTGTACAAAATTGTCAACGTGTCTTACACGATGAGTTACCGTGCTTTATGCCTCTCTCATTTTTTAGGTTTAGATAACGCCTCTTCCAATGAAGTATACAGCGTTGAATTCTTGATATGAATAAAAGTGTTAAAGATTTATATTTTTTAATTAGATAATGCTGGTTGTAAGCTATTGTAAGAAGTTTTTTTGACGCAATTTGCATAAGAGTAATGGTGGAGGATAACACTAAAATACTCATTTTTATTTTAAATGCAATATATGTCACATTGTTCCATTCTCTTTCTGATATAAATACAACTAAAATACTGTATAAATACAATGTTAACAGACTACATTATTTTTAACGATCTACTACAACTCATTCCTTTTGTGACCGTCGTTAAGAAATTTACCTTTTACTTCTCCATAACTTCTACTATTACTCATAGCTCTGTTTTTGGCAAAGAAAAATTAGGAAGCCTGCACCCAAATATAAAAAATCTAGATGACAACTGACTACAGTGTTTACGGTGGGGTAAGAACACTGCCCTTGTATTGTCGCAATTGGGAGAACACTACAACCCTTTTAAGCAACAAGGCACTAGCCTTGGCGGCAGCACTAGACCAGATGTGTAAAAATTATTTGTTCAAGAAATCTGAGAAGTTAGATAATCAAGTCGTCTCAATACCACGAACCCAGCTTCAATGACCAAGCATGTATATTGTTAGAAGAAGATAGGTTTTGTCACACGGTTAATTTACTGTAGCAAAAATGGTTAACACACCACATTCGCATTTAATTTGTTTACAATAACAAGTTATGTTCGTTTGGGTATAGAGATAACTATCACTGATTAACAATATACGAGAGTTGATAACCCGAGGACCAGTTTTGTCTCCCATTTTTTTGACCTGATTTGATAATGCTTGAATACCGTACTTCTACTAATAGTACCTACTTCATCCCTTAGGTAAGAGCTCTGCGCTACCTCTATTCAACTACCCCGCCTATATTAAAGCCGCTTTGACTTAAAGAACTAAATTTAATAATTTTAGAAAAAGTGAATTCTTGCTTTATCTGAAAATTGACCTCGGAAAATATATGATGAAAATAAAAAAAATTGCATTTGATATTACGACTTAAAGCTTTAATTTGTCTTATCATAAAGCTTTTTTCTCGACCTTTTGTTTCATAAATTCTGCAAACAAAAAATTCGTTACTTATAAATTCTGATGTTAATTAATTCTCGCATTTGTCTAATTAATTACCTTTATACATGAACAATCCGAGCTTCAAAGACATGCAACAATGCAGAAAGCATCAACACATTGCGATAGGTTTTCTACGAATCTCTTTGCTTCTTTCAATTCTTGGTCACAATGCGATACACTAAATTATGCACAATTGGTATTCTAGCGAAGTTGGGAGTACAAAACGAGCTGTCAAGTAAATCTTATTTATAGTCACGATACTGTACCTATAACGCGCTCCAGATTTGATTACCGGCGCTAAATGGTCGTTCGTGCCGATGTCGATCGTGAATGCGTATACGTGAAGCAAGAAGCAACCTAAAATTTGACGTTTTTGTTTTAGCAGCTTAACTATTCATAAAAAAATATAATATATTGGTTATAACGTAAAGATATAACAAACCCGTGGCTCATTTGTCAATTGCTAAAAATCTATGTGGAAAAACATCTAGTTTCTGTATGCTTTTTTCGAAATCTAGTTTGCTCAATAAGTTTGAGCCCTTTTTATGAAAAAAATTTAAACACATGGGAAAAGAGTGTCTTTCTGGTTAAGCGTCAGCGTCCGCATTGGGCACCCGCAGCATGTGCGTGTTCAGGCCTTCGTCGCTGTCACGACAAACTAAACACGCGACTAAATGTTCATTTGGGATGTAATAGCACTGCAAAATAAGCTTTAAAGAGGGATGGATTCAGACTGATATTTAATATATTATACTAAAAGCAAAATAGATAACGCTTACTTACTGTTCTAAGCGTTTCTTTATCTGATCTATGCAATTGTTGTTAAAACCATCAAAATTAAGTTGGCCAAGATAATTCGCTTTTATCAAAAAGCTCTTGCAAAACGTGCAAAGTAATAACCACCGACCGGAAAGTTAATCTCATTTATTAAAGCAATTCTTTTCCACTCTAACGTATCATAAGTCAAAAAAAAGAAAACATAGTAAAAATAATAATAATAACAACAGATTTATTAGTGTTTTTATTGTATACTATTACTTATACGTTGCACCCATTTGCAAGAAACAGGATTATTTTTTATTGGTAAAATTACTCAACAAAATTGCCTCTGTAATGTATCCTTGCGGCAAATACTCTTTAAGATTTATTTGAACAGAATAAGTATTTGGTCAAGCGGGGTTTGGTTGCAGGGATATTATGTACTGTTAGGGAACAACACAGACGCTTTTTTATCCCGCTGTACCACTGCGCATCTAACATGGATAATAAGCTGTTCCCATCTAAGATAAATCGTACTCTAATACATCGATAAATTAACTCTAATATTAACAGTTTGTTTATAGAAGAGCTGAAATAAAGTAGAAGAAAATCAATTGTTTTAGTTAGGAATCGCTTGGGAGATACGGTTTTTGATTATGCGTTACACTACTAAAAAAAATATATTGTTATAAACACTAACTTGCAATGAAATTTTGTGTGCTCACCTGGACTGTTTCAATATTTTGATGAAATAAGTTCTTCTATTCGCTCATATCTAACATAACCTACAAATTGTTGCTTTTTCTAAAATTTTTAGATTGATGTCTAGATAAAAACAATTTTTTAAAATGTGCTTCTATTCCACGTTAGTTATTTTTTTTTTTAGTCAACAAACAACTTATAGAGTAATAATTGAAGCAAAGATTCATTAGAGAGATTATTGTGTCAAGTTTTTTACTGGTGTAAGCTAGAAATTTAGTTTTAAAGCTTTTAATAGAAAATTCGTGACCATAAAAAATCTGTATAGCAGCATTATAATCCTTGTCAAATCAGTCAAATCAACACTTCACAATGCACAGCACGTAAGTGTACGTGAGACTGCAATATATAGCGGCAGTTCAACAGTGATTTCACTGATTTCATTTAAATACAGGGTAAGTACAAATGTTGCAGTCAACGCAAAATTATGCATTTAATTTATTATAAAAAACACAATGCTTTGATGAGAAATTTGACAGTGACGTGGTGCGTTTTGCTGCAGCTAATTAGTTTCTAGCAAATATTTTAAAATAGCGCACTTTACGAATACACAAGCTCGCATAAAAGCGGGCGCGATTTAGAACTGATGTTTTAATTTTCCTCCTATCGCTCGTTTCGATTAAGTACTCTTTATGAGTCGTTTGGGAGGCTGCTTTTGACCAACGTTTTCCCACATTTACATTCTACTGCAAGATTTAGTTTAATCTTTTTTTACATAAATTACTTTAAATCAAATGAAAATTACGTATTTATTTATTTCAGATGTTTCCGCGTCGACGTGGCAGTAAGTGGTTTTGGTTTTGAAAATTTTCTAACAAAATTTTGCTATTATAGAAGCAATTTTAGCCAACTTTATTGTTAGATTTTTTAAAATATTTTTATTCATTGTGCACTTTGACAGTTTCATTGATTCAAATTTATTGAAAGAGTTAAATGTCAAACCAAATTGACAAAGTAATTACTTAACTATATGTTCTGTAGTCTAAAATTGACTTTTTATATCCAGAAAACTACTTATACACACCAAATTTTGAATGAAGTCTATGCGAAACAAATAAGTGTTTTTTTCCAAATATTTTCAAATTGTTATGAGTGTCTAAGATTTACAATTTTTTTTCGTATTTACGTTTAATCCTAGGAGGGAGCTAAGACGCTTGAAACTCCACTAGAACTATTGCGCAACTGCCTCTATCTTAAGTGTTCGAACAATACTTCTTGATAAAAATTAAATAATCAACAATTTTTGGAATTTTTTATTCTCCTTATTGAATACAAAGTTTTAACAAATATTAAATTATAAAAAGTCTTGGAATAGTTAGTAGAGACCATGTTTAATCATTCTAACCTGTTTCTATTAGTTTCACAATTTTTTTTAATTAAACGCTTGAACTTGGTTTTTATTTCTTAGATTTTATTTTGTCAGCCCACCATTCTCTTAATGTTGTATACTTTCTTATTTCTTCTTTGTCTTGTATCGGTTATTATAACTATAAGAGGTAGATCATCTGTATATGTAGGCTTTATAACAATACACCGAACGATTTGAAAAGTTTTCTATTATGTAAATTTAAGTCTTATGTTAGACATTTGTTGTTACAACAAGAGTCTTTATTGATTAATTAATAATTATTCTTATGTTGTCGTCTTTTTGCTCATTTTTTTTTCACAGAGTCGATTTTACTCTATAGTTTGAGCTTTGTTCTTATTACAAAAGCTTTTTAGACAAAAAAGTTATTTATTATTATTTAATTACACCTTTTTGTAAGATTTAATATTGAATTTTTTCTTTCTTTACTATTACGTTTTTTATGACCATCTCGGTTTCTTTTTCTATATAGATGTATTTACCTGTTATTTCTTATTATTCTACCATTTAACACTGTTTATACCTTCTCTTACCGATTTGGAAACAGTTTTTAAGTGACCATGTTTGCTAAGAATTATTATTTTTGGTGGTTTGTCTTTCATGTTTTAACTTTTAGAAAAGTGAGCGTTTTTACGTCATTAAAAAAAGTTAAGCTCTAATAAAATTAGAGATTAGAGAAAACATTAAATGACGTTAAAAAAAGACAACAAGTAAAACATAAAAGTATTAAACATGGCAAAACGAATCATGGAATCACATCTGATGGAAAGTATAATGAGGGTTTTAATTTACAATAATAATTTTTTTCAAAATTCTAATATTTAAATAATTTGAATCTTTTTGAAAATTTGAGTCATTGCACTGTCATTATTGCACTTCGCTATTATTATGCGTCCGTTTTTATATATATTTTTTTATTTTAGTTAATTATAGGTAGGTTATGTTATACAACTCTGATGTATTGGTCACTATATTTTATAATTTTGTACTTTTTATGTAATATTACAGGGTGTTTAATTAATTAACATTTTTACACTTTCTTTATAGAGGTGACTATCACAACTATTCGAATCGGATCATTTCGGCAGACAAAACACAGAAAGAATCATTTGTCATCACTTTAAGTGATTAAACACCTACAATGTACAGTAGATGCATGATTTTTTATATTTGCAATCTGACATTCGTTTGAAAATACGTCAGAGATTTTTCTAATACTAACTAATTTTTATCAGTCCATGTTTTAATTGGCATGATCTAAATTCTTTATTTAAAAATATTTTATCACAATTGGAAGGCACGCTTATAAAATTCAGTTTGATATGTTGTCTATGTTGTCTAAACGGCCTTAAACCAAAGAAAGAAAAATTGCATTGTTTTTGTTTTTTAATTTGCAATTTTTGTTTCTTCTTACACATTTTATTTGAGAAATTGATCCGCGTGTATTAAATAACACAGGTGGCCTGTTATTGATGTGACTGTATTTGTTTTTTTTTTGTTGTTTTTCAGCAAACTCAAAACCGATGTCTTTTGATGAAATCTACAACCAAAGCAGCGCCACAAACTGCACAGTGTATTGTGGGGGCATCACAAATGGTCTGTGCGAAGATCTTATGCAGAAGACGTTTCTCCCATATGGAGCAATTCAAGAAATACGAGTTTTTAAAGAAAAAGGCTACGCATTTGTCCGGTAGGTTTACAATCTGTTTAAATAGTATTTTCTACGTCACACATTGTTACAGTTTTTCAACCAAGGAGTCTGCCACTCATGCCATTGTTGGTGTCCACAACTCGGAAATCGGTGGACAGACAGTCAAATGTTCTTGGGGAAAAGAGTCTGGTGATCCGAACAATGCTCCAGTTGCTGGACAGGTACCTCCTATTCTAGAAGATTCTCAGAAGAATGTCAAACAGGTTGGTTTGTTGTTCCAGGCTCTCACAAGTACTCAGTACCCTTATGGAGCCTATGGCCAACAACTTGGCTATTGGTACCCTCAGAGCTTCCCTACTGCAGCTGCTGCACAAATGCAAGGACAGTTCCTGCAAGGAATGCAGGGATACACGTACGGCCAGTTTGCTGGATATCAGCAATCATATATGGGGTAATGTGCTAATTGTATTCTATTAAATTTAGTGTATATTTTTTTCGCTTTTATATAAAAAAAAAAAAGTTTTTTTTTGCTTTACATAATCCGCCTAGATTTCATACCTTGTCAAAACATAACATTTAAAAAAAAAATCTTGAAAACTGTGTCAACTATGTAAACTTTTACTTTCAAAGTTTTGCAAAGTTTTTGGATATTTTGCTTGACATTGTCAAATAATTTGCTCAATTTTTATAATAATATGTCTGTAGATTTGTTTCAATTGAATGCAACGGTAATGGCTGCTCGTTAGCCCTAAAGTTTTAATTTATCTCAAAATAGCGACAATGCGTCTATTTAAAAGTGTTTTTTTTTGCTTATTTAATTACTTTTAATCTATAGCTTCAGTTTTTGCTACTTCCTCTAACTTTAGTTCTATCTTTACCAAATTGTGTACTTAGTTTGTTTTCTTTTTTTACTTTTAAGACGTTTTCTTAGCTTTAACGTTTTGTAGTTTATACCAACTGCATGTTTTAATTTTTTTTGTTGTGACTAGTATATGTTATGCATTTTGTGGTTTAAGATTACTTTTTTCCCTTTTGTAATTAGGTTTTTTTTGAACGAACAGCTGGACTTGACTTATACTAATTCTAAAAAAAACACCATTATTTAATTTTTCCAGTAGTAATATATAGAAAATCATAAAAACAGTTTGAAAGTAGGCACAATTTTAAAAGCTATCAATCGGCTTATACGACGTCATAGGCTATTTTTTTTTTGGTGGGATTCAAACTCACGTCGCTCATTCGGCTAGGCTTTGAAAGCGCTATCTTTTCAGCCACCATACTTGCAACTTGAAATTGGCAAATTATTGTGATTTTTTGCCAATAAAATTATCTATTTTCTAGTCTATTAATCTCTAAGATTGGAGATTAATTGACTAGATTAATTAATAGCAGCACATTTAAGGTGAGCTCAGCGGCGCATTGAGTATAACAAAAACACATTAATTTAGAATACGAAAAAAATTTATATATTTAAAGATGTTTGAGGTATTTACCGCTCATCAGTGAGACTTGATATTTGTTCCGCCGACAGACCACGCTACAACGATTATTTGATTGATTGTGGGGTTTTTTTGTTGGGCAGTTTTTTCTATCTCGTTCCGAAAATAAGCGACATTGATTTCAACTGAGAGTGCTGGGTTTGACAACATCAGTAAAACTTCAACCGGCTGAAGAGCATGAGGCTATCTGCGTTTAGTTTGCTAGTTTTCCATTTGAAAGAATTTATGAGAAAAATTTACATTAACAATAAATATGGAGAGCTCTACAGTATTTACTTAAAATTATAGGATTTTTTGTTCTGCATTTCAGCAGAATGGGGATGCAAGTACCAACTACTTGGCAAGGAATTCCAGGTCAACCTCAAATTCCTGCACAGCAAATGGCGGCTCCAAGTGCTGCGTTACAGCAGCCTGGTTTGGTCTTTCCCATTCAGCAATACCAAGTAAATAATTTGTTAAATATAAAATTGCATGCAGAATTAACGGCATGGCATGTGATGAGAACTGTAATGAAAGGTTGGTTGAAGCATGATAGAATTTTTTTATTGCACAAATGCTTGATCGATGCACTTGCTAAATGCCGCCTTTGGTCCCTCAGATTTAAGTGTGTTTGACTTGCAATCAGTATATAATTATTAAGGTTTCGGTTTAGAACGTGGGGGTTATTTGGCGAATAAAGACCCAGCATGAGATTTAATATCGTTACTGTTGTCGTAGAGTGCTTGGTACGTTCGATGGAAAAAGCCGAAATTTTGTGCAAAATTTGTCTTTTTTATTGCCCGTTTGGAAATTTGTGAATGTTTTAAGGTAAGTCTAGCTATGAGTAAGGGCAAATTCTAAATGACAATTTAAATAAATTTCGGCTACCGGTACATGTCTAAACTTGCGTTTTTTCTTTCAGGCTCAATGAAACACACACAATTGCCACCAAGTCGACATAGTGATATTTTAATACTCTTTAAGATATCGTACTGTAGTTAATCGCGAATCTTTAATTGTTCGTGCCAAATTTCAACCTAGTCAAACAGAATCAATGTTGGAGTCCAAATGTCCATCCATTTTGATTAGACCTGAGGAGGACTAAGGCAGACTTAGTGTGGTATGGTTTTGAATGAATGATGAGAGGATGTGGACCTACGACCCTGCACTATCGGCTGCCGCCTAGGCTAACGTACATTTCACACACTCCCGCTTCCTGGTTTGGTTTTTGCATGAGTGCGTGTTTTCGGCGGATACAGCAAGGCCGTATGTGTCCTGCTGATGTGAAGTCTGTCTGTTTGGCAGTTAGCGGA
Source organism: Lagria hirta (assembly GCA_947359425.1). Lineage (NCBI taxonomy): Eukaryota > Metazoa > Arthropoda > Insecta > Coleoptera > Tenebrionidae > Lagria > Lagria hirta. Next base: position 5,011,259 of record OX375799.1, read on the forward strand.
GGAGGACTGGCTTGCTCCCAGTCTTCTAGTTTGATGGTAACAACCAGACAAGCCACTCATCATCGAGGCAATAAAGATCCAATAAAGCCCCTCAAGTTCAAAACGTCTAAATATCAGAAACAATCACCTTTAAACTTTGAGATGGATGTAGTATTATTTTCAATGTTTTTATCACTTTGATATTTTAGTTGTGTCGTTGTTTGTTGTCTGCTTTCTAATCGAGCAATCATTTACAGTACAGGTTTATCATTGACTGGATTCATTCTTGCAGTAGTGTTATCATACATGTTGAACATGTTTAGAATATAAGAGTCTATATTTGTAAAAATTGCCGGAAGGCTCTTGTTTTGAGTTGGAACTGTACAAACACAGCTAAGATAGACAATTAAGATAGCTAAGATTTAGATAGATAAATAAAGGAAACATTGTAGTTAGATAGGTGAGTAGTTAGTTATTTAATCGAGAATGACACGGAGTGACGGCAGCTGCTAATTGTACACAACGAGCGCTAGCACCAGGTATAGAATAGTAGCGATAGCGGTAGCTTAGAAAGGCAGGTTGACAACGTTATAGCTGCCCAACATATACATACTGTATATTACTGTACATACAGAGAGTTATCGCAACAATGCAGACATGTGATGTCAGTAGGATTAGAAAGTACTAAGTCGGGCTCAGCACTCAGCGCTACGCGAGCTGGCACTCGTCACCGTGCTTAAGTATTACGTACTTATAAATAAAAATAACCAAACGTTATAACAAGAGCGCGAGCGCGATACCAATTACATAGCCTAACGTGATATCGCCAATCCGACATTTTATATAATATATAATGTGAATGAAGGAAAGTTTTGATACAAGATTTAAAAAAGTATACCGCAGAAAAAACGTAGAAAATAGCACGACGAGTATTATTTAGCATTTATATTATACATAGCTATATGTTCGTTAATGACAGTATATAACTTGCACGCTAAACTGTAGAAGCACCTCATATTTAACGGCTGTATTAGTGTCTAAGTGTAAAGGAACCACTCGCCCAGTGCCCAGCACTTTGCCCAGCGCCATGCAAAACGTGTGGTTGTTAAACCCCGGCACTTGTGCAACTGTACGAAACTAGCACGTTCTTTTAGAAAACAATTTTTTTTATCAGTCAAGAGATAGTCAATTATTAAATTACTCAAAAATTGACAAATAGAAAAAATTACTACAAACAAATATTTATCAAATTACATCTCTCAGCGAAATAAACCCAAACTGTATTATTAAATAACTTAAAAATCTGCTAGCAATACAACGTAAGATGTTAAAAGTGTAAAAAACTGCGTAATCAATAAAAACTTTTGCAATTTTAAATTTCAAAATTGCTACATCGTTGATTTCTATTTATAAGCGTTATGAATGTTGACGGTTTGTTCTAGAGTAAACAGCAATCTCTAACTTAAAATTGTTGCAGCATGCCAAAACATATCAAATTTTGTTGTTTTGCAACGATTTTTCATATGTATTCGTTTGTTCTAGAGAACGTGCTTTTTTCAATAATCGTAAGATGTTACCAAATCACTGTCAATAACCTGTTAATTTTGGGTTGCACCAAATAGAAATCTAGATATTACCAACCAAAGTTTTTGTTAAATTTTAAAATTAACATCGATAATGTTGTTTGTTTTTCAATAATAGTACGTGTTTACTTCTTAAAAACAATTTTTAAACAAGTCAGTCTTTCTGTATATGAATGTATGAGGAGGCAAAATCAAAAATATTGTTTGATTGTTTTGAAGGACAGAGTACAAAAACTCACAAAGATTATTGTAAAGATTAGATAGATCATATGATTTTTTGTACTCTTGGTGCCTGCAAAAGTTAACTCTGTAAAAAGTTTTGTATATCACAGGCTGCTACGCATGAAATGGTGTGCGTGCTTTAACACGCCAAAATCTTAATATACAAAAAGAAACAAACTTAGATTATTATATAGTAGAAAATGGAATTGAAATAAAGACAGTTACAAGATAATTCGTCACGTTTGGCTTTTATTTATAGACCCTAAATTATACAGATACAAAAAAAAATAAATAGATGACATCGAAATAGGTAAGTGAAAATTCTTTATACTATTTTTAGGATGTGGCAAAATTAGAATAGACATAAAGCTAGTGCACAACGCAAGCTGGCGTTGTTTAACTGGCAACAACTGTGGTGTATTGTTGCATGCAAGCAACAAGCTACCATACTAAAAAATAATAGATTAAAGTCCAGCAAAAAAATTATTGTTAAAAACTTAAATATGCAAGAAATGTTTTTTTATCCTAGACGAACTCAAAATGAAATTTTCTCGTCTCTCGACAGCTGAGAAAGTACATTATTTCTAGGCTAGCCGAGAAATGATGTACTTCTCGGCTAGCCGAGAAAGTAATCTGATTTTTTCCGTCAGGAGTCGCTGTTATAAGAAAAATTACTTTAAACTCTAAACGTCTCACTATTTATGAAGGGTGTTGAAATTTTAAATCACATTTACTGTTTATGAACATCAATCTTATTTTAAAAATCTACTTTTGTGCAAGATAAATTGTGTAAATCACGACAGTAAAGTAATCCATAAATTTTTGACATCTGTCAAGGTTTGACATTTTGAATTGGCGATTGGCGGTAATAACCCCAAACCAATTTTAAGATAATGCTCGATTATAAGGTAATTTATGTAGGATAAGAAATAATGTGTAAACCACGGCCGCATAGTGATTTTCCAGGCCTTGTGAAGTGGCCAAAATAAATAAAAAAATACTACTTTGCCGCCTAGGCTTACAATATACTATTATTCTAAGAACTGGCTCAGGAATAAAACCAAATTTCTGCCGTGAGTTTTTATTTATGGGTGCAACTTTTTAAAAACAATTTAAATTTATTAAATTGTATCAAAAGATATAAAGTGCAAATCAAGAAAAGCTACAAAGTATCTAACATTGCTCTTAGTCGTTAATAATCTTTTGTTTTGATGCAAAATTTAAAATGTTTTTAATAACAGGTTGGAGCAACTTCACGGTTTCGTGCCTTATTATAAATATTGGTTGAGAAAAGTAAAAGAAAAAAAGCGAGGAAATCAAAAATAAAATAAACTGCTTTTTAATTGAATTAGCCTTTAAGAATGTTTAAATCTGTCATTTGCTTGTGAATTAAATAATTGTGTAATTGCGTTTTTGTCTAGGAAAGTGTTAGCTGCATGAATCAACTTTTGTTTTGAGTCACAAAAGGTAAGTGCAGAAAATACCTCTAATAATAGAACAAAGTTGCTATGAAACAGAAAATACGCTTTTAAATGATGAACTACCTTTTATTTGTTCATCATCTAATTAATGTCAAAACAAAATAGTAATGACAAGGGCTGCTAAACGGTGTGAAGAGCGTGAATTTGGCTTAAAACATTTTAGTACTATTTCATTTCAGGCAAGAGAAAAATTGTAAATCGTAGAAGCAACAGATTTTCATTTTTGACATTAATATGTGATTATCTATAAAGAGAAAATATTTGTATTTCTGTATGTAACAAATAGACTTAAAAACTAATAAACCAATTTTTAAAATTCTTTTGCCATTTGAAAGCTACTTTATCACTGTGTAACGTATGTTATGTTTACTGCTAGAAAAATTTAGAGATTCTTAGAAATCCCTACTAAAACCAACCCAAAGTAAAGAAATTACCCATGAAATGCCTTTCATCGCATGCGCTGCGGAAAGTATCAATGATAGAACCAAAAAAATGTTGCTACAACACTATAGAACACATTAATATCTACAAAACTAAAAAGAATACAAAAATTGTTTTGTATTCAAGACTGTTTCAATGCCTATTGATCACTTTTTTAATTATTGAAATCAAATATTCAATGCAAAAGATATTACAAAATTTAAAAAAAGCACTTCAAGCGACCGTGCGAAGCCGATACAAGCCGCTAGTAAAACACATTTAAAGTTTTTAAAAACAAAGATAATTTGTTTCATTTTTTGAACAATTACCTAAATTGTAGATAGTAAAGAAATTAAAAACAATTTTACTATTTAAGAAAAAAAAATTAAAAGACAATCACGTGAATATTAGTTTTAGGAACTTTCACGAACCTTAGTTTATAACTCAGACAAAACCATTTATGTTCACAAATCTGTTTTATAATTTTGGCAGGCCTGTAATGAACTTGCAAAAGCTCTTTAAGGGGGTGTAACACACCAGAGAATGCCTGCTTTTTGGTCGTATTACTGTCATAATAATTACATACTTTTATACTTATACAGCCTTGCTATTATATCTTACTTGCATTAAAGCAACATTACTTTGTAATTTGCATATTTTGCTTCATTATAGACTTTCTAACGATAAAAGGTTTACTAAACTTACAGTGACAGATTTATTTGTTAAACATTTCGTTGAATTGTCAGTTTAAATAATATGGTTAAATTATATATAACTTTGAGTACAAAGTGTTTTTAAAAATATCTACTGCTGACGAGCATTCGCCTGTGTTCTGTAAAATTAAATTAGTTAAATATGTCAAATATTCGATTAGCTTGCCATATTCAAAGCCTTGGCTCGGTAATTAAATTGGTGGGCCAAATTGTCCAAAAGTTACCGAAATTGAATAATGCTATAATCTTTAAACAACTAATGTATCGAGTCGACAAAATTAATTTCGTGAAAACGACCGATGTTGGAGAATCCTACGTTTAGTATATTAGAAACTGACGCTTGAGTTCAATAGAGATATATGTCACATATGTCGCAATATGTTCCAGTAAGGTCAGCTATTGTGGACAACTTCGTTAATCTCAAATATCACAGCTTAATAGTGATATAGATGAACACAGCTGTAATCATAACCTGTTCCATTTTGCTGTTTGTGTCAAAGTAAGGATCTTGCCTACGGTGAAATCCTAAGAAATAGTTTCACTATTAATAATAAAAATCTATCAAAATTTAATTGTTCTTTTAAAACTTATTATTCAAATGCAATTAACTGCTTTTTTTCAAGTTAGGTCCTTAAAATAAGGCTAAAATAAGATTTTAATTTAAAAAAGATATATTTTGATGAGCTTTTCTACTTAAATATTTGCATTTGTAGCAAGAAAACAAATATAACCTTTTTACAGTTAGATCGAATTTATTAAAACAATATTGGTTTAATCAACTGCAGAGCTTAAATGATGAGCTTCACTCACAAGTGCCATTAAGCTGAGACTACAAATGTTTATTGGAATGGATTTGCTTTGACCTTATTACTATCTGATTTTTTAATAGCAACAGAAAAATAGATAGACAATACTGCGTATCTTAGATATGCGTTTTAGACAATAGACGCTTAAGTCTTAGTTTTCTTGTCTGATCAGCAATTTTTTTTATTGTTTCAAATTCATTTTTTTTAAATCGGCACTTGTCGTTTTTTGACAGTAAAACGTAAAAGCTCTGCTTTTGAGCCTTAATGTAGCAACACGCTTCTGATAAATGTTATTATTTGTTACTATTGAAGTAAAGACAAATACTCTGTCACATTTAAACCGTTCCAGTTAGTATTCCAATCATCATATAATTATTTATAAACTTAAACCTAATTTTCTATCTTTGTATCTATCCCCTATTTACAAAAAAAGAATAAAAAAAGAATTAAAAATTATAGAGGGATAACATTGACGACATATGAGATTTATTACTACAGATTTATTCTATTATTAATTTTTGTCTAGGATTTTTGGTTTGGATTTTATCTTTAAAATAAACTTATCAAAATAATTTTTTTTTGGTCTACTTTTTCCTCGATATTTAAAGAAAAAAAAATGTTTTTTAGCAATTCCAGTTACTGTTCTGGATAGCTAATGAAATAAGAAATCCAAATCTGCCTTGCTTTTAAATTTCTATCGAGTGAAAGTTTTTAAAAGTTAAATTTTTCATTATTGTCTTAACCCAAAAAATATGAAAAATCTCAAAAAATTACCTTAGCTTAATTAAAGCTTTCTGAATTCAAATCTATTATTGGTTTTTGTTTAAAAAATTTCGTTTGGGTTTTATCTTAAAACTAAACTCTTTAAAATATTTTTTTGTTGGTTTACTTTTTCCCCGATATCTGAGCTAATAAGTTTTTCTTAGCAATTCCAGTTACTGTAGCTGATAGCTAATGAAATAAGGAATCTAGGAGGGACATGAGTGAGAAGAAAAACTTGCTCAAAAGCGGACCCACAAGGAGGGTCCAAGGAAGACAGTGTACACATTGTTCTGCAGCATGTAGTTGGTAAACAACGGGTGAAAAAAAGAATAAAAGCTGTACATTGACCTCCGCGCAGTGTTTGACGATGTGAATAGAAAAGTTGTGAGAATGCATGAGAACAAGAAAGCTAGATAAAAGATTTATAAAATATATAAAAAAAACTTGTGAGACAAAGAACTGAGTTAAAATAAGTGATGTTTTTCTAAAACAAAAGGGTAAAGAGAAGGGTGCTTGCTGAGTCCAACACTGTTTGCCTTGCACATAAAAGATATAGATGAAGAGTTAGAAAGAGCGCAAGTGATACGAAAGGAAAAAATGTTTGGAAAAATATCGAAAAAACTTAGTCAACTTTGACAAAACAAAAATTGTGATATTTAAGAAGACGGGAGGCAGAGAGAACACGGATGAATAGAGATGTAGAAGAGAACAGATAAATAAGTTTGAGTATTTGGGCTATTATTTAGAACTCATAACAAAGAACTTGTCAGGACAGGAAATGCAATAATAGGACAAATTTAGAGCTTAATGGAGAGACTATGTCAAAGAGAGTTTGTAAAAAGTGTTATGCTATTTGAGCGTATGGTTAAGAGTGTGTTGATGTATCGTGCGGGAATTAAAGATATGAAAAAGAGAGAAAATAGAAAAAATGAAAGAAAAGAAAGTATTAGCAGCTAATGAGAGTGGAAAGAAGAACGTCAGGAACAGAAGAGTGTAAACGGGAAAAAACAAAAGTCGACGCGGGCAAAAGAGCATGTAAGCTTATAGAAGAACAAATAAAAAAGAGATTGACTGAATGTATGGTGAAAAGACTGGAAAAAATCTATTTTAAGAGAAATACACTAAGTGAGAGGAAAGGGTGTGGATGGAAACAAGAGAAAGATGTATGTAAGCAAGAAGGGAGACAGAGAGTGAAACAGACATTTAGGCTAAACAAGTACCAGGAGATATAAGAAAAAAAAACAAAAAAGGATAAAAAAGAAGCAAAGCTCCGATGTGAGAAAAAAGCAAAAAAAAATATTAGCTGAAAAAAGAGCGATTGTGTAGGATGTACTGGAAAGAGAGAATATTTAATTGATAAAGACTGATGAAGAATTGAATGGATGAAGAAGGTCCTAGCTAAAAAGACGGTTTTAATATAAATAGATTGTATATCATAGATTCTAAACAGACAATAAAGTTTTTTATTCTATTGTTTTTATTTCAAATGTTTTTTTAAAAAAAATTTTTAAACTTTTTTCCGTTATATTATTTTTTTTTACAGCAACTTGTTTCAAAAAATTGTTAGAAGTTTATTGCATTAGCTATCAGTAATTCAATTTTTTTATTGATTTTTTTGATTTTAGTCAGAAGCGCATAAACTTTTCTGTTTCATTGAATGTAGCTTTTATAAATTCAAATCTTAATTTGAATTCGCTTACCAAACGCACGCTGCTTATTCGTACAATTTTCTCAATTTCAATTATCTTAAAACCGAAAAAAATTCATTTTGGTGTCTAAATAAGGTTTAAAGCTTATATTAATAGATTTATTTTGAAGTGGGTTTAAAATTTAGTATTTTAAATAAATTAATAAAAGCTATGTTTATTCTAAAGCATGAAAGGTTATATCACTTAGCATTTCGTGAAAGTGTAATGCCTTATGCAAACCTGACTACAGCGCTGTTTCGTTCTCATTGAAACTCATCAGGCCAGGGTATTGCAGAAACCAGTACACTTCCACAAGCTCGATCTCTCCTATATGTACGAATGTGACATCGTACATAGTAGGTGAGATGGTAGTTCTAACCTTTCATGCATGGTGTGTATAGTGAGCATTAAGGGCATATTTGTACTAACAGTTTATCAAAGTCATGCTTTAGCATGCACTACTTGATAAACTGGTACTACCCACTAATCTTAATTATATTTAAGACAGTCCTCTACACATTCTACCAGATTCTGCTGGTAACAATGAATCATATCAGTAAACATATCAATGATCAATGTGATCAATGTAACTTCCAATCTTCCTGGAATGGCTTGAAATATTCTAAAGCATGAAAGGTTATATCACTTAGCATTTTGTGAAAGTGTAATGCCTTATGCAAACCTGACTACAGCGCTGTTTCGTTCTCATTGAAACTCATCAGGCCAGGGTATTGCAGAAACCAGTACACTTCCACAAGCTGTATGTTTATTGGCTGAAAATACAGTGAAATGAATGTTTATTTACGTTTGAGATAGCAAAGGTAATTCACTTGCGTACCACACAATTCCTTTAATTATTGCCATGTTTACAAGGGATGAGATTCACGTAACATTTTACTTCTCATTTATTCAATAGAATTTGGATTCTTAACTCTATCAAAGCTCAATACACCAGAGGTGACGCAACCGACCATTAATATTCTAGTATCTAATTTGCACGCTAGATGTATAATGCATTGAATTTAGGACTGTTTATTACTAAACATGCATCAACGAAGATCATTTAAGAGATCAGCACATTACTCTGTATTTACTTGTGATTGATTTACTTAGAAGTTCTCTCTAAATCGAACCAATGACACCACAACCAACAAATTACTAAATAAATATTTAATGAATGGTGCAAATAAATTATTTTGAAATTTTACATACAATAGACGATGTGATTCAAAAAAAACAAATTAAGAATGCTACCTCATCTTTTGTTTAATCAAAAATTTTGTCTTACTTGAGTTGTTTACGAAAATTACCAAAAATCGAAAAGATGTTTGAAAAGGTTAACAACATCAAACTAAAGTTACTTCAACATTTCAGCAAATAATCTGTTTACCAGGAGCGTCACATGTGGTAAGAAAGTTGATTACTTACCGATTATTACAAATGTAGAATGTAGCTTTATTTTATTTTATAATTTTGTCCTCTTATCTGATAAGAATAAAAAAATGATCAATTAATTCCAACGTGTGAGAATTATTGTCTACGCCTATTTGCATCAAATTCCGTTACGACATGATCGATAATTTGCAGCGTCTGCTCTGATTTGTGTTCTTTTTTATCACATTGTATAAACTGCGTTATTTGAGGTAAGAGTTTCCAGTCTTACAATATATAATGAAAAACTGTATAAATGCGCTACCACCTGAAACACCTATTATACTTTGCTCAGCTTTTGCTAAGTTTATCATGTCTTTTAATAAGATTAATTTTGACTATAAAGTATAAATTATGGTTCAAATAAAAATACGGCTGAATATCAATGCTTTTATCATTACAGATGATTTAAAATCGGTTCTCAAGCTAGAAAGTACAACGAAAAATAAAAAACGTTAGCCAACAAAGTTGAACGTCTTGAAATTAGCATTTTTCCTTACCGTTTCCAAGAACAAACTTATTTTGAAAAAGACTATTAAAACAAATATTTTCTTGCATCTTTTATTATTAGAAAAAGTTTCGTTTATTATTTTGCGGAAATACATTTTTGTAAAAAGTAGAGAAGCAAATTTAAATGCACACTATATACATAGTATGTTCACAAAATACGAGTCTGCAGAAATATATTTCAATTTGTTGTAATAGTGATTACTTAAAGTTTTTCTTATTATCCTTAAAACAAAAGAATTACTTTTGAAAAAAAGCTCATTTGAAAAATAATTGAGAAATTTCGAGTAAACCATAAGTTGCAATATGAAACGCGCTACGCTCTAAGCTCTAAAACTGGTCGAAACAGCTAATAGGAAAACAAAATGCTAATTGTAGTTTTGAGGTTGTCTCTAAAATAATTACTTTCTATTATTGCTATTCCAAAAGAACTTTAGCTTGCAGTTAACGGTAATTTTATAGATTAACTCATTTGCATTTCCTACACGGCATTCAAAGAAGAAGCAATAATAAAACTGCTCTGAAACTTTAGTTTAGAAAATTACAAAAATTATTGTTCTGAATTTTTTTAGAGATAATAGAAAAATCTAAACATAACCGCTATAAAACTTATAAATAAACTGTACCTGTCAGTCACAAAGGCAATTGCGACAACCTGCAAAAATCATTAAATAAATAAACTGTGTCCTGCACGCTACTTCTGTAAGAAAAGTTTATCAATTAGCTAACAATTTTTACTAGAATCAGTCGTCATGAATATTAATTACTTTAAAAAAATTGCAATTTACGTAACGTTTAATTACCAATAATCTTCCTAAAACTATACTATTAAACGCAAGATTTGTTTTTACTTAAATTAACACATGTGACCTACCTACACGTCATTAAAACAGATTATTTATTTGATAAATTTTTTTGTAAAAAAAAAAAGTTAAAATCGTTTTATACAGCAACACAATATATCGAGTGTTAAGTATTAATTTAAAGAAAAAACAATTTTTTATTAGAAATACATTTGATAGTTTACTGCTTAAGCAGTGGCTTATTTTAAGATTTGTTCAGCTTAAAGCAGTGGCTCATCAGAAAGTATGTATTATTGTAAACTCGATTACTGCCATTATGGCGCTGAGTGGCTTGGTATCACGGCTAAATAAACTTAACTTAATAAAGAGAACCTTTCTCCTCATAATTAGCGTCGATTTTGACTTTCGGAGCACTATATAAAAAGCAACACTAAAAGTTTAGTAATGTCTAAAACAAAACCGGCGCAAAAAGCAGTTTAATTTTAAAGCCGGCTAGTTTTTTTATTATTTCTTTGATCATAATTAGTGTTAAGTGTGGTACAATTAACTGATATAAAACCGGATAAAAGACAAAAAATGTTTGGTCGCTTCATTCAACAGAATATAATTAATCCCGGTAAATTCTCTATAAACAATATAGGTGGATGCTGACAATAGCTGTTCAGATTCCCACATACAAAATTCTTTGCCGACGGCTTTTGCAATTAGCACTCATGTTTACTTGAAACGATTTGGTAATAAAATAGGTAAAACAAAATTACAAAATAGAGATTTTTTTACAAAATTAAATGAAGCAAGATCTGCATTATGTTTTTTTATTTTCGAAGATTTAATGTACACAAATAATAGAAGCTACATTGTCTAATAACACGGTTAGGGCTTGTAACAAATTTAAATGCTAAACTAACAAAAACACTATTGTTAGGACAACATTGCTATTGTTGCGGTACTAAACTTTAACTACAATATTAGTCTCAATTTTGTATTAAATTACTTTTGCAAATAATTGTTTTGGTCCATAATAGCTACTATATTACTTTAAACCACCAAATTAAGTTTGGACAAGTATAAGCGGTTTTTGTCAAAAACTGCTTGAACCGAAACAGAGTCGATGTAACCATTTAAGTGGACAAAAATTTAAAGAATTAGAATGAAGTTAAAATGAAAATATTCAACAAACTGTCAATTTTTTATATTTGGAAAGTATACAATTTTTTGCAATTATCGACTCAAAAATCTTGATAGTGATTGGTGTCAATCATTATGTGTTATAGTGCTACTAAAAATTGTAACTTTCTGATTTTATTGCTCTAAAAATCTTAAAAGTTGAACCTTTATTAATTATTGAAAGTGCTAAATACACAAAATAATATGTGTTTACGTAAACCGTACATTTTTTAGATACAAAAAAAAACAAAAAAACACCAAAGCATAGATCATTATATTATTTAGTATAATGTTGTCAATAGAATAATATTATTACAGTTTTGATCATATTAATCAAAAAGTTATACATTTATAACTAAAACAAAATTTAATCGTCAAATTTAGAACGTCTTCTGCGTAATGTAAAATAGAAATCACAATTATGCTGTATCACATTCAAATTTTGACAGTTTTTATAAACATTTTTTTAAGCAAAGCCGGTGATTTTAATAAAGTGATCATAATAAATTAAATTTGATGTCAACAGTTTGGCCTAAAACATTAATTTTGCTTAAAACTCAACTTCAAAAGCTTCTTGCTTATAAAACTGTTAACTGGATGCGAGATTATTCTCTATTGTGTGCGACACGATAAAACAAATAAAAAAAAATGTTTTATAAAAAGCACGTTACACCACAAAATAATAACTCATTTGAATCAAAACTCAAAAAAAAACGTCATCTTTTTGTTATTTCGTCTCACTTTTAAAGATTAAGAATGGTAGCGACTGTGATAGAACAATTTACTAAAAATTTTGTGTTTGGCGCATGCACCATTTTTCAAATATTTTATCAAAATCTATAAAATATTAAAAAATAGTGACTCATTTGAGCCAAAATTAAAAAGATACGTCTTCTTGTTATTTCTTCTTTTATAATTATAGAATGACAACAATTGATATATAGCTAAAAGAGCTTAAAGATTAATATGTAAACTGGAGATTTGTATAATACAATTCGAAATATTTTGAAAATTTTAAAGAATCTTGTGATAAAGTTTTCTTTGTTAGCTCTCTATTAATTTCCTAGTTGTTTTTACAACAATCGTAATTAAATAAAGATTTTTCAAAATTTCATCATAGTCTTGAACAACCGAAAATACTCAAAAATTAATTTGGCTTATATGCTGCAGTACTACTTAAATAAATTAAGATTTATTGTATTTTATAAAGAACTAGCTGACCCGGCAAACTTCGTACCGCCTAACAGTCAATGAATGTCGTCTCAGTTTTTAGCTGAACTAATTTAGGCTTTGATGAACGTAAAACAATGACACAAAATAATATATTTATATAGATAGAAACAAAAAAGTATTTTATTATGATCAATGATGATGAAAACATACATACAAAATGAGAACAAAAATAAAAAAAAATAAAAAATAATAATTAAGTACTTCAGACTCATGTCAGAAAAAAATTATTGAAGACTATGTTGTGCAGATTGGAGAAAAAAATATAACTCGGATTAATTCATTAATAGGATTTTCATTCAAGCACTTTGTGGTAAACATTTTTTGTATTTTGGTCAAGCGCAAGAACAAATAAAGCGGATGGTTTGCCGACACGTGAGCATGCCACGTACAATTGATCATGAGAAAAACATGCATTTTCTAGATTGAGACCACAAATAGTCAAGGATTGGCCCTGTGATGTGTTGATCGTCATGGCGAAGGCAAAACGAATCGGGAATTGAATTCGTTTAAACTCAAAGAGCATATCCGTTGGGATCATCGGAATCCTTGGAATAAGAACTTTCTCATCTTTAAATTTTCCTTTAAGTATCGACGCGTGCAATTTCTCGCAGATAATTGACTTGCGATATTCCGTTGCCTAATTGCATTACGGCTTTGCTGGGAAAGATTAGATCTTCTAGGACGCGGCATTGTTATTAAAATGTGCACTCGCATAAAACCACCAAATATAATAACAGTGCCTGAACTTTCGAGACATAGACAATAGCTCAAAGAGTATATAACCACTACGTATGAATAGCTTATCAAGAAAAATCATAGACAACCTATAAAAAGACATTTACACTTTTTTTAATCTGTAGATTTTTTGTCCTTAATCTTATAATCTTTACCAACTGATTTTTTATTCCCTAAATTCCGTTCCTTTCTGATGATTTTATGTTTTTACTGTAGAATAAATCTTAGGTATTATTTTCGGGAATTAAAAACAAATATAACAGTTCCTGAACTTTGTAGACATTTTACAAAAAATAAATTTCTGAACGCACACATGATGTCTTCAGAAAAAAATAAAGTTGTGGCTTAAAGGTCTCAGCAACCAGGCCATAAGCTCCAAAAAAAAATAGTTGTTACACTATTTGACAGAATTGGACAACAAATGTTTGACATGTAATAAACAAATCAGCATCTATTGAAATGATTAAGTATTCATTACACATATCGAGTTTTCATTGTTTTTAAGATGTATTCTGCTATTCGGGACGGAAACAAATCCAACAAATCAAAAACCATGGCAATCGGTCCAGCCGTTCTCGAGTTATAAATGTTGTAACAAACACGACTTTCTTTTATATATATAGATTATAGAGTTACAGCACTTTAAAATCTTGTAAAATTAAAAATATTTTCAAACTAAAGCACGTAATATTTTTTTTATTTATTAAAAGAACTTTTTCTTTTATTATTTTTTTCTCTTTTAAAAATTATTGGTTTATTAAAACTTTATTGAATATATTTTTATAACTAGCCAAGATTGCGTAAAAAGATTGCTTTTTTTTGGCTTTAGCTTTAGAAACACACATTTCAAACGTCTTTCAGTTCAATATTTAAACATTGAACTGAGTTTTGCCAATCTATAAAATTTGTTCAATAAAAAGGCAATGCAGCTACTCTCCGGAAATTGATGTAGGCCGAATTGAATAGACGACATCGCTATGAATCTACGGAAATCAACAACTTTACAAAGGTTGAGTCTTTAGATTTCCACGCTATATTCAAAATCTCATTTGTTTGTAATACTGAATAAAATAGTGAGAGCAATACTGTCGTATTATATTTTGCATTGTTTGAAAAGTTTTTTGTATTAATCGTTAGAAGCTGAATTGAAAAAGCATTTGTTTATTAGGGATGACTTTTCATAATTTTTAATAACCTGGAATTTGATAATTGTCAAAAAAAAAACTTTATTATTTGTTTTTGAATATACTAATAGTATTATGGTAATATTATTAGAATATTTAAATCAATTTAAATCTTAAGTGTTTATAAAATTATTAAAAATTGTCATTTAAAATATTAATTTTGTTGTTGAAAGTCTTATAATTTATTAAAAAAGAAAGACCCAAACATTTGCTAAGAACAAAAGTAAGAGAAACAGAACAACATAAACAAAAGAGACAAATGTGAATGAGAGTTTTTATCAGAGAGTTATGGTATCAATTACTTAAGGGTGATAACAATAATTAATAAGTGCTTAAATAAATTTAAAGTAAAAGTTTGTTAAAAAATAAATAGTTCAGATTAAAAAACCTATGATTTTGTCTCAATAATTTGATAGAAATTTAAGTTAAGAACTAGACTTTGCGCATGTACAAATAATTTACGCATTTAAGTTTTTATATTGTGAAAAAACTTTCTCGTTAAAAGCTAAAATTTTATATCAGTTTTGAAATTACTAGAATACACCATTCAAGTTTAGTATCCGAAAAAATCAAGTTATCTTTAGATGATTTAAAAAACTATTAAGCACACAAAGACAATAAGCACTCGGACGGTGCGCAGCTTAATTTTTGTTGAGAATAATTATTGTATGATAGAGCTTTTGAGGCTAGTTTTAGTGTTATTTTGGTACAAAGTTAATTTTAAAGCATAATAAAAAACGAAATTTTGTTGTGGCTAGTGGTCAGTCAATGAGAAATGTTTATGAGGCAGATGCAATATCACACCTGTATAGCGTACCGATAACAGTAATTTATGATATTGCAGATACGGCAAGCTCAGCAGGGTTTAAATTCAAATGAATTTTGGTAAAATGCGTGCTAAACGCATTTTAACAGATAACTCGCAAAAATGGGCAAACATATAAATCATAAAACGATTAATGGAATTTAAACACCATTTACAATAAAAAACACCACATTATCTACGATAATTCTAGATTTTGATTTAACCTGTCATTTGGTTCAAGTTGTATTGAAATAAATAATTAAACAGACTCAAAAATTTATTGTTTGTAATAGAATAAATGAAAGATTTTCTACCCAAATACATAATAAAGTTTGAATTCGTCTACCATAAATTTTAAAGCACGCAAATATTTGTTTGCACTGTTATATTATTCAATATTCCAGATATACAAATAACTTCCATTTCTTAACTTAAATAAATAGATTAAGTTATTAACTCGGCGTATAAACATTGTTTTTTACAATTCACAAAAAAAATTCATTATTTTTTATCAAAATTTGAAGCAAAAAAATTAACAGTTTCTAAGTAGGAATTTGGAAAAAAAATTTTTCAATATTTTTTAAACACCAGTCAAGGAACTATTATTTATGTCATGTGTCACTGCAATTGAGTAAGAAAGATAAAATTAGAACTTTAAATTAATAGTGTTTATCGGCTCTTAGTTATAATACAAGGTGTATTATAGCACACCAAACATTTATACTGCACTTCTAGTTTTAGCGTTACCAACTTGTGACTAAGTTGCGATGGCTGCTTAGAATTAAAATCTTTAAAAAAATAATTTCAACGATCATGGACATGACTTAGAACAAAGTTTCTCGGAGATGAAAAATAGTCCTCTATACCATTTCAGAATGTATTTTTTTTTTTATATACGTGCAGATTCAAGTAACCTTGTTTATTAAAGTGCTGTACTCTGTGCATAATTTCTTTAACTAATTGCCGACAAGGCGTACACTACACATTACTATGTAACTAGCTTCGCAAGAAATAGATTAAAAAAAATTTAAATTAAAGCTTTATTCAAATATTTTTCAAAATCTCTAATGCTAAAGCTCTAAAACTACGCATGCGTATTTTTTTCCTGCGCGTAGAGTTTAAAGTTCAATTCACATTTCAAATTGATATCACTTGAATTTCTAGATTTTGTTGAGAATAATTTGTAAGTTTTTGATTAAATCATTTGTTTGTGGACAATGTGTTGCAATTTTACTCAAAAATAACGTTGTCGTGGTAGATTGCTGTTTTATCAGTTGCCAATCTAGGAAGGTGGCTCCTCGTCCGTCATTTTGCGACAAGAGCTTTAAGCTCTGCGAGATCAATAAAACATTGCAGATTTTCTGTTTAGTGCTCAAACGATCGCAAGATGACTCTACTAACCAGATTTAAAATTACGTGTTATAAAAATTAAAATAATTATTTAAATTTTGTGTAGATTGAAAGAGCTGAAGCTTTTGTGTATAATCAATATCCCAAGAAGTGAAAAAATTTTTTTTGGATTTTTGTGTGATAGTTAAAAGGGAAGCAAATTATTGACGCACCCATCTCTAAGGGAGCACAAACCCTAGAAATTTGTGAATGAAATGCAACAGCTAGTCGCTCAATACTACCATCGCCCCATTTAGAGCTTTCATCTCTCTTTTTGCGTTTCTTTTCTTTTGAATCAAAGACCTTTTTCATTCATCAATTTCTACTTTTTACGGACGCTAATAGCTCATTATATAAATCACATTAAACAATCAAAATGAGAAGTGGTTGTTTTACGTTGTTTGCGCTTATCAATGAAATAATTCACGAGGCTGAAATCAATGAATGAATAGCAAACAATAATTTCCTCTGTAAGGGATTCAGGTCAGAACGTCTAGCGCTTCCATTCATTTCTCGCTCCGATGAGGTCAATAAGAAAGATAAATCATCTAAATAAAATACTGCTTTTCTTATACCTTCCACCAATTTTTCCAAAAAAAAAAAACTCTTTAAATTTTACACATTTTCCGATACAGAGCTAAATTGTATATTAAGGTCGCCCAACAAATACTTCTTTATTTGAGTTTCGTACCAAATTATGTAAGTTCACATTGTTTTAAAAATCCCCTCCAAACAGATCAAAAAAAAATTTTTAAAGTTACTCTAAGTTTTTAAATTTATTAAATCGTCAAAAATGGACTTTTTTGTTTTTAACTTGTTTTTCTCATTATTACATTTTCTCAATAATTTTTTTCTACATAAAAACAATAAAAATTTTAAAAATGGAAATTAAAATTTTGGTATTTAAACGTCGCTGAAAATTTTCTGAGACAAGTAAGTACTTTATATCTATAGTACTGGCGCGCTTAACGTCAATAAATTGAACTGAAAATAATTTGAATATAACTAATAATTTGTCGATAAAGTTTATTAAAATGTTTATTTTTGAAAAATAAATAAATTTAAAGAATTTTTTTTCTGACAATTACACTACAGAACTGTTTTTGTTAGTTTTTATTGATTTTTAGTACATGTGAGAAAAAAAATCTCAAGTTCGTAGATATTCATGTTCAGAAGTAGCTCGAAAAGATATAAAGTAGCCCTGGAAAAATTTTAAGCTACCTTAAAATATTAAAATTTTGACTTTTTAGGATTTGTGACATTTTTTTTTTACAAAAAGAAAAAAAACGATCAATAGAATGTTTGGAGAAAATTCTTAAAACATTGTAAACTTACTTACTTACATATACAAAAATCTCAGTTTTTGAGCCACTTTAATTGTCCTATAAATTCACTGATTATTCTTTTAATTAAGAAATTATATATTTGCAAAATTTTGACGCAAACAGCAAAGACTAGTAATTATACATAAAAACTTTTACACAATCTTTTTGTAATAATTAAAAATTAAAATATAACAGATGCAAACTTATTTATTTCATCCAACAAAACGTTTTTTTGAATCATATAGCTAAAACTGAAGAATATATTTGTGTCGTACTTTTGCTGATGCTTACGCAATCATCAAATCAGTACAAAGTGCGCAATTTTTATTCAATTTCATACTTATTTTATTGTTGATACATAATAGAAGATGTAGTAATAAAGCGTAACACTCGCAATGTAATAAAAATTTTTATAGAGTATATAGTTCAAACAGTTGCAGAAAGCATTTGGCTCTTCATCACAAGACTATATTTTTTTTCTTAAGAATTTACACAAATCAACAATTCTAAATGAGACATAAGCACAAGCGTCAACAGTTTTAAGATGCTTTTAGCTTTCTTCAACTTTGGCGTTAATGGCCAAAGATCACTTACCTTCTACATCAATATAAGGCGTGTTTGTTGTCTGGGCTATATCTACACATTCTGTGGTTTACTTTGTTGCCATAGGCTTTCTGAGTAACTAGATAAGAAATACCAATAGACCACAAAAGCTCTCAAAGCCAGTAAAATCCTTTAATTGGCTCAATAATCTTGCAAACTTCAGCTGTTTAGAATTTTATTTATGCATTTTGCTATTTACTCAGAAATAGTCAAGAACATTCAATTAAGTTAAGAGTAGTACAAAATTTTCCAATTATGAATCGATAAAAGACGTAAAGTGGAAAGCAACTACGTTGAAAAATTGCATCTGGTGGAAGTAGAATGTGAGTCTTAAAAGCTGCCCGCAAGCAGTATCGACACTGCCAGTTGCTCGAGCTAAATATAAATTCTCTCCAAAGTAGTTTAAAGTTTTGGTTGAAACTTCGATCAGTATTTTACAGATCTAAAATTAATTTAAAGGTGAAGAGAGCGCGCTAATAATTGAAAATCGTTTATAAAAAGAGCATAGAGTACTAGACCTTTTTAGTCTTTTGAGGAAAAACTTCTGAAATTCAGCACGGTTAGAAAGCTCATTATTTATTAAAGTTTAACTTTCATCAAAAACGAAAATCGTGTCTTGTTGATTTATACTAGTTTATGTAAAACTTCTTATTTTTATTGATGATGTTTGTTCACAGTTATCTTGCTTATCTTGAACATTTTATTTAAATTAATTCAGAAGATACGTAGATTACGCTTTAGGAACAATGAAGTATTATTTCTGCAAAAGCTCCAAACAGCAGCTTCAATTTAGCAGGCGTAATAGGCTTTCCTGTTGTGCTTCATTTCAACACATGTAAAATCAGTTTTGACTAATAAATACAATAGAGCCTTGAGATTGATTATCTATCCCACAGCAATTAGCCGGCCAATCAATTAACAGTTTCTGTGCAATGCAAACATAATAGTAATTATAAATAATTAGATATATAATTCGTACATAAATCATAAATTAAGAATTATAAAAAAAACATTGAAGTCTTTAATATAAATAAAGATGTGGCTTAATTCTATTAATTTTATAGTTACGAAGTCTACATTTATTAACATTTTTACAATTTATAGATCTAAATTTTTGGTGTAAACGCATTTCGTAGCGGTCATCTCGCTTGCGACACCGAGTCGATCCTTCAGTCTTCAGTTATCATAGATTTTAAGATCGACAGCGGGTTACGTCATATAAGATATGGAAAGAAATGTCAGTTAAACGTCAAAATTTATTTAAATTTTCAGTCTTAACAGATATGGTGTTTTCATCATTTCTATCAAATATTTAATAATGTGAGGTGAGCATAAGCTTGGTGACAAGTGTATAAAATAATTTCAGCCAAGACTCAAGCAGCGTATTTACTGTTTATGATTATTAAATAAACAGTTTAGAAAATTAGCGATTTTTTATAATGCCATAGTTCTTTTTCTAATCTGTTCTTTTACGCATATTACGTAATGTACAAAATAATTTCGATGTTTTACATCTGCTAGGCGTCTTCTGACGGCTCACACTTTTTTTATCTATTGATATATCATAAAACAATGCTAAAGAAGCTAATTATTTCACATTTAACATCAAATTATTTTTTAAAAAAGTCACTGCCAAATTAAAATCAATAATTATTAATAATTACAAGTTGCAACGTTTTTCAATACATACTTTTTTTTCTTATTGTATTGATCTTATTGTAGAAAAAATTACAATAGATTAGATAGTGGAGCCGTGATTGGCAGTAATTCCATCTTTACAACTGCAGACCGCAGCTTATTGCAAAAATCTATACTCGTCGGAAGCTTTTCAAAACCGTATTTTCTTATTTATTACATAAATAACTTAATTATAAATAAATTCTATTTTTTTAAGGTATTGATAAGATTGTTATGAGCTAAGTAAAATTGAAAATAGCCTAATTAGCCAAATATGTTTTTGTTGCAGTGAGTTGATATTAAAAGTAAATTAAATTTCAATAATTGATTGTAAAAATTTTGATAATATTGAAATTTCTTCAATTTTAATTAATTTTCATGTTAAAACAAACAAGTTATAATATTTAAGAGATTACTTAATAGCGTTTTATTTTCTGTTATCTGTATTAAAGCAATAAATATTATTTATTCTTTTATTACTTTTTCGAAATAATTTCTACTTACATTTCAAAATTTTGAGTAGTTTGATACGCACTAAAATAATTTGTACAAAATGAAAGTTCAGGTTCAATTAAGTTTTGTATTCCTTATTAGTACGGTATGTGACCAATTTTAATAATTCTAGTAAATTCTAATCAATTTTTGTTTTCACTAGACTTCAGTTTTGGCTAGAACTGTAACAAAATGTACAATTTTATAATGATTTCATATTAATTGTTGTTTATAAATTATGTCATTTTAGCATCTCGCGTCATTGGTGGATCTAATTCATTTGCAGGTCAATTTCCTTTTACCACAGCTATTTATGTGCAAACTGAAAATTCGAAACATTTTTGTGGAGGTGCCCTTTTGAACCATTATTGGGTTATCACAGCCGGGCATTGTGTTTTGAAGTTTAAGGCTGTGTCTAAGACATTATTGTCATTTTATTAATTTTTAAATTTTTTGTAGTGCTCGTGAATTTACATTACAGTTAGGATCCCATACATTAGAAAATCCAGACCCAAACAGATTATTAGCTGGCAGTACCGAATTTGTTTTGCATCCATCTTTTAATCCTGATACGATTGAAAATGATATTGGTTTAATTAGGTTTAGGACGTCTATTTCATATACAAGTATGTTTAGTGATTTATTAGCCAAATAGTTGGGTTTATATTTTTAAATTATTCCATCAAAAATAGAATGTATGTTAGTTTGAAAAATAACATTTCTTACAAAACTTTTATTTCAATTATTCAACTTAACTTCAATAAAATCATTTTTATCAAAATATGATAGACCAGAGTTGATAACTTTTGAATCCAAAAAAATAATAGTACTAAAATAAAAATAACAATAGGAAATAAAACAAACTAGACAAAATAGAAGATAAAACTAAGCAAATATAAAAAAAATGAAGCAATATTTTAAGAGCGATCTAAAATCGGGAGTTTTAAAGGGTAAAAAAGTATATTATTTCAATTTCCGGCAAAATTTTTATGGAAAAAGTTAGATAGCAAAGTTGTAGGTAATAAAAAATCTACAACTTTTGTGTTTTGCACTTTTTTTACATAATTTTAAAATCTATGTCAAAAATTCAAATAACTAAGTTTTTGTTTTATATTTTTATCTTTTACAATAATTTTTTACAAATTTTGTGAGATTTTATTTTTGTGTTGAATATAAAATGTGTAAATACAAAAGTTGTAGTTACAACTTTTTTATTTAACTTTTTTCTAAAATACTTTAGTTTTTTACTTTTTAAAACTTACTCCCTTTCCCTCCCCGGCTTCAGATCGCTGATAAATTATTTAACCATTAAAAAAAAAGAGATCTACTATTATTTTTTATACTTTTTATTATTTTTGAAAGCTTCAGCTCTGTTCTAAGAGTTATTTTTAAATAATATATTGTGTTTATTTCAGCATATCTACAACCTATTAGTTTGCCATTAGTAGATCTCTTGAACAACACTATTGCAACAGCTGTAGGCTGGGGGCAAACAAATGACTGTAATATACTTTAATAAGTAAACTTCAATAATCAAAAAAATTATTTTAGTTGAAGATGGCTTATCAGAAACCTTGCAATATGTATCAGTTAATATTTTGTCAAATGAAGAATGCAAACTGACTTATGGTACGGCAATAACTGAAACAATGGTTTGCGTTGAAGGAAATTATAATGAAGGTACTTGCACAGTGAGTAAATTATAACAAAAGTGATATAATAATTAATAAATCTATACAGGGGGATAATGGAAGCCCACTTATAGAATATGCAAGCCATTCTTATTGGATTATTGGGATTGCTAGTTTTATTAGTGGAAATGGTTGTGAAAGTACTGATCCCTCGGGATACACAAGAACATATCCTTATACTACCTGGATAAAAAGTGCAACAGCATAATTCACAAATTTTATATAAAAAAAACGGATAAAAAATTTCTGAAATTGATTTTTTAATCAAAAAGATGTTTTTGAGTTTGCAAATAATAGCTTATTGAGTTTCATTTTTCCCATTCATCTGATTTTTTGCTGTATCCAGACAAAGACTTCCTCTTGTTTGTAGTTTTTTATAAGACATCTAAAATCTACAAACTTGTGGCTTTGTTTTTTTTCTTTTCTTTTACATTTTCTTATCTCTTATTTTAACAGTAATAATTAACAAATATTTAACAAATAATTTCAATAACAAGTAGGCTAAAAGTTTTTAGATTAATTGAAACATTGAAACAATCGAATGTCATAAGATTCGTATTTGTCAAAATCAAAATTGATTTTAATTTTTTATTTGAATTGTACAAAAAGCTTGATAATCAGGATAATCTGCAAGAAAGCTTAAAATTATTCCAAACAATCTCTATTTACTTTTGTGCATTACAAAAATACGCTTCAATCGTGAAAAACGTTCCTTTCAAGGTAAAAACTCTTGTAATTAAAAATTGAAATGAAAACACAAAAAACTTGAAGTTTTATTTTTGACTCTGACAGATATGAATTTTTTGACATTTAAACTTCAATTGCTTCAATCAAAGCCATCAAAAATTATTTGTTCATTTGT
Organism: Lagria hirta; assembly: GCA_947359425.1. Taxonomy (NCBI): domain Eukaryota; kingdom Metazoa; phylum Arthropoda; class Insecta; order Coleoptera; family Tenebrionidae; genus Lagria; species Lagria hirta. Next base: position 5,034,817 of record OX375799.1, read on the forward strand.
TTTATATATTCGGTTATTTGTGTTTTTTTGTTCTTGTCTATTTTATTATATTATTTCCTGTAACTGGTATCATTTCCTTGTTGTTAAGTATGTTATCAGTAGTATGAAAAAATGTGGCATCAAATGCTTTTATGTTTAAATAAAATTTTAACTTTTTAATAGTTTTGCTATTCATGAAATCAACTGTTTTAGGAATGGAACACGCATCTGTGATAGAAATTTCATTAAAATTTGATTATTTGTATAAGATGTTGTATTTTTCATTCAAATCTTTGTATTGAAAAAAACCGACTTGCATACATAAATAAAGCATTTTCTTCAATTGCTTAAAATGTATAAGCGTTTTTTTTTTCAAAGAATGCCAATCAAAAGATAAAACACAATTTTATTTGGCAGAACAAATAGAATGTATGAAAATGAATTCCATTGTCTTAATGTTGTGTAAAATTGTAAATGCTGCGCATTCTTCTAAAAAATTGTTAGCAACTTTGAATCCACAAACGTTTTTACACATAAAACCCATTTGTATGTTTTAGAATTTAATGTGAGCTCAGACTTCAAACGCTCAAAAATTAATAGAAAGTCTTGCTGCTTTTGTTATTTACAAAATTCTAAGCATTTTATTAAATGAAAAACTTTGTCGCTGCTACCGGGTTTGTCTTTATTTGTCCGTTTATCCAATTATAAATTCATTAAGTTGCTAAAGTGATTTCTGTACTGTTAATAACCTAATTAAACTGTGTTATGATACAATTTGAGATACATTAAATACCGTTAACGTCAAAGAAGAACATAATTGAAAACACAGCAGAGGACGCTTCTACAGTTAAATTATTTGGAGAGATTAGAAATTAAATATATTAGCATGGAATTAATAGCTTTCCAAATAAATGCTAAAAACATATAAAATAAAAAACAAAATTAAATCACAACAACACGTCACAGCTATTGTAATTTTAAATTAAAAAACAAAAATTTTGTTTTTAGCCTGCACAGAATGAGTCTCCTGCCTAAACACAATACAAATTCTTATAAAATTACAACGTTGGCAACTTTAATATACAGAACGCCTGGCTGATGTGAGACACCAAAATTATTTCGTACATAAAAACCGCGTACAACATACTGTTTATTTGATAATCATTTATTTTCACTAAATACAAAAATTATAAATCTAATTGCGGTATCAATTGTTTTAATCAGTGACCCTCAGTTATAGCTATATTTGATGTTGTTTCTGACGGTATTGAACTGACAATTGAACGAGGATAACTGAAGTATCACCAAACTCGGTGTGGCAAGCGAGAAAAGGTGACGCCAAACCGAATAAACCAAGGAATGCGTTTAGATTATATTTTGAGATTCCGCTCTCTCTATAACTGTTCTTGGTTTAGAACGTATATGAAAGACATTTGTCAAATACCTTTGTTTTTGAGAAGATTGAGCTTATCTCGCTATTGGTTACTGTCAATCAACATTACATTACCAAAACGACTGCACTGCATGATCATTGTATAGGAAGGAGCATACAAAATGTCATATTATAGAGAAGCTGCTGAAAAGCTTTATTTAGAGTGCAGATGTTCTGTGCCAAATCAATTTCAACGTGTCTTTTCGCTTGCGTAATTACAACATTTTGAAGCAAACACTTCTCTTTTTCTAATATGTGCTTTGGTAATATTGCACAATTATAGAATAATGATTTTAGCCTTCAGACATTTATTTGGATTTAACTTAGAGTCAAATTTAATGTTTCTCAGCAACAATTGAGTGAATGTATCAATCTTGCCGGCATTTATTAATATTTGTTATTAGTGTTGTAACATGTGATTCAAAGGTAGAGTTATCAAAGAGTGTTATGACAAAAATTGAGTATGTCTTTATTTAAACAGACACGTCAAATGACAAACATGTTATTTGATTTGTTTTGTCAACTGAAATTTCAAATGTTTTTGTATTGAAATAAAAGTGACTGGCAAGAAAACACGCCTGCTTTTAAGTGTCTTTTGTTTGAGAGAAAATAAAAGTGAGAAGGAAAGGGCTGTGATCAATAATGAGCATTATGGGATGTGAATTCAGCTAATGAAAATACCTTTAAATAATTAAAATTTAGAAAAATCTGTTGAATTTCGCTTGAGCGGTCAACGCTGCAAGGCGGTATTTCTGCTTTATTTTAAAACGTGCTATTGAAAGCACTTTCTCAAATGAGGGTTGCGTAGCAAGAAATACAAGCAGATGTGAGTAAAATAGAGCCATTTGAAATTTCTTATAAGCTTATTACAAGTGCAGTAAGCAACAGATTGCATATTAAAAACAATTTCATTAGAGAAAGGGTCTAGGCGATAAACGTATTTCATGAATGACGCCCACGTAGTAAATGTCACGCAAGCCAAACTGAATTGGAGCGAAGTTGATCCGCCCACGCGCTGAATAGTGCTGTTTGTAAGAGTCGGTGGAGCGGCGATAGCAGGGGTAGCAGCGGCAAGAGAACGCCGCCACCGTTTGTCGACGTTTACGAGAAATTTCATCTTCCCTCACATTTTCCTTCGTTTGCTGCATATGTGCACTGCCTACCTTTTTACTCATCACTGTGACACGATTTTCCTAACTGTCTTTGTAATTAACATTTTCAACTGATTAATGTTTTTCACGTTTTTAATGAAACTTGTCCCTGTCTTTACAAAGCGTTCTCGGAAAAAAAATTAGGGCCTGTATGCTCAAATTTCATCTTTATCGACCTTCCCATTAACCCGGTTCTAATTGCATTACTTTACCGCAGCAATTTATTTTCTTTTTTCTTGACATAATGTTTTCTCTTACTAATTTATTAAAATCTAATTATAACTGTGTCTTTACAAAATACGGCAAACAAAGATAGTCACAGTCCTAATACTCCAGTTTTAATTATGTTTATAATCAATAGCTACTAAACTGTTACACTCTCCAAACTTTCCTGTTTTCCAAATAATTCTGATAAATTGAAACCGTCAGCAAGCTCGTGTTTCTAAAGCGCTTATTAGATGCGCTTTGTAATGCAGATATCAAAATCAAGCATTAAAAACTTCCACCCGAACGAGTAAATTCTCTTGAATCGCATCAAAAACCAAATAAAAGCATTTTCTTTGATATTTTCTGCCTACACTTTTTTAATAACAAAACCTTTTCACAATAAACTTTTGAATTGCATTTGAAAGTGTTTTATCCGCTTATTCGTTTATCACAACATTGAGTGGGCGAAATTTCAACAAAATAATGAAATGTGTGTTTGAGGGATTTGAGAGAGAAAGTTTTGAAACTATTATTAGTGGTAAATAATATTGTTTGAAACCCTGATAGGAAATACAAATGCTTTGTTATCTTTGTAACTAATTGTACATGTATGTCTAATGGAGCTGATGAGTTGGTTCTTTTCATTCTCACATCTATGCCATATGGCATACATGTGAAAATAGAAAAAAAAAATTTTCCTTTGTTTTTGTAACGCTTATCTTAGGTATTTAAGCATTCTTTTAACAATAATTGCTCTTTCCATTCTCACACGAAGCCAGGGCCGCGCAAAGCGGAGATTCAGGAGGTGCATTGCACCCGGGCGCGTTGCTCTGGGGGCGCCAAATTCTTAGGTGCGAGAAAAATATTTAATAAAATCTTTAGGCGCTTTTTTATTTTAAGTGGCTTTGATATAATTTCGCTGATGCAGTAACAACACCGCTCAAGCTGATTCTAAGAAAATCAAAACCAAAACACTTCTTGGAAAGAGTAATAAATTTCAGATTGCAGATAGCATTTAGTACAGGTCGCGTGCACGGTTTCAACCCTGGACGTAAAAAAAAATGATTTTAGGTTAGAAACTATTGTATTTTAGCACTTTCAAATCGTTAATTCTGTTTATTTAGTTGTTTTTTTAGTATAAATATAGTATATATTGTTGTTTAAGTTATTAATTTATTAAGACAAACTTTTAAATCTTAAGCCAAGAGTTAACCTGTGTAAGATTGTCGGTTGTCCACTTTACATTTTATTTTTAATTACGTTACCTATTCATTAATCTGAGCAGTTATTACGAAACTTTGGACAGAAATCACAGACAATACAATAGTTTCCAACCTTAAATCACTTTACCTCCAGGGCCTAAACGCTGACCTCCGTGCACGCGACCTATAAACTAACTTATAGTCATTATAAACTATATTTATACTAAAAAAACCAACTAAATAAACAGAATCAACGATTTGAAACTGCTGAAATACAATAGTTTCAAATTACCTCAAATCACTTTGTTTTACCTTCAGCCTCGAAACGAGAGGATTTTATCTTGCATAATTCTAGACAAGTTTTTTTTTACAGATGGGTACAGTATGACATAATGAACTTAAAAACACAAAATACTTACAAATAAGGCGGGTGGAAGTGTCGCCAATTTGCAAAAAATCGTTTGAGCCTGTATCTCCGTACACGTGCACTTGAGGTCTATAATTATACAGACTTTTCTTACAGATAATTAAATTTTCTGCCTTTTTTGTTCAATAATTCTTTTTTTTTATCACTTACCGTTTACGCTTTATAAGATTATTACTGTTTGTTTATTGACTTTTTTGCTGATATCTGTTTTTTTAATTGTTTAAATAGTAAATTGCAGATTATCAAACTTTTAAATCGATACATTTTCTACAACTTTAAATTTAAACCTGTTTTCTTAAAATTAATAATTTTGAAGTTATAACGCGTTATATTCAAGAATAGTGTGCCTGGGCGGTTGACGCCAGCTGGGTCTAAACACGTAAATACCTAAAAAAAATTATAAAACAGTAAGAGAAGATAAACAGGCAAACAAAATTAAGATATACAGCACAGAAAAAGTGACTTAAACAATAAAGAAAGTGATAAACAATGTATGACAACAAAAAAGAAGAATGCTAAATCAATAAAGGACAAGTGCGTTATATTTATAATAAAAATAAAAAAACAAATAAAACAAAAAAATATATAAAAAAAGCTTAGTAATCACAACATGCAAAAAATTTCAGACAAATACTAGATTTAATATCAGATGGTATAGATAAAAAAATATTTCATTAAGTAATCGCTGTTTTTTGCAAGTACGAACGTAAATTATTTATTATTTTAAATAAATACTATAATTCATATTTTTTCCATATTCATTGAATTTTCATCATTATGTGGTACAACATTGTACGCGTTATAACTTCAAAAATATTAATTTTAAGAAAACAACTTGAAATTAAAAGTTGTAGAAAATTTGTCGATTTAAAAGCTTGATCATCGGCCATTTATTATTTAAACAATTGTTAGAAGAGATATCGGTAAAAAGTCAATAAACAAACGGTAAGTGATACAAAAAAAAATTATCAAACAAAAAAGATAGGAAATTAAATTATCTATAATAAAAGTGGATAATTATAGGTTTCAAATGCACGCTTACAGAGATACAAGCTTAAACGGTTTCTTGCAAAATGGCGGCATTTCCACCGCCATATTTTTACGAACTTATTCAGTTTAATATGGTTTATTTACATTTATTGTTTCAGGTACTGTCTTTAATAAATATGTATATTAAACTAGATTTTGATTCTATAATATTATGAAATCTAATGATAACTGAGGTATCTGCACCCGGGCGTTGAAATGAAGCGGCGCGGTCCTCCATCATATGGCATGATGGAAGATGTGAGAATGAAAAGAACAATATCATCAGCTCCATATGACATATGTGAGAATAAAATTAAATTATATTGAATATATTTTTTTTCAATTATAAGTCTTCATTGTAAAGCAAATGATACATTGTAGAAATGTAAATTTCCTGAAGATGACAATAATGTTGTTGAAACTATCGATCGATAATACAATCTTAATGATAAAAATGCGTTTTGAAATTTTCATTGAATTTATTAGAAGCAAAAGTAGGAATCAGAGTTATACGAAAAAAACGTGTAAAGTTAGCTTGTGCAACAAAACTGTTTAGTTTTCTGTTTCAAATTGAAGGTGACCAAAATTTTGGAGCCGAAATATTTCTCTAACAATTCAATATCAATTAAGACAATTATTGCAAAATATCTAAATTAATAGCGGTTTTTTCAATTAAAACGTTAAATTTAATTAACATCATTTAAAACAATTCAATAAATAGTAATTTAAAATTTATTTATTTTAATTTTATTATTATGCTGTTATTGATATAGGGAAAACATTGAACATTAATTTTTACATTGTTTAATGCAATACGGTCAGTGACTCCACACAATTGATTTTAATAATAGCAGTTGATTGAGTGAATTTGCAGGGCATAGTCGATTAACTGGAACCTGATTCTATATTGTCTAGATATCTGGCTAGCAACACCGTGAATTCAAGCAGCAAATTAATTTTAGAGTTACTTAGAAAAATATAATAATCATTAAAATCTAATATTATTAAAAAGAAGATATATCATGTGCTACTATAGAAACTCTTAAAATAACGTTAATTCTTGTTTGTAACAACCGCATTTATAGTATATTAAATGTCCAACTTTCTATTGATCTACTAATTTTTCTATAATAACTTCAATAACTTTTAAATTTAATACAATAGTAGTTCGCCTAATTAAACAATCTACTAAAAATTTTGCTTTTGGCGCCTCCACCATTTTCAAACATTTTTATCAAAAACTATAAAATATTATAAATATCCACTTCTTCATTGGTTTTACTACTCTTCTTTAATACGGTAGAAGCTTACATAACTAAACAATTTAGTTCTTGAGATCACACCTTTTTCAAACATTTTTAACAAAAACTATAAAATATTATTCTTCTTCATTGATTTACTATTTTTTGAGCAGTAACAATAAAATAAATAAAGCTTATCTAATCGAACAATTTACATATAATTTTGCTCTTGGCGCCTCCACCATTATCAAACATGTTAACAAAAACTATAAAATATTATAAATATGTATATTACTCTTTTTTTGCAGCAACATAAATTAATGATGAATTTAATAGAATAAACAATTTACCTAATTCAACAATTTACTGAAAATTTTGCTTCTGGCGCCTTCACCATTTTCAAACATTTGAACAAAAATTATATACTTTTTTTAGGTAGTAGATCAAAACATAACATAAATAAATAATGTATTTAATAAAATAAATGTTTCTCCAATTAAACAATTTGTGGAATTCTGCAATTTGGACTTTACTTTTTAATTACTATTTTTTATCAGAGATCATAAAAAATTATACATATCTGATCTGAGCAATAAATATCTTAAAAACTTATATTTCTTATATTCTTTAATATTACAATGGAAATGTATTTTGTTATGAAACATAAACGTATGCAAATTGTTAATTTTTTTTTAAATAGGTATGAATTTTAATTATTTGGAATGAAATCAAAATAGATTTAAGATGATTGATCTTTGTCGTTTAATATAGTATGAGTTTCGCCAAAGCCAATACCTTTGCCAACACTTGTGGCAAATTATCAATCATCATCAATCGACAATTCGTTCAAGTTGGATACTGGCATGGATCAAAGTTGGGCGGTTTCCCTTTTTTGCAATCAATGCCGTTTGTGACGAAAATAACTCTATTTCTTTTTTTATTTTCGCGTTTTTGCAGCGGATGTCGATCTGCGTTACGTAGTTCAACAAAAGAATAAATACGCCAATAAGCTGGCAGACTGCGTTTGTAAAATTTGTTAAAAGAGAACGGTCATTAACATTTTTATACAATAATATGAAAAAAAATTTTCAATAATTTTAAAAAGCTTAGCATTTACTAAAACATGGCAGATATATTTTTAATTGTTAGCTGCTAAGTTTTTGTTTGTTATGTTACAGTTTCAGACAATAATCTTCTATTAATTGATTGAATTTCCAACTATTTCTGTTAAAATTAAGCTAATTGAATCAATCAATTTAATGCTTAATATAATATAAATAAATACTTCTTCTTTTTCATTTTTTTAATATTTATATGAATTATGCAAACAATAAGCTCTACAAAAGTTTCCCAAAATTTATTGAAGAATTGGAAAAGCGGCATTCTTTCAAATATTTTAAACCAAACTCGCATTTGCATTCCTTCAACAAAAATTGAATTTGACATTTATTCCAAGCGCATGCTGTACACGTGATCTTCATAACACAAACTTAGAAAAAAATCTATAATTTCTTTGCGGCTTTCGTGCTTGAGTTTTATTCAAAAAATTTTACACAAAACATTATTTATATTGTGTTTCAAGTTTGAGAAGCTTTCCATTAACTTCCATAAAGCTTCCAATTGTTAAATGAGTTGGATTTCTGAGAGCAATTTATAGAAAATATTGTTTTTATTATTGAATTTCTAAATCAAAATTTATTTAGAAACCAACTTAATAAAGGTAATAATTTTCGGCCCATTGTTTATTACCAATGGTTTTTACATAAAATGCAGCGCAAATGTATTAAACAGCTCTAATTTATTCACGTCGCGTTGCAAATTAGAAAAACATTGTGTATAATAAATCACATAACTTTAATATAAAACTCACTCTCTCTAATAGAAAACTTGCATCAAAATAAATTGGATTTTGAAATATGAAACATTTTCTATTTTTTTTTATTTAACTCGTTTTTAATAGTTTCAGTGTAAAACGCTTTTTTAAATTGAAATAGTTATTTTCGTTATTAGTGCGATAAGTTTTATTTCACAGCACAAGGTTTTAATTTTCAACACGACGCTCTTCGGAGTGCTTTAAAACCGCGGGTTGTAAAGTGATTAACGCGCGAATAATATATTGAACTTTTTAGTGCAAAACTCAAATTTGTCTGTTTTCAAATTTCAGAAATTTAAATTGACCTCAAGTCAGAAGCTGTGGCTCAAAGCTCGATTGATGGTTAGCTACAAAAAGTCGCTTTAAAAGTTTTATCAAAAATATTAAATTAATAATCAAAAGATTATTATTAATTACCTAATTAACATACAGCAAAATTTCAATTTTTAAAATATTTTTTATTAAGCTGTTTTGCATCAAATTATAATAAATTTAAACGTTTTCCGCTAGCTAAAACGAAAAGACGTGCATTTGATCACAAAAAATACATTTCTATGTCAGATTACTTGTTAGAGAATATAAAACTCTTAGACAACAAGACATTTCTCAAAAGCTTAATAAACGAGGATCGCTTAAAAGCTTTTATTGTAGTATTGATTAAAAAAATCTATATTTTTGAAATAGACCATTTAAATAATCAGAAAGTATGTAGAATAGACTTTATTTATAAAAACCTGTTTTCATAAGTTTTTGCTGTCCGTATCTTCATATTTTTAATAAAAGCCGCCACTGATCTTAATTATACAATCTAATTGAGTTTTCAGGCATTTGTAGAAACATAATGATTTTTCTTTGCAATTATACAGTATAAAGCAATGTCAATACAGCTTAACCATTCTACGATTCAAGGTGCTTTTCTTGCAGATAAGTTTTCCTCCGCTTTAACGCCACTTTGCGTAATCACTTGATTTTCTGCTTGAGTGTAAGAAACGTCTTACTAAGAAAAGCAATTTCAAAGTCTAAATTTAGTTTCGCTAAACATTAAAGAGAAAATCAAGTGTTTTTAAATCATTACTATTTTCCATTATTTCAGTCTGGTAAATACAGATTTTCCACGTAGAAAATATAAATAGGAGATTTGCTTAAAACCTGTATAAAGCACTCGATGGCAATAATACTATTTGAGAGCTTTTCAAATCGGTAAAAAGAAAGAAAAACATTAAACCTACTCTGTATAAAAATAAAAATTTCAATACTTATAACAAAGTTTTAAAAAGATGAAAGCAGCGACGGTTTTAGAATTAAAACTACATTTTCTTATTATGATGCAACTTTTTTTCACACTGTTGTTTTTAGATTTTTAAAAATAAGCACAATAATTAAAATAAAATTTCAAAAAACTAAGAAAAAATCGACAAAAAACACAAATAATAAAACTCAACGAATAAAATAAATGGCCTTTATGCTACGATGAAACGCTTTTAAACATCTAGACCCAAATTTACTCAAAAAATAGAGATGTTTTTAAGGTATCCCGCAGTATTTCGATCTTTTTAAATATAATTGTAAAGAATTATACTACATTGTCCTATTTATTATTTGTTCATACTTCAGAATATTAACAAACATATCAAGTCATAAGACTAAAATAAAGCTTAAAAAAATATATAAAAACCCTCTCAAAGTAACGTATTCGTCCCACATAATTTAAAAAATTGGTTTATTTTATTATTTCTAAAAAAAATTTAATTCTCAATTTTTGCTAAATACATTGTAGTCAATAAATTATTGTTACCTATTTTTAAACAAACTTTTGATGTTCAACGAATTTGAGTTGCTTTTATTATTTTAAACCAATAAATGTAATTTTAGATTGTTGATAATAACGTAGCTAACTAATGTTGCTTGTAGAGCTTTTAAACGTTTAATCAATAAAAATAATTTTAGACTAAAAAAATTTATTTGGAACAGAATGTCATTATTGAAGAGCTTAATTAACAAGCTTATTATGATAATCTAGCTCTTTTGATCTACGCATTTTCTGTAAAACTCATTATACCAAATTTAGTCAATGGTATATTTATAGGACAATTATTTCAAGATTTTTGTTATGTACGAAAATATTATAAGCGAAACATTTTTTTTCTGGAATCCTATTTATGTTTTACTTCTTATACAAAAAAAACAAAATAAGTACTTGAAGAATTGCGTCTTTATAATGTTTTTTTACTTCTTTTATATTGTATAAATAAGCTTTACAACATACGTAAGCAGACTACAGAAAAAGAGATAAGCGTGCAACCAGAAATGCTTACTATAGACAAGAAAATAGCTCTTTTGCGACTTAGCAGGCGAGCAAATCAATGCTTTCACATGTTATTTTCTGACACAATCTGTATATTAAAGAAAAGAATTTAATTTTAACAAAAACGGGGCATGCAGTAAAATATATTGGTTTGTTTAAAATATTATCTTGGTGATGTTATTTAGTATTTTGTGTCCTAACATACAAAAAAAAAAGCTAATGTAACTCAAAATTCTATCTACAAATCCCAGATTTAGAAAATATCATTATTATTAATGTCCAATTATAATTACTAGAATCTACGATCAAATGCATTTCCAGCAATAAACTTTATGAGAAAATATTGATTTGTTCTATTTTATCATGAGGAATAATTCCGGGATTCTCGGCGTCGTGTTCTTTTGACATACAAAAAACCTGCCAATAACAGATTCAAAGCTTAAGGCGTAGAATTCATATGAGTTTAAAACCTTTACTTCACCACACAAAACAGTTTAGGATTGCAAAAAATATTAGTAAATAAATCTGACAAAAAATCACTTACAAAAAGTATAAAGCTGCTTTACTAAATTGTGGTTTCTTTTTAAATAAATTCCTTCTAAGAACTTTCGGTGATGAAACGAAAAAAGTATAAAAAATTCTTGTTTGTGCTTTTTTTAAAAAGGTTATTAGGGAAAAGTTGTAGTTTTTTTCTTAAAGTTTTAAAATCCTATAAAATGTACATTTTAATACAAAATTTCAAAAAAAAAATTATTTTTTTATTACGGCATTTATTCGCCAATGGTTTTAGTGAAAGAAACAAATTTATTACCAAAAGCTCGCTTTAGAAATTTTAAAAAAATTCTAAAATCTTTAAAAATAGATTGTCTTTTAACTTGTTTATATCATTATTTGATTTTATTCTTCAAAAAAAAAATAAGATCTTTAAAATTTCTAGTCAAAATTTTGATATTTAAAGGTCTTTCCAAATTTTCCAAGATATCTATATAATACGTAACTGGCGCTTAATGTCAATATATTAAACAAAAAAACTATTTTAATATTACAAATAATTGACTATTGTAGTGTTCAAACTTTATAAAAACGCTATAAAATATTATAATTTTTTTATTAAAATGTTCGATTACAAAAAAAAAATAAATTCAAAAAATTATAATTTTAGACAATTACACTACAATAGTGGGAAACAGAAACAATAATTTAATTTTTTTTAGTCTTTTGTGAATTAATTTTATTCTTTTGTATGTCAAATACAAAAAAAAATCAATTTGTTATATTCGTTAATATTCATATTCAAGTAACTCGAAAAGATACAAAAAAATTGTTAGAAAAACTTTTAAAAAATTAGAGCGATTTAAAAGTTAAATTTTTGACCTAAGATTTTCCGAATCTTTATTATTTTTTTATATAGAAAAAAATAAAATAAAAAAAACAACAGTATTCTTAAAAAAAAACATTGATTTATGACGGTTTTGACAATTTATATATTTGAGGCGTACCCAAAATTCTAAGCTGACAATTTTTTTTTTCAAAACTTTAAAAATTATTTAAGTTTAAATGAAATTTTATGAATTTGAATCAAATGTTCGTTATTTGATAAGATTTTTTGTTTTAGATTTATGTGGAAAATTAACTTTATTTCTATTTTTTTTTTTGTTTTTTTTGGTTTTTTTTTTCCGGTACTAAAACTAATAAATTTTTTTTAGCAAATCAGGTTACTGTTCTAAAAAGCTAATAGAACAATAAATTTCAAATTAACTTTATTTTGATTTTCTATCGACTGATTATTTTTTTTACAATTTTTTGTTTCAATCTATGTATGTCTTAGCTCGTACTTGCATAGAAAAATTTTAGTCTAAGTTTTTTAATAATTTTTTTTATTAAGCAAATTTAAAAAAAAATTCAAAACTAGAATTTACACCAAAATTTCATATGCATTTTTTTTAGCAAAAAATTTGTTTTTCAAAAAATCTTAAAAAGTTTTCAAAACTGTAATTGAAGGTTCTTAAATTCAAATCTAGTACTAGTTGTTTGATAAGATTTTCAGATTTGATTTTATGTGGAAAATAAACTTAAACTGATTAAAATAAACATAAACTAATTTTTAATTTTTTTTGGTATCAAAGCAAATACATTTTTCTTATCAAATCTAATTACTGTTCTAGAAAACTAATAGAACTAACTTTGTTATAAATTTTCTATCGAGTAGCTAATTTTTTTACAAAATTTTGGTTTCAATCTGTCGTAGCTCGTACTTGCACTTTAGTATAAAAATTTTAGTCTAACCTTTTTAATAATTTTTTAGATTTTCTTTATCAGAAAAATTTGTTTCCATTAGAGGGGATTTTTAAAACATCATAAACTTACATATTTGAATACAAAATTCAAAAAAAATTTGGACCACGTTCTTGATTATAAAAAATAACATTTTTGTTATAAACCGGATAACTATATCTTTGTTACTACATTTATTTGCCATTGGTTTAGTGGAAGAAACAAATTTATTACCAAAAGCTCTTTGCGGTAGATACACGAAATTTACAGTTTGTAAGGCCACAACACAAATCCCAAGTTGTAAAGACATGTGCTTAGTTATCTCTAAGCGCATAATACTTACGGAGTAGCACCCTCACTGCGTTTACGTCCGGTATTTTCAAATCAATTCCACAAATAAGCTAAAAATCTATTGATTTGCGACCTATTTGTATCGGATTGAGGATAACGCATGGGTTGTTTCCACCCTTTAATCTAGCAGATTCATCAGTAATATCTGCAAACGTGTTTGTTTCTAGACACCAAATAATATCTTTTGATAATAAACATCTACCAGTTGTAAACTAATCAATATAAATCCTTTAATCAAAATTGCCAACATATCTATATTTTTCGAGAAATTTAGTGTGCGGTGGCTGGTTCTATTTACCAAACTAAAATCACAAATAAACTTAGTTATTCTGTTGTTAGATTGGAAATAATCTATTTTGTTTAATCAATTTACATTCTATATGTAGCAAAGCGTGATGACGCTAGCGTGATGTCTTAGCAGCAATATACTTTTTATCTCATTTGCGTCTATCAAAATTGACATCTGTTATTTAGACTATTAAAACATGTGAAAACCAGATTTTTCCACTTTTTGATGCAAAATAAATGTCACTAGTCATCTTTCTAAAAAAATTATAATAATCAAATAATTATTGTTAACTGCCTACTATCATCACTCAAACTGTATTGTGCGATAATATCAGAATTACCTTTCCAAAACTTGCTATGAGATTTTACAAATTGTAGAGCCTTTTTTTTATATCTGTCACCTAATTTGAAAAACAACTAATATTTAGTAATCATGCTTGCTTGAATCAATTTGTGAGTAAAGTTAATGAGAATATTTTTGAACACACCCCCAATAAGACTACAAAAAAATTTACAATAATAAATATTTGAATTTTTTTGTATTATTTATTGATGAAATTTGTAAGATCTTAAATAATGAGAAATTGAGCTTAAAATAGCGTTTCAAGTAATTTTCTTTTATTCCCCTTTATTGATTACGTATCACGATTATTTGCCAAATCTATAGTGATCAATTCTATCGTGGGGTCATAAGGACACTATTACTTTTTTGAAATCTTATCAATATCATAAACAGATTTACACTGTTCACATGCATTATTATTGCAATTAATTAGAAAACATTAATTTCTGTTTAATCGTGATTATCAATGATTAAAAATTTTGATCGGACTTAAGAAAAATGTTTTAGTTTTATATCTTTAACAAATTTTTGTCAATATTTAGTAGTATAAACTTCTAGTTTTCTTTAGTGTATTAAAAAAACTGCGCCTAGTGAAGTTTTTACTCCAAAAACTTTTGTTTCAAGGAAAATACATTTATATATAAAATTATTCTAAAATTAGATTTTGATTGAAATAAACATTAAATTAGAGAACTTGTTCTACGTGGTCGTAAATATATCACCAAAAAGTCGATAAAATTTAATGCGAGTACGTTTAACTTTAATTAAAAGTCGTTTTGTTGAAAAGCTTATATTAACTGGAAAGATAATTGGTAACTATTTGTTTAGCAAGTTTAAACATTTTTAGTGCAAAATAGTTAAAAATCGTTTAAAATAAGCGGAAAACAATATATTTGCTTCAGTTGCGTGAAACTTCAAATAGGTTTTGTGAAAACTAAAAAACTTCTGACACAATTTCAAATAAAATTGAAAACGGTATTTGAAGTAAATCGGATTAAATTACCGTATAAAATAAATTGTATTATTATTTTTGTGTAGCGGCACATATGGTGCGCTTCCTAAAGTTTTTCTATGTAGGTGTCAGTGTCAGATGTAAATCTTGGTGGGCTAGAGACCGGCGGTGAAGACCGGAGACTTTGGAAGGTCTTTTGTAGGGGCGAGGAAATTTGGGGGAGGCAACGAGAGAGATAGACGAGGGAAAGAGAGCGGTGGAGAATTTGCCCAGGAGCAGCTGCCCTGCCAGCGGAACCCC
The DNA here is from genome assembly GCA_947359425.1 of Lagria hirta. Classification (NCBI taxonomy): domain Eukaryota; kingdom Metazoa; phylum Arthropoda; class Insecta; order Coleoptera; family Tenebrionidae; genus Lagria; species Lagria hirta. Next base: position 5,050,171 of record OX375799.1, read on the forward strand.
GTACCCGCTTCTACTCTTAGTCTTGCGCCACCCTGCCTGACATGCAGTCGCATTTTGACAACTAGAACATATCACTGTGTGTACGTATTCTGATCATAGACTTATACAGACAATGACATCGCACAAGTACACCTGATAAAAATATTTTTTTCTTAGCACAGTATAACTCACATATTATTTAATTCTATATTGTTACGTATGAAAATATGACACATTTTTTATAAAAATTATTAACACGAAATGAATTTTTTTTACTGTTGCACTTGTTAACTCGCACTGTAGTTTTGTAATTTAATTCAACGCACTGCACCATTGCATCGCACTCTTGAGAGGCACATCGTAACAAGGTAAATTCTCATATTTCTATTTGTTTGTACTTTTGAAAACTTTCAATGTTGCATCTAAAATAAACAAATTTTTAGTTTTAGATTAGTGCATGTTCAAAATGTTTATTTGTATTTTAATTATTTTAATAATATATAGTTTACAACTTTAGAGAGGTACATTTGCCCGGCGCCTCCACCATTTTTCACATTCAACTTCTTACTATCACTACTAATCGCTACCTTGCGGTTACCTTTTACTTCAAAAAACTAATTACTTGTTTTGACGTTATAATTCAATTTATTTATCTAAACTATGATAAAGACGCAATTCTTAAAAAAACGTATAATTTTCATTGGCACGTGAATAAAAATGTTATCAACGTCCGCGCTCTCATAACTCCTATTAGTTTGGCTATTTTTTTAAAATAATTAAGCAACAAATAATGTTCTAAAACATTATTAAGCTTATACTTTCATATAAAGTTTTTAAATAGTGTATTCAAAACTTATTAACGATCAAATTGTACAAAAATTGTATAGTACATATGTGAAACTTATAAAAATATTACCTATAATAATTTTTTTGTGATTATTTATTATAAATAAAATTCTACAGCTACTTAATGTTAAAGATTCAGTCATTTAGTTTTATAATATTTAAAATTTTTGAGGCTTTAGTATTAATTATTGCTTTTTATTCACGACAATCATTTTTTATTTATGTAAATTGGCAAAAGTCAAAATGTTGCTGATGACGTTGCAACAGTTAATACACTGTAACTACTATTCAACAACAACAAAAAAATAGTAATTTTAAGTAAGGTTTCCGACGATAGTTATAAGAGAAGAGTTGGTACTAGCTTTATATAATTAAAATTAAAAATGGCTTATAATTTATGAAAATAAACTATAGTTTATATAATAATCATCAGATTTATGACGTCATAACACAGTGTAGTAAATATTACTTTTGACCGGTGCTAAATATTATACGCTTCCTTATTAAACGTCGTTGAGAGTGATTTGTTGTCTAATTGCCCTGACTTGACCTGACCTAATACAGTTAGTGTATTAGATATATAATTTTAGTCTACTTTACTCCAGTTAAGTCAAAAAGTAATCAGTTTAATTTAATTACCCATCTAGTAAAATTGACTAAATTTAAATTATTTTGTTTATTATATTAGTTGACTTATTAATCTACCTTAACTAATTGAGTCAATTTATTTCAGTTTAGCTTGGCTACTATTTTGTAGTCACAAAGTATAGCCAAAACAAACATATTCAGAATGAGAAACCTATAGACTTGAACATGTTTTAAAACATTTATTCTTTATCAGTGAAGCTTAATAAGCTAAGATTATATCAACTGTAATGAGCAAAATTACTTATTTAAAAAAAAATATTTAGTTATACATCATATTCACAGTAGAATAACAGTAAGAAAAAATAACAAACGTCTATCCAATAATATAAAAGCCAGTAATATATTGCTTGCTGCTATATTGGCTCTACTAAAATGCATCTAAGATAATTAGGTGATTATTTACCCTATTCCGGTAATCTACTAAGAGAAAAAAATAACCAAAAAATCTCTGGATTTTTTTATTTTGAATAAATTTGTTCTGGCAGCATTTAAAAAGCATATTTTTGATTATGTCACGTTTTTTTATCGGTAATATTTAACAAAGTGTGTATTTGCGTTATTATTTCCAAACTGTTGATATTATTTAATCGATTACGGTGAAGTTTATTTCGACAAATTGTACGAATGCTGAAGTTTTAGAACGCAGTGTTTCGCCAAAAAAGTTCTTCATTCAGTTTAGCTCTTAGAAGTGGACAATTGAACTTTGCAATCGCAAGCATGAGATAACAAAACAACAACAGATTGTTTCCATTGTTAACAAATGATGTCTATTTCTGTCTTTTTACATAATTGTGTTAAAATGATTTACAACTATAGACTTTTTTCTTGTCGAAAAAACGTTAAACAATTCCAAAAATTTAAATATATACAATTAGTCTAACAGAATTCTTTTAGATTTTCAAAACGCAAATGAGTTGAAATAAACAAATTTTATGTTCAACATTTTGCTTAGCAATGTACGTTGTTTTTTTCAATATATATTGAAACTTCGTTGTTTATAATTATATAAATATTAAAATTTGTCGACTTGTTTAAAATGAACGCTATAGAACAATACCGGTTTTAAGCTTGTTGCTCACCATCAGTTGCACATAATGATAACTTTGACCTAGTACATCCCTTTTTTTTAACGCGGCTTTTAATCCTGGCAATTTAGATAAAATAAGAAAATATTGCTTTTAATTATTTTGGAGAAAGATATTAGAAAGAGCAATAAGTAACTTGGTTATTCAACATGTAGCTGCTAATGCTCAGTTGTAAATTGTTTTGTTTTCTTTTATTTGAGTTTATTTTAGAACGTATATTTGTCAAAAATGTGAAAATTTAAATTCAAATTGCATTGAAAATTGTTGAAGCAAATGCAATAGAAGCGGTTTTTTTTATTTTTCTCAGATAATACTTCATTAATTCTCTTTCCTAAAATACTAAGAGCCCTATATTAAAAGTCTGACCTTTGATAGTAACAAATCCGATAATCTGCCATGTATGTGTCTGTGTAAACGCAATCAATCATAGCTCCGTCGAAAACCCAATCAGTTCGAGCAGCTGCTGTAGAGTTACGAAACGAAAAAAAATTCTCGTATATCACAAACCGGAATTCAAGCAAAATTAAACATGACAAGCTAAAATAAAGACAACTGGTGCGCGAGATAATTCAGTAAACAAAAACTGTCATCATTTTTCCAGAAATTTAACTATAGATTAATTTTCTGTTTAGGCTTAATTTGATTCAGTTTACTTCTGGTCATTTTTGTCCTCAAATTGCTACTCGGAAAAATAAATGAGCGCCCGTTTAAAAAAGCATTTCGCATTTTCATAAACACGCATCGCTTAACTTCCATTTAATCTGAGTACAAAATGTAACATGAAATTGAGATTTTTTAGCGGTTTTTTTATATTTTACTGTACTTTCGTGGACTATTTTAAATTACATCTGTACCGTGAGATAAATCATGCTTGCTCGCTTTAGCAACAGGTTTAAATAAATAGAAAAAGCGTGTTAAATACTAAAATTTTTACCCAACAACCAAACAATCACAATTTAAAGTAGAAAAGAAATTTTTGAAACATAAATGGTTTGAAAACAATTTAAATTTAGTAATTATAAATGACAAAATTAAATTTGAAGAATACATTATCTATTATTATAAATACACAAACGAAGCTTGTAACCTACACATTTCAAAACTGTTACAAACACCTACCACGTACTGGTAAATTGAAATGTAGATATTTGATAATGTTCTGTATCATTAACAGATACAATTTGATAAAATCTATGATATACAAAAATGCAAATTATAACTCAAACTCTTAAAAGCAAAAAAACAGTTATTTTTGGTAAAAATTCTTAAAAAGTAGTAAAAGAAACGTTACTGTTCACATTAACAAAAAGCCAATAAATAATTATTATTAAATAATTATTTCTCAAAATTGCACAATGTCAGAAGATTCTGTCTCGTGGTTAAGTGTAAGAGTAGCCTGAGGCTAAACTTCGACATAGTTTGTGTATATATAAACAAATAAAAGCGTTTATTATTATTATTTAAGATTTAAATTACAAATAAAGACAACAGATTGTGTTTTAAACTAAATAGACTATAAAAATTTGTTTTTAAAAAAATTAAGCTAAATCACTATCTACCTACGCATCTGCGACCACATTACTTAAATTATTGAATTTAACATTTAAAAACATTTGAACAATATGACATGAGCATAATAATGCTGCATATTTGAAATAATTAAAGGTAAAATTTTCACCATTTTCAAATTCCAAAGATCTCCAATGGCCACCGAATGCAGCGAATATCTAGCCATTTTTGTTTTAAAGGTATCAATAATATTACAAGATTGGAACAGCAATATCTATAAAATATGCATCTTTAGTTTTCTTCAATACGATAACAATATCCTATTGGCTTTAATTGTTGAAGCAGTTAGCAAAGTTTGATCCCAATATAACCTGTAATTATTATTTTAAACCCAAACTTAAAAGCCAAATTTGAATGAAATATTTTTGCACTAAGCTAGCACTGAACAAGAAGATAAAATGTGCTCAATTGTTTCCGACGAATTAGATGAGTTATGGTCAAAACTGATTTTTACATACCGTAGTTGTTAAAGAAAATTAACAAGCTAAAATATATTTTTGAACCAAAAAATTTATTATTTCATCAAAAAAAATCAGCATGATATGTCTTTGCCCATTTTGAAAAAGTTCGGATACTTTTTATCTACTTGATAAAAAAATATCTTATATGTATAAGCAAAGTTGCTCTACAACTTTCGCCGTTTTTGCACTTGTTTCTGTTCTAGTCATCTTGTCTTTGACGCCTTTTCTATTGTTTGTGTCTATGTTCTTTCCGAGCTTTATTGAAAAAAAATAATATTTTAAAAGCTTTTTTAATCATTTGCTATTCTAAAAATGTAACCGAATCATTTGTTTTTTTTTAATATCTTTAAATCTTGGCGTTGCTGTGTCTTTACCCCTGTTTCTGTTTTTCTTTATTTATTTTCTATGTTTATATTTGTTGTTTTTTTTTGTTTGCAGAACTTTTTTATATTTTAATCTTTACTAACGAGCGTATTATTTATCTGACAAGATTGTCAATCCCGCACTCATTGTGCTTTTACTTTATAAGTATATTATTATATACTTAAAAAATCAAAAAGCAAGAGGTTCTGATTAGACCAAAATTAGAGGGTATAATCACTAACTCTTCAAAACAGAAGCAAAAATCATTTTAAAGCAAACACTATAAGCTCTTATTACAATATTCAGTCGCAACAGATTAGGATTTGAATGAATTTGCAGTGACAAATTTGGTATTATATTCATCCAACTGCATGCTACTTTCGTGATATGGTAAAACAAACGACATCTATTAGAAGCTACCTTACATAAAAAATTTGGAAATCTAGATCTGTTGAGACTTTCTAAAGAGTTCCAATAAGAACAATACATGTCTAAGTTGACAGATCTAGTTTGAATTTGCATTAATCTTATTACTCCACTTGTTTGTATAGAAGATTGAATATATCATTAATATGCGCTTGAGACAAAATGCGCAACTGTGATAACCTCCAATCAGCGATATACGATTAATCTCATTTTGTGTCTATCAATATTGACATGTGTTATTTAGAGGGAACTATTTGTATTAGAACATGTAGAAACCTGGTTTCTCACCTATTGATGATGTCGGGTTAGCTTCTATTATATGTCGCTTGTTTTATTCTGATCATTAGCTCATCTAAAGCAAAAGCTTAGAAGTTTCTATTTTAAGCGTAAGTCTAGATTAGAAAAGAAATGCGTTATCTAGTTGAAAACAAAAACTGATTTTTTTTTCATGCTCTTTGTTTAAATATTAGAGTTTTAATAAACCTTTAACAAATTACAAAATAAATTGATACAGTTTTAAGTAAAATCATATTTAAATTTAATTAATTTTGCAATTGTTTGATAACTAATTTAACATTCGTTTGTGTCTATCTACGTTCAATTGGTCGCTTATTTGTATTGTAATATTAGGGCCAGTGTACTAAATTATTATTGAGGTCTGAAATTGAAACTTGTAGTGTGCATATTCAATAATGTATGGAACAGTAGAGTAGTAAAGCAATTTAGAAATTAACCGAGTTAATGCAGTTAGTTTTCAATTCGATTAGTATTCGAATATTTTGATCGGCAAAAAATAAACTAATTAAATCCGATTTGAAGTTTTGTTTCAAAAATAATTTAAAAGTTTCGAAATAAAGACCAATAAAAACGTAAATAGCTTTAAGAAACATTAAGATTTAATTTAGAGAGTTTTATTCTATATTTGGATCACAGCAGCTTTAATTCATGCTTTTTTCAATCTAAACTTAAAATTAAAGCTAAAATATTCTTTTTCTGTTTCATGAAACTACATAAAACGAAACTCATCAAAAGTTATACAACTTCTGCCAACTGAATAGCTTTCTTCCTTTGTCTTTACTAAAATTACTAGAAAATTAAACTCGGTGTAGACATAGGTTAGTTATGAAAAAGTTCTGAAAGAGTGTTTTGTAATTTATTAATAATTTTAATTAATTTTTATTACCGCTGTGTTTAAATATATCCTTTACTGTTACACAATTACTAATTCATTTTAACATTCAGCTCCCTTCTGTTTCTATATTTGAGTTTTCTTACAAAATATTTTAATTTTTTTCTTGATCTTTTTTAATTAATCGTTTTATCTTGTTAAACTTTTTATTTTTGTTTTTTTTTTCTATGTTTTTTAAAATATTTTTTTACTTGTCTGATCTCATTGATTTTTTGATAAAGCAGTGCATGTAGAAATTGCTATATATATGTTTTGCATTCAAAACTTTAGCTACAAACAAAAACAAAATTTGTTTGTAGCAAAATACAAAACAGATCATCATACCTAAGCTAACTATAAATACAAAACAATAAGTATACTTCTCCAAATAGAATAACGTTATATAATTCTTCTTTTTCTGCACATATTAATACTTCAACAATGACTACTCCCAAAACACTATTAATCTTTAGCTTTCTTCAGCTTGAGTCAGTTAATATTTGTCTTTTTATCTTTCAGAAAAAAATTCTTTTCAAATATTTTATTTTAGCTGTCTGTTTACAAATTTAGTTCAACTCTGTATAATCTGTGAACATCTGTTCAAAAGTTATTTACACAATTTTTTTAAGTAACTGTATGAAAGAATTGCTGTATTGTTCAGCAATAGGATATTATAAACAGAATTTTAAGTTAAAGACCTTATGACGTTTTTTTACTGAAACTAGTTTGTAACCTAACCTCATTTATCAAGCTGGTCTTAAATTTAAATTTCATTGCTGTAGTTTTTTTGGCCAATATATACTAATAAGTTTGCAAGTAATGGTTTTACAACTTTGTTGAAAACGTTTGACATTGTTTCTGTTTATTAAATAAAAAATTTTAACGGAAATGTGAAAAAAGTTTAACAACAGCAATAACGTTAATAAGACCAGTCGCTACTAGCCATTACCAAACTTAGAAATGTAAAAGAAACCAAGTTCAAAATTTGATTCTTATTTTTTTCAATAAATCAAGACGCAATTGAAAACCCTTTTATGTGTTGTGTGTATAGACTCAATGCAATATGTTAACAAAAATAACAAAACGCGAATTGCTTTAAAGTTGGTAACAACTAGGCCATCGCTTAGATTCAATGGCCTGCCTTGGTTGCTTGGCTTCTTTACAAGGTATCTGCATACCAAATAAGTTAAACAACATTTAGTAAAGATTTTGTTCGATAGAATTTATTCTGTTTAAGTGTTTTGCTGAAATTGTTTCAAAATGTTTGTCGGTTTTGACTAAATTTCATAGTTAAAGATTTACTTAAAACTTTTCTAACAATCTTTTCAAAGTATTTAATTATTTTGCCAAAAAGGTTTAAAAAATAAAACCGCATTCTGTTTACCGGGTGCGTCAAAAGTCTGGCAGCAAGTTAACATTTTACCAAGAAAGAGTTTTTCAAAAAAAATAAAAAACTACGAATTCTTTGGTAACTAAACCATACTTCGCTTTATGGCCCCTTTGCAGTGAGTGGAAATGACTTTAAAATGTTAAATAACAACCCTTATTTTTCTCCACGGATTCAGATTTTTGGAAAAAAATATCAAATTTTTGCTCAAAAAAGCTTTTTATCTGAATGTCTTAAGCATTAAATCTCAAATTGCCGTTTTGCAAGACAAATGAATTTTTTTCAATGTCAAGATAGAGGAAAAGGGCAGTCTGAGCATTAACTAAGTAATGAAAAATATGGATTTGGCGGAAGAAAACTTTGAAATCGCTAAATACTGAAAGAGTGACAAATCTTGAAATTTAACAAATTAAAAATTAAATATTTTTTTAAAAATTTTACATAAAAAAAATCTTGAAAAGCATCATTCGTCTCAAACTTATCCTCGGAAAACGTTTAGATCGTCATCGAGGCAGAAAAACGTTAACAAAAGATCAGAATTTCAGATACGATTTCGGAAAAAAAACTAAAGATTGATATTTTTTTCCTAAAATCAGAATCCGCCAAAAAAAACCAAGGTTGCTATTTAAAATTTTAAATTCACCCCCTACCCTCCTTTTCCTCCTCTCCTGCAAAGATATGATAGAGTGAAGAATAAATAAATTGAAGCCACTTTTGTACCAAGGTTTTTTTTAAAACCTTTTCTTGGGGAAATATTAATCAGCTGCCGAAATTTTGACGCTCCCGGTATAAATCATTTAGGGTGGGCCAAAAACTAAGAAAAAATTGTTTTTAAGTTTTGTTTTAAAATATGTAAGCTTACACTGTTTTAAAAATTCTCTCCAAACCATAAGTCAAAACAAGATTTTTTATGAGTTACTGCAAATTTTTAAAAATGCTAAAATCATCACTTAATTTATTTTTTTTCTATAAGAAGAACTTGAAATTCTTAGAATCTTTATTATTTTTCTTGTAGAAAAAAACAAAAGAATAAAGACAAATTAAAAAATATTTTTGACAATTTTATTAATATGTTTAAATGATGAAATTGTATTAAAGCTTACATAGACCATGCAAAAATTGACTTAAAGCTGTATTTTGTTTTCAAGTGCTAATTGAAGGCTGCTTTTATTAAACCTATGTAAAAAATAAGTACTTTTAGTTTAACTCCCCAATAATTTAAAAAATATGTATCAACAATTTGATTTATAAAATGTTTCCGCCGGTAGAGCAAAATATTGATTTAAATTTCAGATTGTAATAGCAAGCCTCAGCATATAACAAGTAATAAAACTTTAATGTCAGCTTTAGAAATGCAGCTTTATATACGTGCTACATTAAGACATCTGAGACGTTATTCGTTCAGTCCGAGATTACAAAACGTATAGGTCTTTTAAAATATATGAGCTACAAGAGCAAATACTTTTGTACTTTTTCTAGATTTATATTATTTACTTACGTCATTTGAAAAGTTCACAATTTAATAAAACCCAAAAATAAATGCCAAATAGTTTGAAATTCCAAAAATTAGAATGTGAAAAGATACACAAAATCACGTGGAGGAAATCTAAGTTTAAAAAACAATATTAATAGTCGGAAATGTGTCTCGAGAAGAATTTCCAATAATCGCAGATATCTTTAACGGCATTTGCTCTTATCTGTCTGGCTGCGTAGGTGGGCGTAGCTTTTAAAGTGAACTTTATTTCTCTTCTTATTTTTTTTTCAACGTTTTTTATAGAGCGTTTTTGATCTTGTATATAAATTCAATATAATGATATTTATTCTTTATCACAATGCGTACAATAAAAAGCCTATAAAAAATAAGATGCTTTCAAAATGTAGTTACCATTCTTATTTATCTGTTTGACACTTTGTAAATATTATTGTTACAACTTTATATTATGCAATAATACATAAAATAGAAGTTATAGCTTGGTTCAAAAGTAATCGCAATTTTTTCTCAAAAGAAACAAACCATGCTTAAAATATTAACAAAAATACTATCAGTTAAAACAAGTAACAAAAAATATCTAAACAACAACAAAAAAACACTTAAACACATTATATTTTTCAGAAAATTTGTAATTTATAGTAGCAATCAAAACTTTATTTTCCATTGCATTAATTATAGATAATATATATTTGAAAATAGCCGAAAATAGGTTTTTGATCCAGTATAGGCACTTCTGGTCCTAGAGTGTAGACCTATAAGTATATTATAATAACATTTGTATTATTCAAAAGTGGTAAAACGGTTCATACCAATTTAAAATTTCAACCGAAAAGTGCCAACAAATATCTATTAGAAACTCATTACATTGGGGTCGAAAAATTATTATTTTCACATTTTGAAGCGAAACGTTCCTACTAATGACAGAACGGTATCTGTTTGATAAAGAATCATTTCCCAGTCAAAATATTTGTTACGACAATCGCAACAAGAACCACCACCCACTAACGATAATGGGGGAGGGAAATGGTCCTCCGGAGCACCATCAGTATAGAATAAGCATAAGCGTTTTAAACATCGAAAGAGAAATATCGTATATATATATATATATATATATATATATTTATTTACTGTACCTTTAATTTAGTTAAAAATAAATAAACTTAAGTTGTGTGTAAATCAGAGTTTTTTCCTATTTTCAAACGGCATCGTTATATTACATAACAATATTTGTTGTCAGAAATCAAAGCAGATAAAGAATACTGCGTATTTTAGATATGCGTTTTACGCAAAGCAGCGCAAATGTGATCTGACCTCATTAGTAGTTACTTTATCAAAATGAATACTGTAGTTTTCTAACTTTGGCGTAATGAGCGAAATGACATCTTTTCACAATAAGAATAATAACAAAATACATTAAACAGTAGATTTTTTAAAGAAATTCAATTAGATGTGATAGATAAAGTCATTTTTATGGATTAAAAAAGTCAACTTTCTCCAGAGACTGAAAGTTTTGTTTTTGACACTCAGGATAGGATATTTAACGCTAAAAATCATCTTAAATTTATAATTAAAGAACAATTAGTTATAGACAATTGTAAAAATGTTTCAGTTCCTCAGAAACCAAACACATTATTTAATGAACATTATAAAAAAAGATTCGACGCATTCAAAAATAGTTCATTTAGAAGATTTATTACAATTAGAAGATAATCTAGAAAATTTAACTTATATTGGGATACTAACTGCTTTAAAAATTGAAGCCGGATATTGTTAAAGTATTGAAGAAACTTACTTTTAAAACAAAAATGTCTAAATATTTGGTGCTTTCGGTAGCCATTAGGAATCTTTAAAATTTAAAAATGGTAAAAATTTTGTCTTTAGTTATTTCAAATATTTCAAACCTATATAATTAAGTAAGAATCTCAAAATTTTAGAAAGCAGCATTATTATGTTAATGTCATATTGTTCAAATGTTTTTAAGTATTAAATCTAACAATTCAAATAATATAATTCCAGATGCGTGGTGAGATACTAATTTAGCTTAAGTCTTCAAAAACCAAACTTAAATATTATGATTAGTTTAAAACACAATTTAATTTAATTCTTAGATTGGTGTTTAATTAAATTTTATTAAATTGAAAAATAAATTATTATTATTTGTCAAAGACAGCAATGATTTTAAATCTTGTAAAATAGCTGTGCCTCTGCCAGCGTCTGGGAGGGTTGAGCATAATAATGATGAAGATTATAAAGTTGAATTGTGATGCAACACTTACGTAAAGCAATGCTAAATGTTGCATTTTATGTGTTATTTGGTGTATTTTGTGCAAAAGCAAACACGCTAATTGCATTTAGAAAATAGGTAACTTGTGTTTAGCATGCATGTTATAGTCTCTTTGACAACCCTCATATTGTCAAGCAAGCTACACTAATAGATTCATGAGAATATAACACATGTCTCTACAAGAATATTTACCGTTTACAGATGCACATAAGTTCCTTGACGACGAGTGTTCTAATTTGGTGGTTTTGGTGTGGAAATACAACAGCTTTTGCTGTGCCAAGATCGAAAGAATATCGAGGATCGACTGAAGTTGTTTCCGGAAAAAATGGCGTTGGTCCTGAGCCTAGCTGCGAAGAGCTAAAGGCAATGTGGAGGTTTTCAAAGCGTCAATCAAGAGCGGCCGAAGTTACTAATGAAATACCGATGTATAGAGACCCCTTCAATGAAAATGTGTGGGAATCATATTATCCTACTTCCAGAAGCCTTGGTGGGTAAGTAATTGTAATGTTCCTTTTGTACTTAATACTAAATTTTAGCTAAGTAAACGTTTTAAACCATTTTCAATTGATTTCTGTAAGCATTCAGATTATACGTCAGATAATACAAATTTATCTGCCAGGATTTAAATCTGTGTCTGTAACAATTTCAAACTAAATCTGCTGGTTGATTATTATAAAAAATTATTATATTATTAAAAACAAAAGCATTCATAATCTTTTTACAGCAAGAAGAAACCAATCAAAAACCAAATTATTAGTGCTGTCATTTAGAAAACATTTAGATTAAAAAAGTATTTTATTCATTCATATTTGTTTTGTAAGACATAAATTACTGAGCATTGGGTTTTCCTGATGAAGCTAATAAGTTTAACTATAGATGACTAATAGTCAAAAAAAAATAGAAAAACGCAGTAAAATTTCACATTTTGTCTTTACCTACTACTACGTTTCTAGACAGTTTATCTTATTTGAATTGTGTATAGTAAACATAAGGAAGTTTAGTAAACAATTTTGTCACTTCGTGTTTGGTCTCAAACTATTACCTTGTTAGTTCATTTACTCTTATTTTATCTTTGGCTTTATTATAACAAAACAATTTTTATTCAATTTTATTTGTTTTTAGTCAATCAAACGCTCTTTTAAATTCTACAAAAAAACTCAATTTTTTTCGCAAGTTCATCTTTGTTTTCACTACATGGTATTATGTGTAAACATTTTTCTCTTTTTTCTAAACCTTAAATAACTGCAAGATGCGACAGAAGTAAATTCTAGATTTTAGCAAAAAATTGCAAAAAAAAATTAAAGTGCTACAAATATTGCTGGACAACTTAGTATCAAATCCAAATTTAGTCTTTAACACAATTGATTTATGTGAAAAAATTATTTTTTGAAAAAAATCACGAGTGCTATTAGGCTTTAAAAAAACTAAATTTTTGTTTCAAAACTATATTGTTTCTTCATCGGAATTTCATTAACCCGAATTAGAAAAAATATATATTTAATTCCTATTTGGAGAACATGTCTGGAAGAAGACTCACGTCTGCATGATAGACGTGTTAATTAAGCCCTGATGAAGAAGAAATATAGTTTGGAAACGTTAGCAACTTAACAATAAGAGAATTTTAGTTTTTTAAGTTCAAATACACCCGTGATCTTTTTTAAAATATAGACGTGAATCTCAACAATTTTATCATAAAAAACTAAGTTAAAATATAAAAAAATATATGAAAATACAGACACAAAACTAACTATTCATTAGAAAAATTCACTTTAAAAATATTCATATTTTTTGCGATATTGAAGCAGTCTCTTTCTTTATTTATTGAAATTGCTAAGCTTAAATTTTAAAATACTTGATATCAAAAATTACTAAACTCAAATTTACAAATGTTGGATATCAAAGGCGCTTGTCTTCTATCATCTAGAAATTTTACGACTAAATCGATAACGTTGCGCTTAACTGTGAGGTAATATTTAAAATACCAACATGCCTCAGAAATTCAAAACTATGAAATGCTATTCAACAATAAACTTGTTTTTTACTGTTAATTGATTCAGGATTGAATTTTTAGAATTTTGAAAGTTTTCTTTATGTGTGAAACGAGTAGTCTCAAGATGCAATAAGGCTTTTTTATCGATAATATTCATTTGGCTAACATGTGCGTATGGCCAAAACTAATTTATTTAGAATAAATAAAAACGTGTCAAATAGAGTAGATATGAAATGATTATTAAAAAAATGTATGCTCTTTCTCAAAACACTTTTAAGCTTGAATCAAATTTTTGTAATTTAGCCAACCTTCCAGATGGGTGATAACTGAGCAAAAAAAAAGAATTTAGAAAGATCAGAGCAAGCAGGCTTTGGATAAAATTAGTTATCAATATTAATATTCTATGTACGTTGCCTACCCAAAAGTATACAAATTATACACTCACATGACTGAAAAGTAGAAGATGCGCACAAGGTTGAGCACAAAAAACGTAACGAGGTCATTTAATCACTGAATTTCACTCTCCGTATTTTTTCCACCAAAATCGGTTCTTAAGGAGTAAACTCCAAGAGATAAATGTTAGATAAAGTATACCTTTATCTAGCAATTAAGTATAACACTGATGTTGTGTTTTCAAAGAAAAAAAAAACAGTTTAATTCGCATTATTTATAAAAGACTACTTCTTATTCAAAGAAATGATATATTTAATTTTAACATTTTGTGAAGAAATTACTAAAATAGATAATAATCAAGAACAATCCGGAACATTAAAAATAAAAGCTATATTATTTTCGGAAGAGAATGAAGGGGATTCAAAAGTGACAAGCAAAATTTATCAAGCTAAAATGACTGCCTAGCGTGGAGATGAATTGGTTTACAAAGTGTTAGTTGAAACAAACAATGTATTTTTGTAATGCTCACGTTTCCTCGTTAAAAGAAAATAATGAACGTTCAAGTAATTAAATTTTTTGTTGCCAATAGGCTTTCAAATAAGATGTATATTTTGAGTAAGGTCTGTAGCTACAACACATACTCATATTTTTTAAATAGATTAAGCTACGAAAACAAAGTAAAAATGTCAGCGAAAATCAATATGATAAAAAAAATAATATGCGAGAGAAGCGGATAATGACATGTATACAGCTGCGCGACAATCTATGTGTGAGTATTCCTGAAAAAATATAAATATGTTAATAAAGTAGTAAATTAAATAAGTTAAATAAAATCATTTTCCATTACAATTATTTACCAAATTAATATTTAAAAAGCTAAAGAACTTAATTTAGTTTAATTTCTGATTGTCAAGAACAAGCTTTTGTCAAGGCACCACATTTTTTAAAGAGATAAGAACCAATTTGGGCTAAAGTCAACGTCAATTTTAAACCGTTATAATCTATTAGATGCTGAAGGTAAAAAAGCAATTTGCGTTTTAATGTATGCAAATGCAAAATATTTATTCACTAAATAACTTTCACTTTCGCTCAATATCTCGTGGCATCTCACAAAAATAACGATTCATATCGTAATTCTTTTTTGATATACAATTATAACTATATTTTTCATAGATTATACTTTACATGACAAATGTCAATGTTAATAGATAGAAATTGAAATAAAAGGTATATCGCTGATTGGACAACCAAAAAAATTTAACCCAAACTTGTCACTGCAAATTCATTTAAATCTGAGTCTAATGCGATTTGCTGATAAGTTCTAATAAAACAAAACATGTCCAAGTTTACAGATGGACTTTTTTATACAGTTTTACTACTTGCCAAAAATATTTTCATATAATTTCGAAAGCTTTTTTGATTACCATGTGGTCATCACCAAGAGATAGATTTTTTTTGAACAATAGTGAAATTGTGTTAATAACGATTAAGTTAAGATTAAGTTGATGAGTTAAGAGATATTTCATATTTGACAATTCATTAACAAACTCACTGTTATATCTATTATGACCTATTTCCATTTTTAGTAGAATTAATAAAACCTCTGACAGTTATCTAACTTTCAACAGCTTTCAAAATTTTAGAATAATGTATGAAACACTCTTTATTATCTAAAGCGACGATACACACACAATAGCTGGAAAACTATTAATAGTTTATCTATTCTCTACTCATTACAAAATTCAAATGCAGTTTCTATTCAAATTATTAATTGAAAAAAACTTTTACGTTTCTGGTTTCAATTGTTCTACCGCAGTTGTCTAAAGTAATATCGCTATATGAAATCTATAATTCATTCATAAATTGAAACGTCGCCATGCTACAGCGTTATGTTTAATTAATGTGCCGCAACGTCATAGGTATTTCTAATTAAAAACTGCGAAGGCATTAAAAATTACTAGATATTTTACAATATAATTTTTAACCCGTGAATGAATTAAACATATTTATTTTATCTCTTTTTCAATAATTTGTATTCAGCATTTAATAAATTTAAATATTTTATATCAAAACCAATTGACAGAATGTGCGACATGTTTCGCTTATATTGAGGCTTATCAATCACATGTAGATACATTGTAATCAACATACACGGACCAATGCGCGTTAATAAAGGCAAAACATGTATCACATTTGCTCGTTTGTGATTCTAAGCGAGACATATTCTGTTAGTTCGTCAAGTTTGACTTAAAATATTTAAATTTAATATACAACTATTCTTTAATAGATTTTTGTATTTTTAGCTTATTATTTGTTCATTTTATTTTCTAGCAAATTCTTTCAGATTAAGAGTTTTTGTTGCTTGAAAAGAATTAAACAAGATTGTAAAATTTCAAAGTTTGAAGTGAACAACTTGATACAGCAACCATAAGGTCTTTAGAGTCGGTCTTAACAATTCCTTTATCTAAAACTTTACTAAGCAGAAATTACTTGTTAGCAGATACCTAACTTAATGCTTACTGCTTCAAATGTCTTAACTTTTAAATCTCACCCAGTCTTAATTTTAAAGCTTTGAGATCACAATCTTGTAATACAACAGAGTTTTAAAATATATATATATATAATATTTATTTGAATCAATAAAATAACATTGCTGCGACAACCTGTTACGTCACTTTTGCTTGTCTTCTAATTAAACCGCTCTTAGATATTTATAAATGGCTGTCAATTATCTCAGCACTCTTCTTTATTGCTTTTCTTATAAGAGTTTGAAGAAGTTGGAACGCTAACAATATTAACATAAAATTTGTAAAACCAAGTTACAAACTGTTTTATTAAGAGTATAGTTCAAACAAACTAACCTCATTTTACTTAAGTAATAAAATAACAAAAAAAATCTTTTCAGCAACGTTGATATTTATTTTTCATTCATATGTTGATTTACAATTAGCAACAGATATAAAAACCAATCACAGGTCTTTCATGTTATACAAGCTACGCCCATTTTACTACAATCATGGCTACGACGAGTATTGTCTTTCTGTCAATTATTACATTACTTTATAAAAAAAATTGTATAAAAAGCTAAACAGCTAAAATAGCTAAAAAGCTAAAATTTATATTACCAACTTTATATTTTGACAAATTATATAAAAGTATATTATTCGGGTAATAATAGCTATTTGATCATTAGAATGCAAGCTTGCAGCACGAGCGTAGCGAGTGTTATATTATTAATAGCTATTACTCAAAAGTAGAGTACAATATTTTTTCTCCGACGGTCAAAATTAGTTAATAGATAGTTACTTCAATTTTTACTCAATATTTGATTATTGTTATTCAATAGTTCAACCAAAAAACTATAAATTATAAAAAGTTATTAGTCAACCCTGCATTTCCAAATTGATAAATTTTCTTTTTCAAAATTTTAATTAAAAATATTGATTTTAATAAATTTAATTTATATTAATCACAATTATTATCAATCAAGAAACCACGGTTAAATAGATTGTTTAATTATTATATAGCAACAAAACAATTTTTTTTAATTGCAAACTCCATAACAATATAAATCTATAAATATCTATTTATAAAAATTTTTTTAGCTTTATAGAAAATAAAAATCTGCATTGTATTATTCTCTTCTGCGAAAAACCGTCACAATACGCCAGTACTACGAAAACTGTATTAAATTAATTTTTCCCAATTTATTTTTGAATTTCTTTTTAAATACGAGTTAGCAAATATCTATTTTGTGTTGACGTGTTATGAAAAGAAGTATAATCAATCAATTTAAATTGAATTTTCTTTTTGTAAATTATTTTTACATTCATTTGTATAACTGAAGCCCAGCAAAATAAAAAAAAATAATTACTCAAAGGTTAAAACTGAACGAAAAGCCTCTGAAAGCAAAAATTATGTCAATGAATGTTTGTCGGCAGATATTTTAAGCAACGTGTGTTTTGTCAGAGTTCTTAAAGTAATTTCTTTAATGTCTTACAATCTTTATTGCAATTTGATTTTTTTTTGGTTTATTTTTAAAAACTAAGAACCTTAATTATTTTATTGAGTCTATTTAAACATTGGAATGCTTTTGCACAAATTGTCATTAATAAATTAATGATGTGGTTAGTGAACATTATTGTATTTAACAGATAAATTAAAAATAAAAAAAAAACGTGTTCTTTGGGTTATTTTTTCACATTTGCCTCTTTTTTTTAACTTCGTATGAAAAACCAATAAATTTTTAAGCTTCAGGTAATTTTGTTGTTAGCAGATAGTAACGGCAATAAGCCATTTGGTTTAAAATTTTATTCAAAATTATGTTTGACATAATTTGTTTAATTTTTGACCAAAAATTAGTATAATAATTAGAAAACAAATTCAGAAACCAGCCGAGACAACAACTAAAAATTTAATTTTGTTAGAATTCAGCAAACAAAATGCAAACCATTGGTGATGTTCTTTTGGCCTACTTTGAGGTGTAGCGCCAAAAGTTCAAACCTTGTAGACAATTAGGATCAATCTTATGATCAATGTTTATTGATCATAAGATATTTAGCTGCTATCATCTCATGCCCTGAAGCAAATAAGTTCAAATTTTAATAAGTGTAATTGCAATTTGAACGCTTTAAAATATATTACACAATATTATAAACAAATAAAAAATTTAAAACTATTAATGACATTGACATTTGAGTTTTATCCATCTCCTGATGATAACCGATTGAAGCTCTTAGATCTCGAAAAGACTTTTGAGATCTAATAAACAAACTTTTTGCCAAGTGGTAAAACTGTGTGATAGTCTATAGTGCCAAAGATTCCAAACCAATCACTTAATTAACATTTGACGTAATTATTTTTTGAACAGTCACCTACACTAACTTTAAAATAAAACAATATCTATAAAAAATTCCAAATTGGTTTATTGAAGACTCAAATTTGAAAAAAATATAAAATAATACTTGTCCTATTTGTAGGCAGTAGCTTTACTAAAGCGGTCTTTGGATTTTTCAAGTGTTTGTAAAAATGTCAAACAAACTTGCCCGCTTCCGTATTAAGCACCTAGGTGAAATTTCAATAGCTAATCTAAGCCCCTTCTATGTTTTCTGGGTTACAGACTATGTTCTAAAGATCTAAAGCACCGGTCCTATCAAACATCCATTTACAGTTGCCTCAAATACATTAACACACAAGAGAATTTAATTTCAATTCGTCCGTCGTGAAAAATATTTTTGAACCTCAAACGGAAGGCACGCTGCACGCGGACAATTGAGTATGCAGCCAATCTCAATATACGTTTTTGCACAAATCGTGCGCTACTCTGCCATCCACTTCATGTTTACTAATAAATAAAGTCAGAATACTTCTTCCTATTTTAGGATATTCTTTTAAGCACCTGCAACAGCTGAAAGATAAATGCCGTTTTTTTTTAAACACTTAAAAAGTTATGCACAGTGCAGCAATTTTTGTTTTGACAATTATGAACAAAAACTCTGTCGCAACAGCAGAGAGCCATGCTTATGATTTTATTTTATATCTCTGGTGTGGTGATTTATTATTGTCATATAACAAATAAAATTTTTGTTCTAATAGCTTATTATAGTCTTAGAACTTGTTATGCAAAATATTAAACAGAATGTTGTTTAATGTACAATTTAGATTAGAAGCCGTGATCTCAAGCTGTTTTAACTTGAGTGGATGAGTGGAGGTATTAATTTGCATCAATTGTTTTCTGTTTTAGCATGCGAATGGGTCGACTTAGAGATCGACCAATTTATGGACGTGTGGTGCACGCTCCTCTATTACGCTTTCAGGACTTGGCGGAAAGAGCTGAGCGAAATAGAGCATTTGAGGAGGTAGCCAAAATGTATGGTAATGCTCAACGACAGCATGAACCAAGAAGACGCGTTACGGCGTTTAGGTTACCAGGGGGTGGTCACCTCCCCGCTTTAGGATTTACCCCTCAAAGTGGAAGCTTTCAACATTTGAAGGTAAATATTATTTTATAATATCTCATCAGCTTATGAAGCAATTCGTAGAAACGTGTACAATTAAAATTAAACTCTAATCTACCTTCATCACAATAATTAACCAGAGATAAAATTCAACCGAAAACGTAATAAAGTGAACTAAATAAAAATGCTTTAATTGCAGCAAATTGCTCGATTTTAAGAGTTTTTTAATATAAAACTAGAAATAAACTGTCAGCTAAATAGCTCCGCTACGTTTAGTAAAGAGAGTGAAAATAAATAGATTAGCGTTAAATTTGCTGTCATGTAAATTAACGAAGCTAAATTCCGGTTACAACTACCAATTGTAGAAAACAAAAACAAACATTAATTTTTTTTTGTAAAATTAAGAGAGCAATGATTTAAAATTAAAATTTTTACAATATCTGTGGTGAAGGTTGAGTAAAACCACCAAAATCCAGGCGTAAAAAATATGAAAGGAATGCTTTCACAACCTAGAAATCTGATTCCAGCATTTTTATAACGCTACACTCATTTTGCATAAATCTAATTATCCGGAAAAAATGAGTGTAATCGAATCACTCTTATTTCCTTGTCCTGATGACGCTTTTACCGATGAAGTGCAAAACGTCAGCAATTTCACTAATTTTTCCGACAGTTTTTTCGAAAGATGTGAATTAAATTTTGTTTTAAAATTTTTTGTAGTTATTTTTTAAATATTATTCTTTATTATCTTCTATTCCTCTTTTTTTCTGTTTCTTTTAGTTACGTCTACTAATTTTTTTTTTATAGCAACATTTCTAATTTAGGTTTTTATCTGCTTCTAGTTTGTTGCTATTCTTAATTTTGTTTAAATTATGTTTCATTAATTCTATTGAGTTGTTAACCTTTATAACGGCTGTCTGCTATAGATTACCAAAACAAGAAGTAGCGTGGATTTGATGCTTAAAATAAACCGTTTTGGTCCACTTTATCAACTTTGTAAAAAGATTATTTAAAAAAATTAGGCGGCTTATTTAATAATTTAATAATATTAATTAAGCTCTTAATAAACTTATGTCTTCATCCATTTACAAAGCACATAAAGGAGCTTATGAAATATTTATTAACAGTTTCCATAATAGCTACCTGTTTGTTTGTTAGTATCTAAAAAACCTCTAAAGATCAAAAAGCGGTCAAAGTTCAAACGCTGATATTTAGCCACAATTGAGAATAAGCATCAAATTGAGTTCGCTTTGTATTATCTGCACGATTCAACTTGGGAACGGGTTTTGGGTTTGTTTTTTCAGGAGTTAATTAGAACGGAGAGAGCACGAGAGTTGCAAGAGCAGAGGATGGCGGAAGAGGTAGCAGCTCGTGCAGCCGCTCTGAAGGAGTTAACAGGAAGTGGAAGTCACAGAAACCCAGCGTAAGTAACTTCAACTTACTTTTTCACCTCTTGTATATAAAATTACAGCAATTAATTTTGTTTTATAAATCAAATTACGTCACGGTTTCATAAACAATTAATTAATAAGATAGACTACGTTTAAAAAAAAAAGTCTGCTTTTCGGTTATTTGGTCCATATTTTGAATTTAGAGTTACGAAAAAAAATTATGTAACAATTTTGTATAATTTATAAAATCATTACAGTGTTCAGGCTGAAATTTGGCGAGCAAATTTACTTTTGCGTGGACGTGTGTGTTTATTAATTGACAGTCTCATAAGCCATTTCAGCAGTGTTGTTTTTTAGAATAATAAAGATATTAAAGACAGTTTGCTGTTACCATTTTTGCATATTAAAAGTTGAGTGATAAATGATAACGTTTAAATCTCCCGTCAGGTGGAAAATAGCAACAATATAATACAATTGGCGCTTTTATTTGAAACTGCTACGTTCAATAAATTCGTTTTTATAGACAATAATTCAATTTGAGCTTATTAAGAACTTTTCTAGAAAGAAATAAAGCTTTTAGATTGACTTATGTTTTATGGTCAGCTCGCTTCAGAGATTATATGGCAGAAACATGAAAATATGATTTTGTTTTGTAGCTTTAAACGTTTTTTTTAAGTTTTAGGTCGCCTGAGCCTGATAAATGAGACGATATCAAATTTAATATTTCGATAAACAACTTGCTCGTTTTGCAGCTTTAAAAAGATATATAAGACAAAATGATACGTCTCCAGCAAATCCGTTCTTTTCCTCTAGAATATTAAAATCTCTTCTAACATAAACAAAATTTGATAAAAAAATTTGTCGCTTTATTTAATTTTTTTAGGTAATTTTTGGAAACGGTTTAACATCGTTTTCGTCGATTTCTGATCGAGATTACAAAGTTGTTTAAAACGTATTCGATTCTTTAATTTCCGTTTGACGTTTCCGAGCTTTCTATCCTCAATTTCTCAACTGACAACATTGAATTTTTCAAATGGGATCGAAAGTTTTTGCCACACTTTTTTCCCTAGGTGCAAAAAACATTTTACAAGAGCAATAGAATAATTAGCTGTCTCTATGCATTCTATTTTTGTGCATTTGAAGAATAAAACTTTTTATGCTTTGCCTAATAAGTTATTTAATATTTTCAGTGTACACGAGATAAACAAAAGTTTGATATTTGCTATTTTAACTGAGAGCTGCTAGTTAGTTTTATGCAGCTTATTAACTTTAATCATTTATGATGGCACTTTAAACAAAAATTAATTTGCTCTTTGTTTGTTTATACTGCCAAAGCTAATAATAAATAGTTTTACCTAATTAGTTACGTAATCCGCTTATGTCTATCGAGACATTGTAGACTGTTGATTTTTTTTAAAACATATCAAAAACTCATTTTGTCATTTAAATATGAAAATAAAAGCAATTTGCTTGCCATTTCGATCAAAACGCTCAATAAGTGAATTCGATTTTTATTATGTATTATAAAAACCGTTCAAAAAAAAATATGGGCCGTCACGGGACGCGAAACATAAAAGTAATATGCATAAAAAACAGATTACGATAGGAAATAAATATGACTTATAATAAGAAAATTTATATTACTAAGTTTTTTTAAAAACAATGATTGTTGATTTCATAATGATTTATATTTATTAATTACCTAAACTAATGAAAGCACAGATTACGATAAAAACCAAATATGAGTGAAGGATAAAATTAAATATTACTAATTTTTTCTGAAAATAATGACTGCTTATTTAATAATCATTAATTTTTATTAATTACAAAAATTTCCAATTGCGACAAATCAATTTTTTTAATCAGTGAATCAGTAATAGTTATTATTATTTGATGTTGTTTCTGACGGTATTACTGTGGCAATTGTGAAGCGTTAACAATTTTTTCAATCATTTTAACACAATCCAAAAGAAGTCAATTTTTTATTACTGTGACAATCAGTTGATGATAACTAAACGACTGAAATATCCACGCTCGGTGTCGCAAGCGAGATGACCTGAGTGAGCTTGAGTGCGTCGCCACGGAATGCAGTGAGTTTACTCGCGGCTATAAATGCCGTTTCAAAATGTTTTCTATTATTTTTCGAAACAAATGATTGATAGACCATTGAGAAATTTTGTTTTTATAAGAAAATTTTCAAACTTTTTTTGAAACTATGTAAAGATAGTAAGTCTGTGTATACAATTTTTAACTATATTTACCTACGATTCGTCTATTAAGTATTCTGAACTTATTTAAATAAGCTGCTTCAATGCCCGCGACTGTAAAATGTTTGAAAAGCTTTAAAACGCTTCAAAGAAGCAAACAAAACGTTTACGTTGTGCTTTTACAGCAGCTTATTTCACAATTTTCTACTTTAATATTGGTTGACTATAGAACAATATAATGTTTTTTGCAAAAATAAAGTTTTATTTGCAGAAATTATCGTGACATCAACAACTACAGCTACGATTCCGATGGAAAAGAAGACCAGCATGAAAATTACATAGGTCGTAGTGAAATTTTAGCATATCCAGATTTGCTGTTTCCGTCTCGGCAAGATTCTGACAGCACACGTTTCATTCAAGATTACGGCTATTCAAGAGATAGATCTAGAACGCCAAGTCACTCACTTTTTGACACCAGTTCATTTAACGTCGTAAGTATATACAACAGCTTGACAATTTTCGCATTGCTCAAAGCAAAACAGCTTTGAATTCGCGATTTAATTAGCTTTCACGTACTACAGCTGATTAGCAATTTAAATAGATTAAAATCAATTATTCTACAAAAGAAAAATTAGAATTAAAGCAGATAAGCGTGCTTTTTCTAGAACATCTTTAACACAAAAGCAAATGATTCTCTTAATACTGTTTACATAAAAAAAAATTAATACAAATTCAATAAACCTTTACTGTTTTCTATTTTTTTTTTAAACTACTTTTTGTACTACAGGTTATTTTTTATGTTTTCTAAGTTTCTATAATTTAGCTATTTTTTAAGTTATAGATAATTTTGTAGTAAGAGAGGTAGGTAAACACTTGGAGTTTTGTTAAATATTTAGAGCTTCAGAATACAGATAAATTCTCATTTAACATTTTTTGATATAATTTTTATTTTTCTGAGTCTATAAATACCGACTTTAATTTTATTTACAAATTTTTCCATTCAGTATCTGTTAAATTCACAGATGTGCTAGCGGCTGATTCTTTCATTAAAAGTTGCTTTATGATTAATAAAATGTTTACTGTAATAAGCTGCCGAAAGATTGAATGGCTTAAAGAAAATTAAATTTTGTTTAAGAAAAAGCACAAAAACTTTTTAGAAATTAGAAGTCAGTACAGTTTTAATTTTTTTAATCAATAATGATGGCTAATAAACTTTAAAGCGGTGTTGCCGTTATTTCGTCTTTTGTATGTCTTCTCGCTTTGATGACAAAGAACGCATTATTAGCTCAGAGTTGCTATTACGAGCAACTGGCGAGAAATAACAAGACTAAAACCAGTATCGCGTCCTTATACCTATTTAATCTTTTTTTCTATATACCCGGTGATTCACATTGGTATTCGCGCTCCTGTATCTTTTTCAGTAAGAGAAATATTAGTAAGAAAATACATATTTTTGTAAATCGCTTGCTAAACTACAAATTTAAGACAATAAGTCAAACAGTTTTTTCTAATTTTTTATTTTTTATTTTATTAATTCTTCAAAAGCTTTTTTTCTTTATTTGACTATCTAAAAACAAATTAATTAAGTGTTTACTTTTATAAGCAAGAATTTACTACTATAGACTAGTATAGCATTAAATAGCATAGACTACTATTTGAAAAAAAAAAGTTGAATGTCGGAATTTTGACATACCTAATTGATTTACAGATTTAACGTCACCTTATATAGATTAGCACGCGATTTACAAAATATATATATATATATATATATTTTTGTCAAAAAAAAAAATAAGAGCGCAATCTAATCACCCTGACCACCCTGTATATTCAATTTCCAAAAAAAAATTCTAAAGAAAACCGATGCAATTTTACTAGAAGGGGTTAGATTAATTTTTGTGAGAATTTTACAGTTGGAGTACCTCAAAATTTAACTAAAAAACTAATTGGCGATTCTATTTTAGGTCATTTTACCACACTTTTATAATTTTGATGCAGGTTAATTTGCTATAAAGCAGAAATATGCGATACAGCGATAAACATACTGTTTTGGTGTTAATAGAGTCACAAAACTTTTTATACTCGTATCTAAACTACCCTTTTGTTTTGAGTTAATGGTGCGGTAAAAATGATGCGTAAAATCTGATTTTTTTAATAAATGTTTTTTTTTCAGGATGACTTTGAGGGTTTAATGCTCTAAGAGTGAGACGTGTTATTTAATTTAATGTTTTATCCATCACCTATTCCATACAGCTTGTATGCTTTATACTTGAAATTGGACTTTGACGTGCTAATATTATATTTATTCGTATACAGAAAAAAGTTTAGCAAAGTTTATTAGAAATAGATGTAAAAATTAAGACTCCAGAATGTATAAAATATTGCGCAACTTATTGTTGAATACTAAGATAAATGTTTTATAGTCTTTTAGGATGTGGACTGATTTTTGAAGAACGGGTTCAGGCGAGGTTAGAAATTTTGGATGCTATTTTGATAAAAATGATCGTGAGAAGAGAGAGTGAAAATTAGAAAATTTATTTTTTTAATAAATTTATGTGATCATATATGGCTGGTATGATCCATAATATATAACACAATAAATTTACGACAGTTTTATCACTTTTGCATCCTTGCTGTACGATGCTAAGACATTTGTAATTAATACCATTGATGAAACAATCATGTTCACCTTGTATTTTTCGTAATCGATTTTTCAAATTCAAATAAAACTTTGTTATGAGCCCATTATTTAAAGACGTTTTAATTACGTCGAATATGGAAAATATAAGGTCATTTCTTACCGCACTACCATATTGTCAATATTCAATTAAGTACAGCTTTTTATATAAAGAAAAACAATTGTTAGAAGTTTAGACTTGTTGGAAATCTTAAAACACCTTAGCTAAACGTAAATATCCGGTAATGATGCATGTGAAGCAATTAAATTAATTATCAAAAAAAATTCAATCAATAGACTTTTCTGAATAAACACATATCACATAAAATCAAAGAATATCACAAATATAACATATCTTTTGATTGCATAAAAATGAACGGTTTCAATAATTACAAGTCAAAATGGCAACCAAATATTTCATCTCAAGGCCTAACTAATACTTCTGTATCAATGTTGATATACATATTATACCAAGTCTTCCCTAAAAATTAGATTTTTAACTAGACCCATAGATTTAAGATCGCATCTACAGTTAAATTAATGCCAATAGTGCATGATACGTCAGAATTTATTACTTTAAAAATCAATTTAAGTCAAGTACAAATTTCAGGGCAAGCTAGAGAGCAAATGTAAGAATTAAAAAAAAATAATAATAAAATCGAAGAAATGGCACTCCTCGGAAAGATTTATGTGATGAATTCGACAATAACAAAATTTTATTTTTTTGAAATATTATAAGATGACTGTTTAAACTACTTCTAATTATTTAAAGTGCAATTTAAATGTTTAGAATTAGTCGAATTGATCTGCATTGACAATAAACTTTCGTCAATTTTATTCAAAGAGAAATTATGTGGGAAGAGTATTTGTACTGGAAAATTTAAGGGCCAACGCTTTGTCATTACAAATTCCCTTTTTATATAATGACAATAGATTTTACTGTATAGCTGTGTATGTATTTTTAATAGCAGTATTTGGAACATTATCGCCAATGCATGATTGTATATGTATTATGCTGTAACGCCCTTTTGTCTCCCATCATATCTCAACTCTCAATCCATTATGTATTCTGTGATGTAAGAAATACTGACAATACTAGCAAGCACCTGTGGAGGCGTCTGAATTATCAATTCATTACCACTACAATAGTAGCAAATTATTTTATATGTAATATTTGTATGTAAACTATACGTATCTATAAACAAAATAAAATATATTAGCAAGCATTAACTTTGTGTATTTATTTTTTGCACCAGTAACAAATTGAAAATAAAAAAAACCAACATCACTATCAATAAATACTAAATTTAATCGATTCAAACAAGCTGAACTACAACAGACGCACTAGTCGCCATTACGATTTTCAACAGTTTTCCTCAATTTTTCTAAAATGTCATAACCAGATCCTAGATTTTCTATCATGGTACCACTCTTATTAGGATATCTCCTTTCCAACGAAAAACAATCATTAAAATCGGTTCATAAACGAAAGAGTTATCAGCAAACACATAAAAAATATATAAAAACAAATTGAAAAACCTTTTTATTTTTTTTTCTTCTGAAGCAAATACAAATCTTTTTTATGAAAAAGATTTTTTAATTGCCAATAATCAATATAAAACGTTACTCCCTAAATAGCAACTGACAGTGTATTGACAACTTTCTTTAGAGTAGGTGTTAAACATCGCTCTGTATATATGTTATACGAGTACGTTTTATAAAGTTAGAAAAAACCTAGGTGTATAATATTAACGTTAATCAAGGGCGGCTATGCTTTTTTGGCAGCAGGTTCTAAATCGGTCCGTACTAAAATCGGTAACAACAAATCAGGAGACCGAGCAGGTCACCTCAAAATACTAGACTTTCTACAGCCAGGTTTCCTTGAGGAACCTATAGAAATGCCAATACTGATCATTGATCATTACTGACATAGAGATTATTGTAAATTTGAATTTATCAATTTAATTAATTTGCGTTATTCTTTTTCAGCGCTATAAAAAAAAGTACATATTTTTATCATGTTTAAGAATTTCTCGGTTTTTATTTTAAATACTTAAAAATTCATATTTCATTTAGAAGATGACGAACGACACTGCTCTCCAAATGTCAAAGTCAGTTGTGAATAGACACCTGCAATACCGGCTTAGCTTACCGGCACTAATAGCCAAGATTTTCCAAAGCCACTCTTGATTATAGTTAATATTAAATACTCTGTATGTGCCCACTATTAGATTTTGCCCTGATTTTGAAAAGCCAAAAACGTCAGCTATACAACACCTCTAGTAGACAGAAATAAAACCATCATATATACTAGTCCCAGTAAAATAACGTTATATGACCGTGCTTAAAATTATAGTTTTATGATCTCCTATTACTGAACAATACAGCTAATCTCTCAACCTGTGCCGTTTGTCCGAAAAGTAAAAGCTCAAGATTTATAGTGTTTTAGGTACACAATTTGCTTCTGCTGATAAGCAAAAGCTTAATAAACTGCGCAAAAAGTAACAAAGCTTTCCTTATTTAAAAACCTAGACACTCGGCAATGGAAGGGAAAAAAGCAGACGAGAGAGTGCTTTGATCTCTTTTGTAGCACCACAATTATTTTGTGGCTTCGAAAAGCACACCTAATATAGGAAAAAAATAAAGAAACTGACCAAATTTTTCTGAATTAAAAACTTCTAAAAATTTTTTAGAAGTTTTTCAAGCAAGCTATGACATTGAAATTATGTGCCTAATTCCGATATTGGCCCTAAATTTGTCATAAATTAAAATAAATAAATCTGCCCTAAATAATAAACAAAGTGATAGCAATTTACTGAATTATTATTTTAATTTTACTGATTTTACATACTAGCATAAATTTAATGACCGAGGATCGTTTAAAAGCTCCTTATTCTTTTCTATAGTTTATGACACAATTTTTTAAAGCAAGTTCTCAAAATCCTTCTGTATTTTTTGTTAAAAAAAAACTGTGTTTGCATCAAGCGAAAATATGTTTAGCGCAGAAATCTCTCAACAATAGATCTCTCATAAAATTTAAAATAAACTAAAATAACATTTGTTTGTAGGTCGGCGTCAACAAAAGAAGTAGAGCACATTGTAAAAGGAGAAATACCTATTTACTTTTTTATTAAAAGATGTGGGAAAGAAACATGTTGAAATAAATTTAAAAAACGCACGGAAAAAAAGTTTTATGCTAATATTAATAATTATTATTAATATTAGCATTATGCCTCCATAATTTTCAGTTTTTACTGAAATCTTAATATCTTTATTACAAAAAGCAAAAAAATTTTGCAGTAGCATCGGTCTGCACTCTGCAAATCAACTCTTATGGCAAACCAAAAACCAATGAACTGAAAATAACTACTTCCGAGATAAATACCTCGCTAGACTTTGAATTATATCAATTCCATTGGCTTCCACTGCAATTCAATGTTAATTAAATTTGTGATTAGTTCACTACCCCAAGCATAAATACTTGTACAGAATTTCCTTCCTTAGAGCTATAAAAAAATTAAATCGAAAAATAATACCTGTGCGGACAGAAAAAACATTGTCAACATGATTTCTGTATTAAGTGAGGTTTTTGAAACAATTATTGAAAAGCAAGATATACTTAAAAAAATGTAAGCGTCTCAAAAATCGAAGATTATGTGATTCAAACGTTGAAAAATAGTGTGAGCTGCTATGCATTCTAGATTTTAATAAAGCATTTGCCTGTGTCAATCACATAACATCTCAAAATAGGAATATTATGGATTCGTGGCTTACCACTAGTGTTAACTAGATCTCAAAAACAATGTTGTGTCTTAGTAAACAATAAACGATCAGAAGATGTTATTTTTATAGGAGTTCTTCAAGAATCGGTGTTAGGCCCTGTACTGTTTATTTTATTAACTATTGATTTTAACCGTTTTTTGACAGTTTACTATTTGAGTGATTCCACTTTCTCAAACATTAATAAACAAGACTTGAAAAGCTACAGCCAAAGAATAGTTTGAAACGGTACCAAAGCCAAATTATTATAATCAGCACAAACAAAGAACTACGTTCTGATTCTACGTTAGTCGACACACAATATTGATAGCCAACTCAAATGGTAGGAATTCAAAACTATGCCAACTAACAAAAAAGCTTTTTAAACTACAAACTGCTGTGCCTGGTCCTTTTTATTCTTTTGAAGCATTTTATTCCTTTGGTTTTAAGCATTTAAACTCTAGAAGCAAGTCATGCGCATATTATTTGGTGTTAGCTTTAGGGAACATGGACACTTATTAAATCTACTATTTTAACAAAAAACTGTTCAAATTATGTTAATGAATTGCTATTTAAAAAAAGCTTTACAGTACGTAACTGAAAATATGTTGATAAAAATTATGCTTAAAATCATAAACGTTACTTGAAAACGTTCAACGTAACTTTTGTCCGTCTTACCTCGGAAAACTAGCACCTTACAAAAGCGTAAACTCAATAATAACATTCTTAACATAATAATAATATTTCTGGTTGCGTCTATAACAAGCCAAAAACAATTTAGCAGACTTTTGGTCATAAGCTATATAAAAAGCATTTATTTCAAAACTGATTAAACTTCAAATTACATAACAAAACAATTAATCAATATGTGGAACGTTTAATATTCAGGTAAACTACAAAACGCGTCAATTGGCATTTTGTTCAAATATAACATGACCTCGTCCCTGTTCATTTTGTGTTCGTTCATAAAAATGAGAATAAGAAACTCTGGCAACAAAATCTTGAAAAAATAATGCAATTTATTGTTCTCCTTATCAAATTCAGCTTTCAACATATCCAATGAATGATCAATTTGTTCTTGGGAAAAAAGCAACAAGCTGGAAAGATTAGTATCATTATTTGGTTTTCTAGAGTTCCATCTTTGGTATAACTTATGTCCTTTGTTATATTTGCGTCCATTGAATATGTCTTTTAATTCATTTTTGTGCGTCCCAAAATGATCGCTTATCTTTTCAAGGGAACAGTGCTTGCACGTCAATGTTTTTTCTTGATTAGGTTTAGGTGGTAATAAACTAGGAATAGGTTTGTCAAAAATACTGGAATCAAACCTGGTAACCTTTAGAACTTTGGCTTTGTGTTCGTCATATTCCGCAATATCTGCCATAATTTTTTCAAACGTAGGCATAACTACACCATTTTCATCATAAAAATATTTTTTTTTAAGAGCTGTTTCATCCTGTTTCAAAGCCGTTCCCTCCTCTGGTATTTTCTCTTGCATCCGCTGTCCTGCTGGGGGCTGTTTTCTAAAATAATCTGTTATTTTTTTTGATGAAACATCTTTAGTTTTTCTGCTACTTCGAATTCCTCGGCAACCACGGCTTCGAGTTGATGGTGATTTTATGTTTTTCTTTGAAGAAGACATTTTTATTATTTAGATTTGTTTTGTAATAAGAAACATAATCTCAAATTTTCAAAATAACAAAAAGCATAACCTAAAAAATTCAAACTAAAATCAGATAAATCATATTTAAGAAAAAAACGAACCCTCAATAACGTGACGGTGACAAATAACTTGGAATATCTCCTAAAGTCACAAATTGCTCAATTTAGATTAGATTTTTATTTTATTTAGCTATACACAAAATTTGAGAAATAAGAAAATCGAATTGCACACATGTCAAAAAACAGAAAAAGTTGAAAAACTTAATAGCAAAAGCAAATTAAATCCCCTAGATAATAAATCTAGTACCCACGTGTCTCTAATCCCAGAATATCTTAGCTGATTTAGTGACTCTTCCCGCTGTTCCTTTTCCTGTACTTGACCCAACGGTTCTTCCTTTGTTGCAAAAATTAGTAGTCTAAAAATGAGACTACCCAAAACACTGTTTTCACCTTTCAGACAAACTGCACAGGCTAAGAGACTAGATATATTGTCCAGTAATAGGAATTTATAAAAGTAGAATTTTAAGAACGGCTAAATAACGTTATTTCACTGGGAGTAGTATTGATAAACGTTTGAACATGGTCAATGTGCTTACATTATTTGTCTTATCAAGCAAAGGATCTTGTATAACAACCAAAACAGCTTACGCAGTATATTTTGTTAACATAGTTTATTGGATAATGTAGGTGGGAGATCAATATCTGTAATCTAAACCCTTTGTTAACCGATATTTTGTATTTATCGACCAACTTTCCACGAAATTATCGCTCATATGCTAATATGCCTAGATAAACGACACTCTATAGTAATGTAATATATAGATATAGTTTCAAATCCCATAAAAATAATGTGAAAAGCAAACCAGAATTACATTTAGTATGTTTTTAAACATTGATTGATAAGAGAATTGTGACATACTTCTGCTGTCAATTAATCTCCTGACGATATCATATGATAGAAAATGTCTAATTGGTTCTAAAACACGTTTAATTTTTCTTAACAACTGTATCAAATGTCTGCAAACATATTTTTGTTTTACAATTATAGCAAAGCCGACAAAGTGTCGGTTGGCCGCATATTTCGCTACAAGCAGTTTTTTGATTGCACATAACTCTGAAGCGGTGATATCTCCTCAGGCATTCTATAAAGTACAAGACAATTTTGATCTATATTAAATGCACAAAATAACTAACATATTTATGCAAAAACAAAAATAAGTTTGTACTTCGTTTAAACTTTTTTTCGATGTCCTGCAGCGTTCGCCTTCTTGGATTCAGCCTAACGTCACTTTTCTCATCAAATCCTTCTATTTAATACCCAAATTGAAATTACTATGAAGACCATAATTTTCCATTTTAAAGCGTAAGAGCTGGTTATAAACTTATAATTTGCTATCCATGACCGCAAAGTTTACCAAAATATTAAAACCAGGGCATTCTCATAAACATCGAGAAAGACAGTAGGAAAAAAAGCTGAACAACTCTTTAACTATATTTGCGTGATTATACCGTATCAAAAGATTCTGTTAAATAAAAACCAATGTTGAAAAATAGTGGTTTATTCAGTCATAAATAATAAAAAAACTAAAAAACAACATTCTTAGTCCATGACTCGAGCTCCGTCGAGTATTGGTATGGTGTGCAAGACTTCATCTAACAGTTGTAAAGCTCTATGCAAATGCACCTCAATCCAGCATGGTGTTTCTTTGATAGATTGTCGTGGATAATCAGGTCCCCAACCCTTCACGAAGCTCATCCTCAAAATACAAAGTCTTCGAAGGTCGTCCACTCCGATTCCTGATGCTGCTGACAAATCTAAATGATATAAAAAATAAAACTTAGATAGCAAAACAAAGTTTCTCTTTTTTGCCGGCCAATACGGCTGCAGATGACTCATAAGAACATTTAAATTACTTACTTATAGCTGGAGCTAGAGCCCCAACTGAATGGGAACCCGAAATGTGACCAGCCACAGCTGCGGCTTGCGCAGCGGCAGCTGCTTGTGCTGTAGCAGCTTGAGTCGTTATTTGATGATGGCATTGTCTCAAATCAAAAACCTAAAAAAAATAGTCAAAAATACTGCTTAAAACTCAATAATTATTACTTTGATGTAAGCTAAGGGATATATTTTGTGAACGGCATCACCTGGTTGTCGTCCTGCTTCTCGATCAAGATAGTAACTTTGAACAAAGACTGGATTATCACTTAAACACCGCAGCCACACATCACCTTCTCCTCTAAGGTCCAACTCTACCCCTTTCCCAATGTGCAATCTTGCTCTCTCACTTCGATCAGTCCTATGAACATTGCTTAGTGCACCTAAACAAAATCGGTTTCTTCCAGAAGGATCTACGTAACCATCTACCGTAACATTAGTGCAACTTGAAAGAACTTTAAATGTTTCTCCCACTTGCACATCTAATTCAAAATATGCAACTGAACACCAATACTCAGGTGCAGGTTGCGTTGAAAGAAGTCCATTAATATTAAGACCACTAACATTGCTATTATTATGATTCCAATATAAATTGTGACCATTTCTATTTTCAGGGGGCTGCATAGAATGTGTGTATGTTAAAGTGTTCGATCCACTCCACGTACCTCCTGCTCCCGTAAAAGTTGGGTTGACAGAGACATTTGGTGGTTGGGGAGCTGGTGCGCTGACTTGTTTAATAGGACTAGGTTGGATAGTTGGAGGAATGTTATTAAATCCATTTTGCTGAATGTTTTTTACACCTTAAAAATTATAAACCTGAAAGTTAATACAAATTTTCTATTTCTAATAATAAAGTTTGAGTGTAAAGTTAATTTTGTAGTTGTACTACATTTTAGCGGCTAAGATTGCATATCCAAACTCAAGAGTGAAAAAACATACAGTAAAAACTATATATAAAAAAACACTAGTTACGCAAAAAAATTCAATAAAATAAAAAAGCTTACGGTGATTTAATCCATGGGGTAACCAAGTGGATCGTTGGCACGTATCAACTCCTGGTTCAATTTTTGGCAGAGTAGGTCCCATAACCGGTACATTTGATCTACTATAGATTTTTGTTTGATCACATACACCTACCATAAAAATAAACAAACACATGCATAACTAAACCTTCAAATAAAACATAATGCAAAAGCAACATAATAAATACAAAACAAAAAATATTTAAACAATCGACAAAACTTCTGGCACAATATATATATAATCTCCTCAGTGCTACCACCATCACTAAGCCCAAAATGCTTTTTTTAGTTGTTTTTACTGTCATACCAAAGCAATTTGACGAATTGTTTGTTAAAGTTTTTTTATTAAAATCTTTATTTCTCAAACGGTAATTTATAGAGTAAAAAACCAACTAGAATAATAAAACAATATTTAGAAAATATATAGGTTAATATAGATACTTCCACAATTGTTCAACCTTCCTAAATTATTGATATAGAAAAAACGTTTGAGATATATCCGGTAGTAATATTTTTTGCAGTAATCTATCCGAAAGTTTGACAATGTCATAAATTAAAGAAAAGCGTTCACGATTCAGGGCATTACTCAGCTCTATTGATAAATCCAAAGTACGCAGCACTTTGAGTTATAACTCTTTCTTGCCCTGTCCCTCTCATTATGAAGAATAAATATACAATAAGCCGGGTATATCTTACTTATACTGATCTTTCGCACTATTCCATGAAACTAACCGATGAAAGATATCAAGCATCGTTGCTTTCAAGGAAACGATAATATAAAATAAAGCTCTTAGACTAATAAAATCTAAAATTTAAAACTGCTTTTAATTATTAAACTTTGTTGGAAACCATACTATTTAATGTAGCAGGTTTTAGGGCCACTTGTAAGTCACAGTTGGTAATAGTAATTATAATTAACCAAAAAACTAAAATTAAACGGGCATTGAAGATCTTACTTGCAGAAGGGCTATGAATATTGGTCAAGCTGAAGTTTGGTTGACTTGGATGATGCTGTATTGTGGTATGTGAGACTTCCATGGCAATTTCCGTATCTACTTCAATTTTGCTGACAGGTGCTGGTCTGGAACCCGCTGATTGGATGGATAGGCCTGATAGGTCGATCCCAGGAGAGACAACCCGTTCGTAGTGGTATGGGTTCACACACACTGAATCACATTTAAGATCAAACGCATACTGACAAAACTTTGCATGTTTGAGTTCATTTTTATAAAGATCTGACCAACGCCAAATTCGAGCATAGAGAACGTGTGGAAAACCCTTTCGACCAGCAACCTGAAGACGTCCATCCAGCGTTCTCTGAATGGTAACACATTTGCTAGGATGGGCTCCATTGGTTGTAATAGCTGTTATAAGCGAATCAAGTTCGTCTCTTTTTTCTTTGAGTTTTTTAACAAGAGATTCAATAGCACGTTTAACAAAAATTTCATCTTCACCCCCTTGCCGATGGCACATAAGACTATGAACAATACTTAAGCAAGCATCCGCTGAAGATGGGGCTGCTGCTGCCATGTCTAGAGCTGAAACAAACACAAGAAATTACTACTTTTTCAACATGTTTCCCTCTGACTTAAAGCAGAAAATAACTACACAAATAAAATAATTCTATGTTAGATTATAAGGACGGTTCAAAACCAAATTTGCCGTGTGAAAAGAATTCATTTGCGCACTCTAGATAAAAAAAAAAGATAACCAGAAAGAATTTAGATAATACCTACATAAAAAGCTGATGAAGCAACTGAATACAAAGACAACAACATAGATTAAATAACATTATGTCTAGGTCATTGTAAAAACATCTAAACCTTACAATGATTAATTTCAAAAGACTAAAAATACAACATAAGAACCGTCTAGAATATAATACACTTATTAGTAACTATAATTGAAAGGAAATTGATAATAAACCTCTAGACGCATAAATGTTTGGAACTCATTAGCTGTCAACAGTGAGACTTAACAGGCTAAGATTATTTTTTATCGCTGGGAAAGTAGAGAGATAACAATAATAGATTTAGATAGTTATACAACATGTGTTAATTTTTCAAAGAAAAAAAAACTTTTTTTGATTATCATAACCTTACAATTCCAGAGAGAAATCACTTACACTGTACTCAATCAATAATGGGTAGACATGAAATTTTTTCGTTAAGAAGTCGTTAAAAAAATATTAAGTGCCTAGCTTGTCTTCATCATCTATTGCCACCATTATGAGACAAGGTAGTGCACCCCTGGCCTCACTCTCCGACTATACAAAACGCAAAAATAGTTTTTTTGTAAAGCCCCTTCACAACATTCACGTCTCAAATCCCAGATGTGAAAAGTATTTGCTCAAAAAAAAAGGGGGCTATAAAACATATACAAATGAAACACAATTAGTAACAGAGCCCCAAAAAATTTTTAACAAATCAAATAAATGTTTTCTGTGTGATGAATCAGTGTGGCATTGACAATTGACAGAATGACAGAAAGCACAGATGACAAAAATGTCATTTAATCTATCTCTGCCAAAAATGTCAGCTGTCAAAAAAAATTATAAATAAAATTTGATGATGTTATTGTAATAATTCCTAAAACCAGAATATTCAATAATTTAAAGATTATCGCTTTTTAAAAGTAATAAAATAAAAATGCAAATATAAAGGATTCCACAAATAGTCAAGTCAATACTCATAAGTGCTTTTTAGGTCTAAACATTTTCTAAATTTTTGAGAAGTATAATTGAGATTTAAAATGGCATAATTATAAACAATTATGTAAAAAAGAGGTTGGTTTTTTAAACATTTCAAGAAGGATTTGAGTTTTTTCAAAAGTATAAAAAAAGTTTAAAAAAAAATTGCAAAGACAGTATTTAAAAAAATTTTAAATTCATTTTATTCTAAAAATTAAAAACTACAAAAATTCAGACGGCTACAGGATTAATTAATGGACAACAATTGGCGATTTAAAAACTTTTACAGCAATTTTTTAATTAGTTATTTATTAGATAAGTTTTTGCAGCACGAACAAGTGCGATATTAATTTTAGTTGCAATTCTTAATTTTTATATTTAATAAGTTAAAATAAAATTTATTTATTCAAGGTCCGAAATTGGCGTGGCTTGCGCAAATCAAAGCGTTTTTCAACCCTCTAAAAAATTAAAAATATTAATTTTTTTGTGCCAAAAATTAAAGCTTTTTCTTAAGAAATTTTCTTCTTTTTTTAAATCTTTTTTCAAATTGAGAATATTTCAAATAGTTTTTGAGATATTTGCTAAAAATCAAGCTTTTTTCATATTCGTATTTTTTAAAAAATCAAATTTTGGAAAAACAGTTTATTATCTCTTTCTTTAGTTAAAATAGCAAATATCTATCTGTTTTGGTTTTTTTTAACAAAAAATTGTAAATAACAGCAAGTCCAGTAACTAAAGAAAAAATTATAACAGTTAAAGTATGCTATATTTTTATTTATTTACATAAAAGGTACTTAAATATACTTAGTAATTAGTATCTCTACTTAGATTTAATTTTTCTAACCAGATGTTACACATTTCACAAAAAAAAATATTTTTTCATACATTTTTTTAAATTAGTTTCAGTTATAATTAATAACACTCTTATACAAATACGTATTTATTAATTTAATAAAATAAAATTTAAATTTGCACCGTTACTAATTGTAATGCTAAAAATAACTCTAAATTTTTTTCAAAATTATAGATAGTTATCTGCTATGGTTTATTTATGGATCCAGAGATCTTTTCCAAGTTTAATTTTGTTCGTTTCAGCATTCTAAGTGGATTAACATGTTTGACCTTATCATACTTGAACAAGTAATTAACACTCTGAAAAATTATTTTGTTAGTTGATATTGTATATTACGATTAATAATGTATTTTAAGAGTACTGATAGTATCACTAAAAATTTTAAAAGAATTTTTTATCATAGTTTGTGTGGTCTGAGAAAATCAAAAATAAAGTTTTACATTATCTTAAAAATCATTTAAAAATTTAACGTTTTTTTATAAATAAGTAACAGAACTGTTCATAAAACAAAAATCGTAAAAAAATATGATTTAAGCTAGAAAATCAAAAATGTATTTTTGCAATATGTATTTTCATAAAATAAAATTAATACACATTTATTTCAACTAGATACGTATTTTCAAGATAAAGACAAGGTGGAGGTAAGCAGTATCACATGGTCTAGCCTGTCTAGCCAGCCAATCTCCGCACTTTCTGCTAGATTATGTGATAGTTTAACCAATAGAAACGCCAATGATCTCAAAGCACGTGATCTGCATGCGAGCCTTTCTTGTTTACATCCACTAAGTCATATAGATATGTTTCGTTCTTATGGGAAGTCTTCAGCAAGTAGCAACGGATTGTTTCTCATATTTTTTGACACAAAGTAGCTTCGAATAGATGTCGCTAATTATCTTAAAATCAACAAGAAAATTGACTGTTTTTGTTTGTAAATAAAAAACATAACTGTTCAGAAAAAAAACTATAAAAAACTATGTTTTTATTTAAAGTATAATGAAGCCGTTTTATTTTGTTTCTATGCCTATGAAAAATTTTCATAAAAACATTCAAAATTAAATTGATTAAAATTTACTTTATGAAAATTAGTAATTATGTGAAAATACTTACATTCTAATAGATCTTTAATAATTAATGTTATTAAAAGCCCGTGACTAAATCACGAGATCAATTTTCTCAGAGTTTATTTAAATGCTACAACAAATGCAGAGTTCAAGGCTTTATCTGGCATACAAAGTAATTTAGATTGTTCTTATAACAACAATAGATTTTGTTTAATTGTTTTCATGTATTTTGTAGGAGTCAGAACTCAGATACTTGCTTTACCAGTTATAATGTAAATAATAATTTAATTAAATAAATATAAATTTAATAAATTTTAATTTTAAATAATTTAATTATTTATTACATCACTTAAAAGTCAATTGGCTATTCAAGAAGATTCAGATCCGGCAAATGACAAAATAGGTGAATTACGTAGTACCGCATTGAAATTTTGTTTATATTTGAAGAAATAATTAAAGAAATTGTGAAAATCCCCGATATTTTATGAATCAGAAGTCGTAACCTTGTCTGCGGAAATACCTAATAAAACAATAAATTATGTAAATTTGAATAACAAAAAGCTTTGCAAGGTAGAAATTAAAAAATAAATTCCTCCACAACCGGCAAAAATACACAAAACATGTTTTGTGATTTTTTCCAAAATGTACCTAAAATAAATTTATAGAAATTTTCGCTTTAAATTAAATAAATTAGATACAGTGTGAGTTACCCACCTAAAAACCTCTCTCTGCTCTACTGAATATTAAACATGATTTTAATTAAAACAAAATTTTAGTTATATATTTACTCAAAATAATAATATTAAATAATCTAAGAAATTATTTGCTTTCTCTCTCTTTATTTTTATACAACACTTTTTTTTAATGACACTTTGATGTAAGAGTAGATAAGACAGAGAAACATGACCTGACTTGACCTGGGTCTGACTTAAGCCTGACTTGACCTGGGCTTGACAAGTCAGTTGCTCAACTCTCTTCAGATTTTTTTTTAATTGGACTAACTCTTGGAAGCTATTTCTTTGCTACAGCTTTGAAGGTGTCTTCAGAGAACAATCTCCGGCGCCCTTGCGTGTGAGGTTATTTTTGGATATATTTTAGAATTTTAATTCTAGATTACGAACAAAAATAATATGGTATGTAACATAAGTGCTATAGAAATTAAAACAGCGTTTTAAAAACTTATTTTTTTTGCAAATAAAGCTTTACGTTACGCAACATTTTTGTAACAAACAGCGGTTTTTCACAGAAGT
This sequence comes from Lagria hirta, assembly GCA_947359425.1. Lineage (NCBI taxonomy): Eukaryota > Metazoa > Arthropoda > Insecta > Coleoptera > Tenebrionidae > Lagria > Lagria hirta. Next base: position 5,090,723 of record OX375799.1, read on the forward strand.
GATATAAAATGTTTGCATATTTAACAAATATTAATTACTTGTTTAAACTATTAGATTTTACACTAAATTAATTAGTACAAATCTAATTCACACCATAATTGTTAGTTTTTCATATTTATAAGCCTCCAACATATCGCACTTGAGTAGTATTGTGAAATTTTTAGAAGATTAAACATTGCTGTCTTTAGCCAGAGTTTTAAGTATTTAACTCAAACATGATCAAGGTAAGAAATGATTGAGTTTTACTAAGTGGGACTCTTAGATCAAGTTTTGGTAATGTCAAACCTAAATTTTTTTTATGAAAAGAAGCCGCGGTAATAAATTATTAAAATAATTTTTTATGTCTCTTCTATTTTTTACTGATAATTTCGGAGGTCTACAGCGTATTTTTGAGTTAACTTTTTGATAAATTTACTAAAAACTTGATAAAAGTAAATTCCCCAGTTGCTACATTATTTATAGTTTTTGTTTATGTCACATATTATATCTTCACTAATTTTAACATTTTTTTTTTCTTAAATATGATAACTAACAAATTTACTTTTAAAGATAGAAATCAACAGTATTTTTGCAAATTAAATATTAATGCCAATTTATTTTCGCTAATCAATAGATAATATTTCAAAAATAATACCATATAATTATTTGAAAAAAAAAATACAATTTACAGGGTGAAAATAAAAAATAATTTTGCCTCAGATGCAATAACCAATTATTTTTTATTATTTCTATAGTATGTCATTACTTTGTCAAAAAAACCAATTTTTGAAAATGATAATTAAATTTATATTATCAACACATTTTTTTTAGTTTGCTGTGATTGTACTGTGCTTATTGGTACTGGCAAGCTGTAGTCCTCAAGGTGGATATGGAGGTGGATATGGTGGAGGTTACGGGGGTGGAGGAAGAGGAGGAGGAGGAGGTGGTGGAAGAGGAGGAGGAGGAGGTGGTGGAAGAGGAGGAGGTGGAAGAGGAGGAGGAGGAGGTTTTGGGAATAACGGCGGCGGTTATCGTCCTGGAGGCAATTTAGGAGGAGGCGGTGGTTTTGGAGGAGGCTATGGAGGCGGTGGAGGAAGAGGCGGTGGTTTTGGTGGAGGTGGTGGAAGAGGTGGTAGTGGTTTTGGAGGTGGCTATGGGGGTGGATACGGACGTTAAATCTGTGAATATTGTATATTTTTGAAATTGTTTATAATTGTAATTATGTTTTAACACAACATTTTTAAACTTGTATAAAAGCTTATTATTTTCTGTTAGAATAATGTTTGTTATTAAATATTATTATTTTAACAAATTTGAGTTATTTATTCCATGTCATAAATTTATTTAAATGAGCTAAAGATCTAGAGTTAAGACATGGGCATCATGTACAGATCTTGTACAAAATTGCTTGTACAATTTGTGAAGAATTTTGTTATTAAATATTATTATCTCAACATATTTGATGAGGTATGTTGCTCATATTCCATTGAGAAGCTGCTAAACTCCAAAAAATCGAATTTGGAAAGTCAATTAATCGAATAATCTACCGATTAATCGTATAGCTGAATTAACAATATTTATGTAGGTTACACAAACAAATTTTACTACAAGTTCAGCACTGCTTTTTCTCGTTGTTTAAAACTATCTAATTAAACAAAGCGAATAGCTTTTGAAAGTTGACTTATTAAAAGATTTTTTTGAAACCATCAAATTTCCGACATGAAAAATTATTGTCTTATTATTGAGCTAAAAAGTCATTAAAGTTAAAAAAATCAGCATATTTAGAGAATTCTCTAAAAAATAATCAATTTTTCTTATACTGAGAACAATTCATATTGTTGATAAGGATTGTGGCCACATTACTCATCACAATTTGTTTACTGACTAACTCGGTCAATTAGTGTGATAACGGAGTAACAGGAGTAACTGTCAGAAACTCAATACTATTCAGTCCATTGGACCAGTGCAACAGCACACAGTCAAATACTGTTTATACGCTGCCAAATAAAACAATCGCCTCATGAGGGATGAAGCTTACCGATTGAGCCTACTATACATGACTAATCCAAATATTGCTGTTATGTTGTACTTTTAACCAATCCAATGCTTGATTTTTCTTGCAAAATGTAGTTCTTTAACTAAAAATTTAAATATTAAATGAAAACCTAAAACAATTTTTTAGGCTCTTCAATCTTTTATCCGAAATTATATATATTTTTTTATAATCTTTATCCGAATGTTTCTATAATACGATCGAAATCTCAACTCTCTGTTAACTCTGTTTAGATTGAACAAAGAGTTATAAGGTCTTAAATTGACATATTGAATGAATGAATATATTGATGTAATCCTTATTTATAGATTAATTAAATTTGTTTTAAAGATGAATAATAATCAAATTGGCCATATAAAAAAAAGAATGTTTACTGAAATATAAGTTTATTATTGTTTTTTTCGCCATTATCTACAGGAAACGCCCCATCGTATTTTTTCAACCTTTGTTATTTTAATTTGTTATTCAGAATAATAAAATTTACTCAAAAAAGCTATTATTGAATTTAAGTTTATAAACATTTACAAACTATTGTTATAAATTAGACTAAACTTGATAATGAACAGCCTGATGTGTGAAAACACCTGGAAAATCCAGTGAAAGTTATGCAAACATTTTTGAAGATCTTTCTTCATTCATAAAATTCAAAAAATTTAAAGAGTTGAAAGCAAATATTAAAGCATAATGCGTAATCGCCTACGCATTTGGTAATGGGTTTTGGTAGATTATCCCTACAAATTGCAACCTTGAGGATGAAGAAGACTATAAATCTTATGTCAGAAAATGTTTTTCTAGTCATTGTTGTTGCTTGGAAGCCGAAATGATGGATTTTAGCTTGATTAAGGTATTTACTACTTACTATCATTATTTAGAAACATCTTTTTTTGAATATGTTTGTACAAAAATATTTATTATTGTTAAATTAGTTTAGTTTACTTGTAGCTTGATGAAATTTTTAATAATTTTCAATAATTTCAGATTTTTTTTAAATAATTTTAATTATTATTCAAGCTGCTTCATTTTAAATTTAAATATTTATCAGAGTTATTTTTAATATTGAATAATAAATGATAAATAGTTTAAACTACACAGAAGCTTTAAACAGTTACATAATTTTTTGTAGAAGACTTTTGAACCACTATGAAACAAAAATGTTTTTAATAATATAACATCAAAAACGCCATTAATAAATACAAAAAAATCAGCACTCAATGATTTTCTGCTCACAAAGTGTTAAATATGTATAATTATAATTGCTAAACGATTATTACAATAAAAGTTTAAATTTATAGTGGTAATATTTTATGATTTTACAATTTAAATTATCATAGTTTAATGTATATTATTAACGTCGTCCGCCAAATTCCCACATTTTTTTATAAATATATATGTTTTTTATTTGCAGATTTTCTTTTTTTTTACATTATCAGTCATTCTGGTTAGTACTGCTCCTACACCTCACGGTTGGGGGCATAAAGGAGGATATGGCGGTGGTGGTTATGGCGGTGGCGGTTATGGCGGAGGGGGCTTAACTATAATTGCCATAAAGAAGGTTGGAGGCTATGGCGGTGGATATGGACATCGTGGCTATGGGGGTCATCATGGTGGAGGCCATGGAGGCGGTTATGGTGGTGGTTATGGTGGTGGTTATGGTGGTGGGTATGGAGGGGGATATGGAGGAGGATATGGAGGAGGTTATGGCGGCGGATTTGGAGGCGGCTTTGGCGGAGGATATGGAGGTGGATATGGCCGATAATTTTATTTTAACTTTTTCATATTTAAACCACATATTTTATAAAAATTTTTAATAAAAAAATTAAATTTGTTCTTGTGTTTTATTTAATTAATAAATTGTTTTATTAACAATTAAGATTATTAATGTTGATATATGTCAAAAATAAATCAATTATCACCTTGCCCTAACAGCTTAAGCTTGTATCTAAATATAGGGCTTTTCAACCACTTTTGCTTATAGTCTATCATATCGACGTGTATTCCGTGGGAACCTATTTCAATATTGAATAAATAATATAATTGATAAGACATTCTTTAATTATTATTGAAAGGTTTAATCCCCGATTTCCTATAATTAATTTTTCGAAGCCATTTAAAGCAATAACCTAAAAGAAAAAAAACAATAAATAATTTTACCTTTACAAATTCAACAATAATTATTAAACATAAACTGAGACAATTAATGAGAGAATTCAGAAAGTTATATTAGTTTGAAATAAAAAGTAATCTCATTTTAGCTGTTCCTTTACTTCAAACTGATTCAGACTTATTATTTCTATCAAAATTAATATCTCTGTCATTAGGAGTGATCTATACATCGACATGTAGAAACCTTTGTTTTTCGACCTTGATCCAAAGAGCTTCTAACAGATGTCACTTATTTTACCAAGTATGTATTGTGTTTTTTTTTAACCTATTGTGCTTTATTACAGTTCACAGGCTTATTACGGTTGAGGATAAGGTGGATGATATAATGTAATATGAAATTAATATTAATTGTGATTAAAATCAGTAATTAATCAGAATTTTTTTTTCTTTGACATGTACTTGGGTGATCCATTAATTGTTACTGCTATAGTACAGACTAGTTGATGCTAATATTAAAAAACATTCAACTGTCACAACAATGTCATCTGGGGGCGGTTTTGTTAACATAATGATTTTACAACCTTTAAGACAAAACCTTCCATTTTTTAAAAAATAGAAACTTATAACTCAAGATGAACTTTTGCAGTATCTTATGATTGATGAGGAGATAACTATACTCGACCAACTATACTTTTTACTTTAGTTAGAGTTTTTTTTTTCTCTTTTGATTTGGTAGAAACACTTTCTATATTATACTTTGTAAATAAACGCAGATGTTAGAGTTCAACTATTCACACAGTTTTACCACTTACCAAAAGAATCTCGAGAGCGCTTTCGACCACTATGTAGTTATTATCAGGAGATGAATAAATCGAGATCTAATAGACAAGTGGTGAAACTGTGTGAATAGTTAATTGTGCCAAATAAGCAAACTTTAGAATTTTAATGTATTTATTTGTAAAAAATGTTTTGTTATGCATGCAGCATTTTATTCAAAAACAGTATAAAAACACCTTAATAAAATTAGTTTTTTTATAGATCATATGTTTCTTCTAGATCTAACGTCCCCAACCTCTGCCCCCGTAGTTTCCACGGCCGCCCCAGCCTCCTCGTCCCCAGCCTCCTCGTCCCCAACCACCATTACCCCATCCATAGCCTCGATGCCCATACCCTCCTCTGCCTCCATAGCCACCCCATCCCCCATAACCTCCCCCTCTGCGAGGATCTGGTGAGGCAACCACAATCACCAGTAGAATACATAAAATTAAACTCACCTATAAATATAATTTTTAATAACTAATTACGAACTATATATTGTTACTTACGACAGCAATTCGAATCATTCTTTAAGATATTTTTGAAGTTGTGGCTGAACTGGCATCACAACATTTATTTTATATTAAATTTCAAGGCTAAAAAGGTGTTTACCCTAACTTTAACAAAAAGTTATTTGCACAATAAATATCTAAATTGCAGATTATTGATCTTTTGGTGTACAAGCTTCCTAGTCTAGAATAACAATTAATAATTATTCATCAAAGTAGAAGTTTTATATTGAATAATTTTCTCATAAGTTTGGTATTTTAATAATTATAGCTTATAATCATTTTTTATAGAATCAAAATAACAATTTTTTGTACTAATTTATTTATTGCTTGATTGTTGAATTTCAGCATTTTACTATTACAAGAACTTAGGTAGGTACTAAATTAGATCCGGTTCCAAAAATTTCTTTTAAAAAACTTAAAAGCACTTAATTGATATTTACCATTAATAAACAATCTAGTCTAGGATGCATTAAGAAGCTTTTTCAAAAAGTAGGAAACTCTAATAACTCTGAGGTTTTTCCATCTTAAAGTAATTTATCTTAAAAAAAAAGTTTCTAAAAATAATACTTTCAAAAATGTTAACCGCAGCTCAAAAATTTTAAGACAACATGGCTAACCTAAAAACCTACGTTATATGACCCTATTTTATGACTTTTTGCTATTTTTAAGCGCCTGATATTATGCTTTTTCTAGTTTGAACTATTTTAATAAAAAAAGTCAATCTTTAACATATTTAAATTTTTTTATTGAAGCTTTCAAATTTTATGGTTGCTTTTCGAATGTTTTTTTTCTGATGATCTTGCATCAAGTTATTCAAAGTCGGTTATTTTTTTTATTCGAAATTAGAGCACAATCAGTAGATCTTTATTTAGTCTGCAAATGACATCAGCATCATTGTCTTTGCTTGAGCCCATAGTTTGATAATGACAGAGTGAAAAACTCAGGCCCGGCGCTATCGACGGTGCTACACGAGGCGCCAAAGTGTGTAGGGACGCTAAAACAAAGACCATAAAGAAAATATTTAACATTCCAGTTTGTAATGTTTTTTAAAATCAACAAAAATCTGTCTCACGGTTTGCGTCGCAATCATAAAATAAACTTTCGAAGTTGTTGCTACAAGCATATCGTTTCGGTAAATTAATAAACACTAAACTTAAGGATTGAGTTTCGTTTATTTTAAGATAACAAATAGTAATTGAGACCAGCGTTCCCAATGAAACATAAGATTCATAATAATATATTTCAAGAATTCCACCAGTCAGTGTATAGCGTCGGCGTCGGCTACTGCTTTTGAACGGCAGTTTCGGTACTAAATTTTAAAAACATAACAGTAGAAGTGAAAATTTTTTTGAAAGCACGTTTACTGGTGTTAGGGAATCTGCATTAATTTTAGAAGTCGATCCTATTACCATCATTTTGCGACCGGAAGAGTACGCCGCTGTAAGAAACATTTTGATTGTGAAACTAAGACCAACTCGATCCAAAAATTAATTGAAAATAATTTTTTTCTTCCAAACTTTTGATGTAGTCATAAATTCGGTAGAAGAGAGATTTGAGCAAATAAGGCCAAATCATTCGTATTTTTCGTTTCTTACAATATTTCCAAATTGAAGGACGTACCGACCTATGAATGGTCTGAAAAACGCATTAGAACTTGCTGACGAACTAAAGCAATTGTGTCATATGCTAGAAGACAAAACTTCTCCGATTGAAACTTTAAAAGTTGTTATTCAAAATGAATTTGCGGCAAATGTAGCAGTGGCTTTTAGTGGTGTTTACCGGTAACAGTAGCTAGTGGAGAACTCTCTTTTCCAAATTTAAAATTAATTAAAACCTACTCACGATCAACCATGGTTAACCGACTTGGCAGTTATTAATATTGAACACGAATTGGCTCAAAATTGGAATTATAAAAAACTCATGCAAGATTTTGCGTCTGTGAAAGTGCGAAAAGCTAAGTTTTAAATGTAGTGTAGAAAAGTACGTATGTAATATGACAATATAAAATTATAAACATCATCATCATCACTTTTAAATAAGAGTTTGGACGTCTCATACCAAGAAGATGCTTGAATTACTGCACAACAAATAAGGTAATAAATAACATAATTTAAAACTTATTGCTCTATTCTGGGTGTAGGATCTATGTATTATGATATGAATGTGATAAACTTGTCTAGTTCAGGGGTCCTTAATTAGTTTTTGCACGGGGCGGCAAAATGGCTAGAGCCGGCACTGGAAAAGCAACTTTAATGCGCTAGTTTACTATCAAATTGCAGTCATCATTTTTATTGCTGATTTCGGATATACTTGCACACTGGGCAAAATTAAAAAACGGCCCAGAAGAATGGATACAAAAAAAAGCACTTGAAAAGCTCCGGTACACTTTAAAATGAAACCAATTTACAGGCAAAGCTGATAAACATAGTTAATCTTTTATATACATAAAAACACCTACAAAAAACCTTTGTTTACATACCTACAACCAGAATAACAAATCTAAAATTAGTGCTAGAAAAAAACACATTTATATAATTATATTTTGAAAAGCAAAACCAATAAATTATGCAAATAGAATAGTTATTTGTTGCTAGGAAGCCTCCTCAAGTATTTTGCGGTTTGAAAATTTAAATATTTAAATAAATATTAAATTTGAACAGCGCAATATTCTCCAAATAAAAATTCACCATAAAATGTTTTATTAGTTATCTTTATTGACCAAGAAAATAGGAGTAGCTACAACTTACAACATGTGAAGACCAAATAAAACTAAATCGTTTCAACTCAATTTTGACCGTCAAAAATGTCAATTCTAAGCTATTTATCCCTTTGGCAGTGAAAATCTAAAATACTAAATAAATAAAAGTCTTAGAATTTGTATCAATTGGATTTATTTAATTATTTTTTAAGGGTATTTTAACTATACTAAACTAATTATTTTTTCGGTGACAAATCTAAAAAAGCATTGTAGATCTTTGAAAAGATCTAAAAGTGTTGAAAGGCATTGTTTACTGAGGCTTGCCTGTCGTTTTAGAATGACGCAGCTCCTCCGTTTCTTTTACCAAGCTGTTAGTCACACCTTATAAGCCATGTTTTAAAGTGTTTCTCTCATCTTATGCATCTAAATTTTAACCATTTCTGCCGCTTTCATCCTCTCAAATTTTCAAAAATTTGTCACTTTTCCTCTTTTGTTATTTCTTTTCTATTTGTTTGTTTCTTTTTCAATTTTCATTTTCTTCTAACATTTGTTAAAAGTATTCTGCGCATTCCAATCCATTTTTTTTTACTTTTACTTGTATAGGTATATATAGGTATAGATAAATAATAATTAAACAATTAAACAATAAGATTGTTTTTATTCACAGATAGGTAATACAATTAACATTATTTCATTCATTTTTACTTAAAAGTTCTAATACCAACCGCTGCCATAACCACCACCGTATCCGTTGCCATATCCTCCTCCGTATCCTCTACCATATCCACCCCCGTATCCTCCTCCATAACCTCCGTAATTAGGACTGTAGTAGCTGCCACGATTCCCTTGGCCATATCTATTACCATAGCCATTTCCATAACCGCCTCCATATCTATTGCCATAGCCACTGCCGTAACCGCTGCCATATCCACTGCCGTAACCGCTGCCATATCCACTGCCGTAGCCGCTGCCATATCCACTGCCGTAACCGTTGCCATACCCACTGCCGTAACCGCTGCCATATCTACTGCCGTAACCACTGCCATATCCATTGCCGTAGCCACTGCCATAGCCATTGCCATAACCACCACCATAACCACTTCCATATCCACCCCCAAAGCCATTATTATAACCATTTCCATAGCCATTATTATAACTATTTCCATAACCACTTCCGTAACCACCACCGCTATAATATCCTAAGTTGTTATATCCATAATCTTTTCCAATAAAAACAAGGTTGTTTTTTCGATAAGTTGGATCTGGACCACCTATAGGAAACGCATAGGTGGCAGCAATTAATCCAACAAACAAAATTTTGACAATCATCTACAATAATTAATTAATTTTTAATAAATATGAAATAATTATATATACTCACATTGTATTTTATTGTAAGATTTTTCCAAGTTTTAAATGATTTTTTAAGATTTTTAAAGTCTTTTATATATCTACATGAGATGAAAAAACCCCGGTCTCCACGAATGCCAAGGTTTCTGTCAACTTATACTAAAATACATATATGAAATGTTCACAAAAATTATAATTCCATCAGAGTATTCGCATTAGTCATAGATTTAACGATATCTTTGGAATTTGTAATTAAATTATTATAACAGTTGTTAAATAATTCACTAAAACTACAGTACTTAACAGAAACACATAAATACTATTTGCATAGAAACAGACTCCAAGTTATTCCGCATATGAATTTACCAAATTAAAAACGCCAAAATCGGAGCATTCTTTAAATCAAAGCCAGATGAATAGACGGTCTAATTTGACGTCAAAAGAATATATAATAAAGATGAGCGCATTATACTGTCAAGGTAAAACACTTACAGAATTTTTATTATAGATTCATACCAAATTAAGGTTACAACTTATTCAAAGTAGCTAAATAACAATAATATTGCTATTCAACTGGTAGCATTGTTTCTTATAATTTAATAAAAATCTAAAAAAATTAAATTTGCACATTTCATAATCATATATAAAGCCAAACTTGCGGTAAATTTGCACATTAGATAATCATTTATAAAGCCAAACTTGCGGTAAATATTTTATTAAATAAACATTTTTATAGGATACTCCTGTAATTTTGATACATAGAGGTAAAAATTCTGCATTTTTTTCAAATAAAAGACTACTTACCCATTTTTTACAAATTTTCCTTTCCTATTTATATTTTTAACTTACTATTCTACGCTTTTTCTCTATTACAGTTTTAGTAAAATTATTGGTTTCGGAGATAAACAACTTTTTTTAATTAAATGCATAGAGAGCTTTTAAACGATCCTCGATAATTCAATTTCTGAAAAACGTTTTAGTGTACAAAACATTGACCAGACACTGATTTTCCAACAGAAATTTTACAATTTCTGATAATTTGGTTGTCTCTTTCATTGTATTTCCTAGATTTATTTTTTTTTTAAATTTTAGAAAAGCCGCATTATTCAAAAACAAAAAACGTTTTTCTAAATAAAAAACAAGTTTGTTTGTAATGGTTTTTTTATTAAGTATGAAATACAAAAAAGCATAGAGAACTGAATATTTATCACAAACCAGCTCTATCGGGTGTTATGGCGTCATAGTTGGCCATGCCTATGAGTTTGTGTAAACAGATCATGATTTTTAACAATTGCTTCAAATGTCAAATAATTTACAAAACTTCTCAATTTTTGAATTTAAAATGGTTTTCTCACCAGAACAGAAATTTTTTGAGATGGAATCTTATTTTGGTAACGGACACCGAGTTGATGAGTGAACTATTAAGCCATTTTTTTTTCAATGTAACATTAAATGCTGCAAGATGTGGAGAGGAGATTGACAGCCATTCTTGGCACAGTTTTATGACGATAAAATTGTGAACGAGTACTTTCAGCAAGACGGTGCCACTCCACATACCACTTACCAGACTTTGTATATGATAAAAGAATTTTATGATCGTCGAGTTACAGACATAACTCACCCTTCAAGATCCTGCAACCTCACTCCATGTGACTTTTTTTTGTGGCCCTATCTAAAGAACTACAAGTGCTTTTAATTTAATCTCATTAACGTGGTGAACTATCAATTCATTTTTAATTAAAAGTGAGGTTAAGCTTAGATGTCAAATTAATAATTGTCACTTTGATTCGATGGTAAAAGTACGTTCACACTGTTTACTACGAAATAAAAATAAAAATTATGAAACAACTTCTTTATTAAAATTTGAACAAGAACAAAATGTGGTTTTAAAATTAAGAACACAAAAACGTTACACAGTAGAGTATGTAGGGTATATTCCCATTTTTTCCAGCTCATGAGCGTTATGTTCAAATCTCTCTATGTAGGTTTTAACGATATGGTAGTAGTGTTGAGTATTGAAGTTGGTTAAGAATGTTTTTATATGTTCGACCAAATTGAGATTGCAAATAGGTTGATTTTTTATCAATACGTCAGCTTCAATTTCATCTTCGTAATCTTCGTATATTCTTCTTTCAGTCTAAACACAAAAAGCACGTTAAGTTTCCATTTAGTAATACAAACTGGTATTATATAACATAGAAGTAGGTAAAAATATAAATCCAGATGCTGTTTACACAAATTATAAATATAAACCATTTAAAAAACACAAAACAAGATGTAATAAATCATAAAAAAAATGATAAAAAACACGATAACAGTTGAAGCAATTTAGATATAAAAAAAAATAAAAGAAAACCATGAAACGACATAAAAAATACCCCAAAAAAGAAAAAAAGTTGTTACGAGTTCTAATGTTGTGATACCTAAAATTACTCGCCGAAAAAAAAACAATCAAATTTTAAACGTTTGCTAAATAATCAGTAGCATAATTTTTAATGAGTCAGCTATTTTCAGACAGTCACAATTGAAAAAATTTTTCAACTATTTAATAATCAATTTATATCTAATAATCTAGTACAGTACTTACAACTTCGTACAAAAGTAATTTGACCAAACATAAATAGAGTTTTTCTAATCCCATACAATCATCAGCATGCATATACTCCAATTGAATTCGGCAATCATTAATTCTATTATCATTTTTTGTGAGCGAATATTCAATCATTTTGCATATTGCCAAAGTACTAAAAAAAAAGATTAGAAAGATAACAGAAACTATTAACTAACTTCATAAACTTACATAATACTTTTCTCAAACTTTTCGCATTCCAACATACTAAAGCTCCATCTATTAAGAAAATATGATAAAGCACTGAGCCCATCTGGGCCAGGAATGCCCGACAAAAAATTAACAGCATTTTCCGTCTGCCACATGAACATGTAAGCAAAAATAAAGCAATAACTTTCGATAGTCTCTTCAGCTTCGGTTCTTTGAAGAGCACTAAGTACTGCTTTTAAAATTGGTTCAATACATGGCTCGATTATTGCTTCCGGTAATGTCATAATGCTTATTACACAAAAACGGCCAAATTTCGATGGGCAAATTGTTTCTTGAGGATTTAGCCCCAGCAGCTTAAATAGCACTTCGATTATGTACTGTGCAAGAGCTTTTCCTCTTGAATCAGACAATGTTTTAATTTGGTAAGAAGCTTTTACTAGAAGGTTACTTAGAAAAATTGTCACAACCTAAAACATGTTAGAAATTAGAGCCCCACAATGTATATAGGTGTCCCAAAAGTGGCGCCTTATCAAAAAAACCGAAAATAAAATTGATAGAAATCAATTCAGAACTTTTTGTCATAAAATTGTATCCTCTATTCAACCTTTTGATTTGATGCAGTACTTTTGGGACAGCTTGTATGGCGGTTTGCTGAGTGGAGCGTTGTAAAGCAACTCAAGTCTAGAAAATTGCTCCCTCTATTCTGCATCCTCTCATTCTGTAGTACTTATAAAAAATCTTACCTCTACAACGCTGCTGTCCTCAGATTCTAATATGTTATTGCATCCAGCCAAAAATCCTTGAAGGACCACTTCATCCTCAACTGCTCCAGGATGGAACATTATCACAATGTTCAATAAATCAAATCCTCTTTCCGGAGCCTCTGCCGTCAAATTAAATTGTGGAAAACAATCCTTATAAATTAACTTCATAGTAAATGGAATAAAACTTTTTTGAACAATGTCTTTGCAAGCTGGATTGATTACAATTTTGCTAAGAGCAAATTTCACCTTGTTAATCACAGTATTATCAGACATATGAACCAATGTTGAATCCACAATTGTTTGGAAAATTCGTTCAAAGCTTCCACTTGCAGTCTTTGGAGAAAACTAAAACAAAAAGTAATAATTCTCAACGAAATAATGCCTATAAATCAACTGAGGTCAAAATTTTTCTTCTTGAGTCGCCAAGATTAGTAAAAACTAAAGATAAAAAAAGTAAAATTGATAATAGAAACTAATTTGAGCAATTGGATGGATAATGTAATAACTAAATTAATCTCTAATCACTTCAGATAGACGTTGAGCATGAGTTAGACCCAAACAGCCTTACTGCTTACCTGGAAAAAATAAGCCAAGCTTTCTAAACGCAACATACATCTACAAGGTGTATCAATAGGAATAGAAAGCAGACAATCCATAATTTCACTTAAATAACTTAAGAAAACATAACTCTTCGAATTTTTGCCTACCGAAGATAAATGTGATCGCAATGCGCTGAAAAAATCTTTTTAGAAATATCAAAAACTTCCAAAATGATATACTTACTCTAAGCGAACATTTTTTAAAGTGACATCATTTGTGTTATAGTTGGCAAATATGGCGCTCAAATGATTGTTCAAAGTTACAGGACTGAGAAACCGGCTGAATCTACCACCCAACCAAAGCAGTCTTTTAAATAAAATCCAAACATTTTCATTCGCTTGATACTCCATGAGCATAGATGACCACTGCTCAACATATTGAGGAAACATTGGGTCTGGTTCATCAAAAATATGGCTTATCAAACCAACGGCGAACATTAAAGCTTCAGTAATCCTATTATAATACAATTCAGACTCTCCCCGTACTGCATTTACGTCGTTGATATGTTTTTGAAGCACATAATGAAAAGTTGTGAAAAATTTTTGTGGGTCACATCCATCCATAAAAAGCTACAAAAAAAAGTGGTTTCCGGTCAACAATAAAATTAAGTTCTCTAAGCCTCGTCCAAATTATTAGTCTTCTTCAGTAAATATTAACAGGCTAATATCAAGCCAGCTGCAATAAATTATTACAAATGATTGGAACCAGCTTTGTTTCGAATAAAATATCATATAACAACGAATTGACACATTATGCACATTTATTAGCCACTCAAACATTTGTATAATAATAAACCAATAAAATTCTGTTAAATAAGTTCGTCTCGTCCAGACGGTACTAATCTGTTAATTGATTTGAGGTTTAAATATCTGCCTAAAAAAAAATTATGTAAAATGACCTATGGAGCAGCAGTGACTCGAAGATACAGCGCATAAAATTAAATTATAAAAAATGTTTGGCAAAAAATGTGCATTATGCGAGGTAAAAAATGAAAATAATAGTACCATAAGTGTATGACCAGAACGTCCTCTCAGAGTAAAATCAGTTTCCGGGGTGGATTCTACTTCTTCCTCAAGAAACAAGTTTTCTTCTATTTTACCTTGAGGAGCCATGAAAATGATTAGGAGATACAAAAAATCATTTAAACCATCCATTAAAAACGACATAAATTTTTTATCAATAAATAAACCGTTTATTAGGACTAAAATTGCATGTAAGCAAAAGTAAAAGTGTTTTGGTTCAGATTCATCGGAATCCATTGGTACTCTCTGCCCCATTAATACTGACTTGTATTCAATAGAACAATTGTACATTAGTTGACCAATTGCTGGTAAACAAATAGTAATAAATTCTAAGGTTTGAGTAGGTAACTCAGATGTTGCTTGTGTGATACCATTAATAATTTCTGCTTTCAAAATGTAATTCACTCTACGATGCCGCTCCATGAGTAACGATTTAAATATTTCAATCAAACGAGTTTTAACACAAGTAAAATGAACAGTGTTACAACTGCTGACCAAAATTTGAATCAAACAATTAATAGTTGTCATACGTAAATACGGCGAAAAAGCCTAAAATAAAAAAAAAACATAAGTTTTGATTAATACAACAGATTTTCAACAAAAAATTCATTATAAAAAATATTTGCCAAAGAATAACATTCAACATGTTTCAACAATAATTCACAACAAATTGTCATTAATAGTAGCAGTAGACTAAAATTGCAGAGAATACAATTCTCATGTCAACATGAGTTGAATTTATTATGACTAATCATCACGTAAATGTCTTTTACGAATTTTGGAAGTAAACTCTAATTAATAATCAAGATACACCCAGCGGCACAAAATTCAATTCAAATACAGTTTTAAAAAAATTATTATTGAAACAAGCGTTTTTAATCAAAAAATAGAAAACACTTATAGAAACAGTAAATTGAGCTGAAGGATCACGCTCTTAGATGCTTCTTCGTGATAACAGAATAAAACAAAAAAAATGCTCAACCATTTTTCTCCTATTAAAAAAAACCACAAAAACTGCTACAAACTATTAACTCAAGTCCAATTTAAAAAAAAACACAAGTGCTACAACTCCAGAAAGAATTTAATCAAAGAGCATTTTATTATTCGCCTAGTAACATACAAAACAGCGATTTCTCACTCTTATAACATTTCACAAAAAATAGCTATTCTTCCAACTCCCAAACAAAGCCAGATTCAAGTTTCTAGTGTCATATGTCATTTTAAAAATTTACTATAAACAGATTTTTTGTTTTTTAAGAGCAGAAAGCTTAACTGTACCAATTCTTAGTATCCTACCAGTAACTTGACCTTAGCGGCTTAGAAGTAAAGCTCATTCATTGCATACTGAATACTTCCATAATCAAACTGAAATGTCTTATTAAATTAAAGATCCAGTAAAAATTCGTGTCCTAAACAACTGAAGAAATAACCGCAGAATTCAGAAAAACTTTGATAAAGTAAATACAGCAAAAAAAAAGCTCACAAAAAAATATATAGACAAGAGGGTGAAAAGATGTGTGTTCTATGAAATAACCTCTGCTATAGTTTTGCTTTGATTATATTACTGGTTTAATATAACATAAGAATGAAGAGAAGTAAAAAGATTAAAGCTTAAATCCATTATAAAGCTGTACAAAAGCTCCTTTTAACTGACGAGAAGCTGAAAAAGTAGAGAATTTATTTTTGTTCAAAAACAAGCAAGCAAAAACAAATGCATAAATACAAATAAAAAACAACAAACACGCTAATTTGCTAAACTGAAACATAATAAGACATAAAGTCATTGAAACCGAAGAACTTGAGTGAAAGAAGATCAAATATTGCTTTAGTCTCATCCGAAAGTCGTCGGCGGGTATGGACAAGGCCGAGAAAACGTTTACTGTAACTGATATACTAGAACTTCACGTTGTACAATAAACTGAAACATAATAAGACATATAATTGCTTCCCTGCAAACCCAAAGAACTTGAGTGTGAAAACATTCGAGAGCTTTAAACTCATCCGATGCGACAAAGGCGGGGAAACGTTATACTACATCGTGTAATACTAGAACTCCACGTTGGACAATTTGCATAATTATTTGTTCCTGATAATTTAATGTTGATTCAGAATAATAGAAGCTTTACGATGCCAACGGGTAATCAAATTTTTTTAAGAAAGACAAAATTCAAACTTTGAATTGCCAGCGAGAAACCCAGATTGTAATCCTACTGAACATTGACGACATACTTGAGCAAATAAGCAAAGCGCCTGGAAATCGTCCATAACACATGCTAAACTGACTGCTAAAGAACTTGAAAAGAAGCAAATGGACTTCGTAAGCGTGCAAAAACTGATCTGAATCACGCCAACAAGAGAAGGAAATACTCTAGGCATAAAAAACTGATCTTGAATGTGAAGATCTTGCTATTAAATGGTCTACTCCCAGGTATTGGCTATTCTTACAGAGTCAGAATTGCTATTTTGAATTTAGCAGAAAAATTCTCCTTTTTCATGTGTTGATATTAAACGTCAGTTCAAGATTGCTTGTTTTCATAAAGAACAAACAACATTTTTATGTAATGCAATAATTTTGTTCGTCAGTGCATATTAGATAGAAATGATAATAATTCATTAGGTAGTTTAAAATCGCGCATAGTAGAATACACGAACCCTCAAAATAACTATTAACTTAAGCCAAGTTGACAATGTTTGCATACTCCTTTATATTACAGCAGACATGACAGAAAAAACCGACCTAATATTAAATAACCAAAAAACCAAGTCAACCAACATGTACCTACTTCTAAACGCGCAACCATCATGAAAAAATCAGTTGCCAACTAAAGTTACCAATTTTAAAAACCCTTACCCAAAATTGAGTCCAGGTGGTGTTTGGTGGTGCTTCAATTCCAGTAACCGCTGCTTGTTGTTTAGTTCGTTGTTCAGCTCAGGAATTATCACTTTGCCATCCTCGGCGAAGTCGCAACATAATAGGATGTGTTATAAAGATTATTGTAAACACATTAGGTTAGTAACATTAAGATTAGTTATGGTAGCCATTTGGTTAAAACAAAAAAAAATTTACATGTGAAAATATAGAAGAACCAAGATAGGAAAAAACGTCAATAGGAAAAAATACAAAACATAGAGGCTGACAAACAAAGAAAAAAACAAAACAAACTTGCGTATAACCAAAACCATGGAACCCATGCAAAAGCCTCATAACAAAAAAAAATGATAGAGATATTTAGGTACTAAATGTTTCTCACGAATGTGAAAAGCAAATTGACCAAAAATACCAGATTATGAGTATGTTACAAAAGCACACGACACAAAATTAGTTTTAAAAAATCTAAGCTCAATTTATGACGGAAGGATAGGCAACATTAAACCTAAAATCGGCAAAAAAACATATAAATTACTTAAACAACTGCAAAAAAAGTAATGATGCAAAAATTATGACAAAAATAAAAAAAACTACATAATAAAAGTAGACTGCATCATAAACTAAATAAATATACTAAGCAGAATCTATACGTAGATCTTAAGAAAAATATACGTTAAAGATAGAAAACGTAAGCTAAAAGACAAAATGTATAATATCATAGCAAAAGTGTGAAGACGAAAATAATCTGTAAAAACAAAATAAACATCAATCTATCGCTAATAAAAAACTGTAAGTAACTATAAAAACAGCAGCTATCCCACAATAAAAAAAGTTAAATAATATAATGTAGTTTTCTAAAGAAAAATATATTACGAAGCAACGAGATAATTAATATACACTGACCGGCAAAATTATCGCATGACCTAAAATATGAACGATTGTGAGTACGCAAAGCTTAGAATAGTTCAAAAACTGGATCAGTTAACGGGATTATTGAACAAAGACAGGAGTAAGTGCTGGTCTTCTAGATAATGGTAGAAGCATGTGCTATGTTGTATGTTGGTATAACTCTCGAAATAAACCACTTTTCTAAAGTTTGTGTCTAAAGCTGCACAAGGGTATCAGAAGAATAATAAGTCAAAAAAAAAACAGATCAAGATCGTAAAAAACTGCATCTCGAGTGTTTACTTAACATCCTTGAAAAACTTAATTTCTCCTCAGCTCCAAAATAAAAAGTTCTATAATGCAAAAATTGTAGAATTGAGTGAGCAAACCACACGTGGTCAACTGAAAATAATTCAACAAGCAAATGAACAACTTCAGCTACCACATCAAAAATGAGCGAGACTACAACTTAGTCTCCATGACATTGCTGATTAGAATGTAATCCTTTTCACAAGGAAAGTTTTAGTGGTAGCAGTGTTATCGTCTGAGGAGGCATTAAAATTCAGACCAAAAAAAAATTGTGTTTGCTGTCAGTGATGCTCTAAAGGCACATCGATTCCTAGAACCCACGTTTTTCAATTCGTAAAAAATACGGGACAGTGCACACTCACAAATGTCAAAGAAGTAAACCTATTCAAAATTCAAACTGTCCAGCAAGAAGTTCAGATTGTTAATCCATTGAACATAAGTAGTAACAAACAAAGCGTCCACAAATACTTAATCAACTGGCTGATGTGCTTAATAGGAGCAAATGCATTAATCCAAAACATGCCACGTATAATAGTTGCAGATATTCAAGCGAGAGGAACACTAGACATTAAAAATTGGTCTAAAAAGTAAAAATGGCAAACTTAAGTGGTCTATTCCCAAAAAAATTCATCGAGACAAGACTGAACATTTATTTCAATCTAGCAACAAACTTGTCTGCTTTAAATGTTATTTCTACAATACATTTGTGTAGTTTTTGAAATTGAACAACAGTTGGTTTGCAATAGAGTATAGTTCTTATAAAAACAAGCAATAGACGTATCTGAAGGCGATAATTTTGCCGGCTCTTGCATAGCACTAGAACATTCTAGAAGACCAACATAAACCTCACATAATCTAACAAAAACTTAGAAAAAGTTACAAATACCAAAAAAAGTAAAATGAATAGATGTGTGTAACTATCTCAACCAAAAGCAGAGATACAACAAACAATCAAAATTGAATGTTTAACAATGCTTGAATAACACAAACCTAAAATAAAAAATAATGTGGTAAAATTAAAGAATGTAGGTATGGAGAAAAATATTTGGAAGGATAAAAACAAGCAGGTATAAGAAAAAACCAATGATATAAAAACACAAACAAAAACTAAAGTTTATTCACATACAAGCTACCAGAATAAAAATAAAAATCCAAGACACAGGAAACCCAACAGGTTGTAGACTTATCATACTCTCATCTGTAAAACATAAGAAATAGTATATATGTTTTCTTATACTTTTAAACTTTGTAGGTGTAAAAATGTAGACATTATAAAACAAATGTCACAGTAGTCATTTTTAAATTACTGAAACGTGTCTATGTACAAGGTTTCACGTCTACTACAGTAAATCATTAATAGTGAGCCAAATAAAATCATTTCTCACTATAAATGCAAGTAAAAATTCCAAAAATGCGCACTAGCGCCCTCCTCCGCAAAAAATATATAAAATTAAATTAAGCACACATCAAACTCTGTTAAAAACTATTAGTATTATATAACTATTAAATAGTTACATAATAGCTTAGTTATTTCATTACCACTTTGTTAAGTTCACTTTCTAATAATTATGTTTTAAGTAACTTAACAATTCGCGAATCAGTGATAAGCGATAGCCTAGTGAGAGTATTTCAGCTTTTAGAACTCAATTTTAGATTTTCTAGTTTTAGACTTCAGCTAGAACCTTAAAACAACATTCACCTGTAGTGCTGGCAAATATACAGGGTGCGGCAACACAACATCGTGTTTTCAAAACACAACAAAATACATTTGAGAATAAGAGCTCTTTTATTTATTTTAATAATGTAAGCACGTGATTAAAGTTGTTTAACACAGTTTTGGAAATCATCTCATGTACCCGACGCGCTCTATACACGAAATTAACCAGTTTCTGGCATTTGTCACAAACTTTACCAACATGAGACTTATCAACCATAAGCCAATTCATCAAACCACGAAAAACCCTGCAACATCTTAAATCCGGTCTGAGGTCGCAGTGACTCAAAAAATGATAAAAAAAATCAAATACCAGCTGACAAAATTGCATAGCCCACTGTGCCTTTAGCACATCCACGAGCCATTGATGCAATTCTCAAGAATTAATGTCATTCTAATAGCACATATTCTGTTTGTTGGCGCAACCATTCCAGTAAAAACAAGCTTCAAACGTTTTTCAAAAGTGTCTCGTTTGTGTTCCTCCAAGAATTAAAGTAGTCGTGTCAAAAGAATTTCGCCAACATATACCGATGGTAGCAAAGATCAGCATAAAGAGAGCGCTCACTGACTGATCAGAATTTTCAAGAATCAACAGTTGTTTGCGCGCAGAACGTTGTAAATATTTTAAGATTAAAGTTCTCGCGGGCATACTAACAACAAAATTTATTTTTTTACAACTTATGTAAAATAATTATACTTAACCGTCCGAAGATTTCGCCACAGCAAACACTTGAAAAAAATTTTAGTTTCTACTAGCGCTTATGCTTATATTTTGTTGTTACTTCCACCAGTTTCATCAAGTTCAAAAACTGCTTCGCCAGAGAAAGAGACAACAGCGTCTCAAACCAACGCAGCAAGCATGTTATCGAGCTACAGAACAATGTGGAATTTGTCTTAGATAACCACTATTTTTTAACAGCTAAAATAAAGAGGTGAGACAACAATCCGTTAAATAAAACTTCTCAAAATGTAAAAAAACACCAATTTCTTGTCGTACCAAGCTCCTGAGAAATTGTTCAATTGTAACTCAAACCATCTCAACTTTTTCTAGACTTGTGATGGTATTTTGCAATCCTCTTCTTAGCGTCGACTAATATTCGTCGACAATTAAATTGTTTCATTTATTCGTTGGATTAATAAGCTGTATAATATATAACTTTCTTATAAGTACCCCTCTACATTATGTATCCCACCCTAGGTTGCCCTACACCATGCTTTTAGTACCATCCATATTTTATTCATCTCATCGTCTTTTAATATCTTCTCTATACACGTTTCTTTCAGTCCTTCACATTCATTCATCAAATGTTCCATATCCTTTCTCTCCCATCCACATATTCTACATTTTCTCTCATCCTCTTCCATTCAAAATTTTTTTCATTCAATTCTAAAATCTAAATCTAAATAATTTTTCTCTCTTTATCATCCATCTTTTTAAATAAATATTTCAATATCCCATCTATCTTTCATTCTGTAGATTGTGCCCAGACTCATTAACTCTTTCTCTTTCTCCAACTCTTCAACCATTTTTGTTTCTGTCTCTCTTTTCCTTTCAACCTCTACCTGGCTTTTCTTTTAGCACTCCTGGAATAATTAACACTCTCTTCCTGACCTCAATTTTTCTGCTCTCATTCTTGTCTCTACCTTCAGCTTCTCTCTCCTAGTATCTCGCAGCGTTTGCTTTATTCCGTCTTACATTTTACGTAGTTTTTTTTAACTCTTTCTATCTCTCCATACTCTTCTGTCCTCATAGTTCCGTTCCATGCATTAATACGTTCAAACATCAACATTCTTCTTTTGAAATCGTCCACAAACTTTGTTAAGTTTCAATACAATCCCTGTCATCTTGTTTGCCTTGCGTACTAGCTCGTTCACATGTAATAACTTATGTTAAAACATGTAACTCCTTAATATTTAAAATTGATCAGCTGCTTCATCTTCTCTTTTTCCCATATCCATTCTTTTTTCTTCTCCATCCTTACTTTGTTCTCCAATACCTTACTTCTAGGTTTTTATTTCTCACATACTTTTCTGCCGCTTTTACCATTTGGTGCTTGGACCAGGGTCCACACTTTCATTCTTTCCACTACAAACTACCCGCCTATGCACCTCCTACTGTCTATACGACCATTAAGAAGGGTTTTTCGCACACTTTCACTTAGTAATTTCTTCAATACGTAAACGTGTCTATGTACAAGTTTTCACGTTTATTATTGTTGTAAAGTAGCAGCTGAGATAATTTTTTTATTAAATAGATACACCAAAATACTCTCACTTCGGTTATCGTGTAGCGCATAATACCACAAATTATCGTTGATTAATTGAACGCGTTCAGGTTTAAGGGGAAAAATAAACGAGAGAAATAAGCATGTAAATATTTATTGTTACTCAATATGTACACCTATAATCTATACAGATATTCCAACGTTCCAAAAAACACTTTTTCTCCATTCTATATTATAGCTGTGCTTTAGCTGAAGAAACAAAAATCCAAAGCTTTTGTCAATGATGTAATCAGTCAGTTTTATTGTAAATATTTGAAGTCTCAAAATCAAATGAAAAAAAAACCATAAAAGAAAGCCTCAATTTTTATTTTAAGCAGCGAAGCTAAATAAAAAGCATATATTGGCAGAAAGGTTTTACCAGTGCAACAATAAATCCCATTTAAAAATAAATGAGGTTTTGATATTTTTAATTTAACGTGTTTTAAAAAACGCATTAGTCACATGCAAGTGAGCAGATTACACAAATCATGGGCCAAACAGAAGCATACGACATTAATCATTTCAAGTTATCTGGAAGGATTTAGAAACAAATTTTTGATGACACGATGACAGTTAAACGGGGACGACTCTTATAAAAGTAATTTAAGATACAATCCCAAAATAAACGAAAACTGGGTAAAACAAAAAAATTATGTTTTTAACATTGAGACACTTTGTACATATATAAACCACAATATTTTCAAAATATACAGCCAAAGCATCACTATAATCTAAAACAAAAGAAAAGACTTCATCTCAAATAATAAAAGTTGTTTCCGAACGTTGAGACACCCTTTACATACTGGAAAGTAACGCCTAATAACGCTTATGTATTACATTATATAATTTTTATTAGGAAAATTATCTCTACGAGAGATTTATGATAAATCAGCAGACTTCTTGATTATTTATAAATGTTTGCATTTGTACTTTAGTGGCTTAAGCAACAGTTTTTTAGGAATCATTATTTTCAATAGTCATCAAAACAAGCACCGCTTTCTATTTCTTACCTAGAGGTCATTTTCCAGTAAATATTATATTACATAAAATGATTATGCGTTACGTTTAATAATATAAGCAAAAACCTTATTTGCCAGTATGGTGTGAAAGTGAAAACATAAATAGATTACAAAAACAGAAGAAAAATCGTTTCAATTCCTAACTACAGCTTACTCTATATTATACACCAATTGCTTTCGTTTTCATCAGATCCTGTCTTCTATCTTGTTTCACATTAGGCCATTTTTTTCCGCTAAAAAATCATTTCAATGCCTGACTACAGCCTATTCTATATTATGCACCAATTGCTTTCCTTTTCGTTAGATCCCGCCTTCTTAATTGTCTCACATCACGCCATTTTCTTCCACTAGTTTCACATATAATTCTGAGTCTTTCTCTGGATCTTTTTACTAATTAAATTTATGTCCCACATTCTGTAAACTAATCTTTCCTCATTCATTGTGACAAGTTCGGGTCAGACCAGAATCATTTTAATTTTTGTCTTTTAACTGTAGCTGTTATAAGCAGTACATGCAAAAATTCTCTCAAATCTTTTCGCTTCTTATTCTATGTGTTCTTAAACTTATTTTGGTTGATGTTGTCACTATACAAGCTTTCTCGTCATACTCTTCCCTGTAATTTTGTTGGGAATTCATAAAATGCATTTTCCATATCCATAACGCTTCTATTTCTTTCCATTCCTCCCCAGCCGATTCTATGTTCTTTTGTATAATTTTAATACATTTAACTGTAGCTTCTTTCCATGACATGCCTTAATTCACTCTCGACTTCATAAAACTTTCAGTTGGCTGGAGCTTCCTCACTAGTTTTACTTTTACTTCTAAGTAGTAAATTCTTTTCTCACACATCTAAGATGTCTGTTCTGTGCTTGTCTATTAGAATATAGCTCCTGCTCTGTATTTCCTGGTCTACTTCTGCAAATTAACCAGACCTGACCCAACAAGTTTTTAAATCTATAGTTTCAACCAATTATCAAAACAATTCTGCGAAATCTAAAGCTCTGACTTTATCTTCTCCCAGTTAGATTTTCCAAAACACGCTCTTGTTACTAAGTGATCAAGAATATAGCAGAAATGATTATTTGCTATAATACCATCAACAAACTCTCAAAAGACTGTAATGTCAAACATGAAAAAACAGGAGCTTCAGAATCAAATAACCTATATCTAAAATTTGCTTCGTCAAGTCTCAATTATTATGCTGAATTCCATTCAACTGATTTTGATTGTTACATTCTTCTAGCTCCAAGTGAAAGATGGTCTTAGGTTTCAACTTCTAACTAGAGTAGGCATCGTTCATTAGGATGATTCACTACACATTCTGACACTAGTCACTAGGCAAAATACACTATTGACTCCTAGCAAACAAAAATTGCTAAGGCTGTCAAAAAAATCGCCAAGTTTACTTGCTAATTGAAATAATTTTAAGTTACTTGACGTTTTACGTAAATAAATATTATTAAAACCAACAGAATAATGTGTACTTAATTTTGTATTTATTATAAAACCATTCTTAGTTATTTAATCTTCTTTGAATTACCTCAAAAATACTCCATATAAAAAATTTTAACAACTGCAGAACTACTAATATTATTCTCTACAGTTGTTTTTCTTTTAAAGCATTAAAAAATATCGTGTATCCTGCAGTTACCTCGAGCACATTTAACTGCTAGACAAGTTATTCTAAATAAGCATAGCAAAACTTTGCAGCATCCTAAATTAAATATATATAATAAAAAAGAAAATAAAAACTCTCAAATTAAAGTCATGAAAGACTGAAAAAATATTATGAAAACTAAAGTGAAGCAGTAGATGTGATAACTTGAAAATCTTCCACTTTCTATAATTTCAAAACAAAAAAATAAATATGATTTTCCAACCAATTTTATCAATTATTATGTCATCATTTGCGTAGTTCATCATACAAATTGTAAAAGCTTGTGTAATAGTATATTACGACCCTAGGCCAGAAAGTTGGATTTCCTGGCCGATGTGATAGAAGTGCCGAGGCGAAGCCGAGGCTCTTCTATCACATCTGCCAGGTTATCCAACTTTATGGTCGTGGGTTGTATACTATTTTTCTTGATCCTACGCCGAAAGTTAATTAAAATAATTTATATTAAAGTAGTAGCACGTTCCGAGGCGAAGCCGAGGTGGGGTAGAGGGGACGGGCCCGCCCGACTTTTGCAAAACTGAGGCGAAGCCGAAGTTTTTGCTGGTCGGGGCGGGCATTCAAAAAAAAAAATATTAATAACTAAAAAAAATTACTTATATTAACATCGTCGTTAATACTCAAAGTTTTTTTGAGCATACTCCATATACTCCATAGAGTCGGTGGTTTAAGTTTTGATTTAAGTTCTTCAAAATAAACAATTAAATTGTTTTCTTCTGAGGAGGACAATGAACTTTTATTATCCTCTCGCCACTTTTTATAAGTATTATAAACCAAAAGATAACGATCACCAGATTTTTTTGGAGTAGCTTCACTTCGAACAATTATTTTAGCCTCTGTATCGAAATTTCTTATCACTTCCTCTTCGTCTATTGAGCCTTCAGATGAGGATTCTCTCATTTTTATTGTCGGTTTGATGAGCTGCTTGAGAGGTTAAGTACTGAAGGCTTTATTTATATTACTATCAATTCCCAAGATGAAAATAAAAAAAAAAGAATTTAAAGGTTGTTGCAATCTTGAAAATTTTGTTAAATACTTTTAATAGAATTTTTTCTTTTAATTTTTTTTACTGTTTTAATCTTCACGAAGAGAGATGCAGCCATGGAGCGTTATATATTTTATAGTAAAGTATTTTATGTAGAGTTAAATAGAATCGCACGCATTGCGCATACGAAACAGCGCACTCTAGTGAGAACGCCTCGTACTTCGAGCCGTCCACAAAAGTCCTTCTTTCTGGAGTGAACTGCGGCCCGGAAGACCGTACTTTCGGCGGGAGGAGCAAGAAAACCTATTTTCGTTTTTTCATTTAATTATTTCGCCACATCTGTTTTACATACTTTCATTGAATCTGCACCAACATTCCTCTTTTCGAAATTCTTAGAACTTGTTTTGTAATTGCTTTTCTGCCTACGGTCTCTCTTCAGCTCTTTATTTTATCTTTATTTCACTCTCTGTCAGAACCGTGTATCCCGGTGTTTTGTTTCCAAACTAATCACCTATCTATAGTTAACATTTTTCCCGTATTTGCTTAATTTGTTTTCTGTTCCTTCCAACGCCATATGTACCTACGCTCTCTACATTGCCACACTCTTTCTCAAACTCTTGAATAACATTAGCCTTTTGACATACTGTCTTTCAAACATCCTTTCTTCTATATCCTACACTTGTCCAAGCAAGTAATCCTTTTTCTTTCTGTACACTTTTACACATGTC
Organism: Lagria hirta; assembly: GCA_947359425.1. Lineage (NCBI taxonomy): Eukaryota > Metazoa > Arthropoda > Insecta > Coleoptera > Tenebrionidae > Lagria > Lagria hirta. The sequence goes on from OX375799.1 coordinate 5,117,844, forward strand.
TACGTGTTTTCTGCGTATTTTAGCTAAATTTATAACCCAGGTATTTGAATTTACCAATTCTTTGATGTCTTTTGTTCTCCATTCATACTCCTTTTCTCTCTACGCCTTACTTTCCAAATAATTATCACCGTGCTCTTTTCCACAATTACTATTAATTTCTTCTTTCTCATATAGTTTATCATGCATCTAATCATTTCTTTCCTCCCTATCAGATCATTCGCTACCATTGTCATATATTAACGTCCATAATCTTTAATTTTTCTCATCTGTATTCTTTCAACTTCTCACCTATATCGTTAAAGTTATATAAACGCTTTCACCCGCTGTTTTTTAGTTTTACTTTGTTTGTAGCTTTATTATCCACTTTTAACCAACCTTTCTTTCCCATTTATTCTCCGCATTTAATCCCACAGATGCTTTTGCCCATCAAATCGATAACAAGCAAGGGATGATCACACCATACGCCGTTTAACACTTCTTTTAACCTCTCCCGAGCTGTGGATCCGCTCTTTATTAGTTTTCCCGTTTTCTCCCAGTTTCTTTATTTTTAATTTGTTTGCTAGTCTTTCCACTTCTATGTTTGTATCTATCTGTTTTTCAATTTTAAAACATATTTCCAAAAATATTGCATGAGCCAGTTCTGATACAGTTGACCTCCATTTCATCATTTCTGAGAATCTTCAACCGAATCAAATTGGATGAAACAAACTGTCTTGTCTCTATTGTAACAATCAATTACAAAACAATTGCTGCTGCTTTCAAACGTCTTAAAACATCCGCATATATAAAAATAGTATCAATCCTTAGAAAATCTAATGACGACTTACTTTCTTAGAAAACGTAATTTTTTGTAAAATAAAGTCTTGCAGTCTATGTTTGTTTATATAATTCCATAAAAAAGTTGAATGAAAATAGCCCAAAAGATTTTCTGATCTTGAAATTATGGTAAGTGGAAAACTTCTAAGAACACCGACTATATCTATTAATGCTATTGCTTCAATGAACTTATGACAGCAAAATGAAAATGCTAAATAATACTTATTTAGGAATTCTAGGCACTAATTTTCTTAAAACATCTATTATACAGAATGTCTATTTATTAACATTAACTCAAAGCGAATATGCAAAGAAACATATTTTTCTTATTTTGATTTTCTCGTTTATAGTCATCCAAAAATTAGTTTGTTTTTATGAAGGTGTCTATTGTGTCTACAAGTGTAGAAGCTATTAGTATTTACAATAGAAAGCCATAAACAGAAGTCTGACCAGGTAAAAGCAAAGGTACGATTTTACCCAGAACCGTATATGTATATAATTTTTTTCATGTGGGTTCGCGGATAACTTTGTCGTTTATGAACCGATTATGATTCATTTTTAGTGGAAAATAGATATCCCAAGAATGGTATTTGATAAGGAAAGCGAGATCTGATGATAAAATTCCAGAGAAATCGAGGAAAACCTTACAGGCGACTATAATTTATATCTAATAGGTAGTAGATAGTTAGGTACTACTGTATATAGTAAATAGGTACTACCTATTTACTTGGCATCGATGACTGGGTAGCGCTTATAATAATTATATTGATTTATTTTTCGTTTATGAGTGCCTATTTGAAGTGTTAAAGTCGGTTTAATTTGTTTTTTAAATTTACATAAATCTGACCAATGCCGTAAGTACATAAGACAAGTTTATATAATAGTACGTCATTGTTTAGAGAACTGCGATTACGACTTGAGCCAATACGAAAGGCAACACGTCACATGGGCATCACCATGAGCTCCGCCCCTCTGACTTTTCATATGGTTATTGTGTTACACATTTTAGTTAAATTATTCTAGATTTCCCTATAATAATTAATGTTAATAGTAAACACACTGTATATATAGTCAGTAAAAGAAATGTAATTAGTAATCGAAAGCAAATTAAAAATATTCAAAAAAAAAAACAATATTCTCTAAAAAAAATGCAAAAAGCTTATGTGCTGCAATAAAATACTTTTCAATAATTAAATTAAGATTTACTTTACGTTATGTGGTCTATCTCAAAGAATTATAGAGTTAAAGGACTTTCAAAACTAATAAAAATTACAATATTTTCAAATCAAAGCACTTTACATCACAAAATAATGACTCAATTGAGCAAAAAAAAATCTTTCTCTTTTTATTATTTCTTTCTACTTTAAATTAAGAATGATAACAATTGCCTTAGAACTGATATAGACCTTAAATATTGATATAAAAACCATGGTTTCTTAGTGATAATTTGAAAACGGTAAGGAATATTATGACCCAATGTTATCTAATTGTTGTTTATTAGTTTCTAAGTGAATTTTTAAGATCGCAAAACAATCAAAAACAAAAATTCGAAAAAACCAAAAAGAAAAGAAAATCGAAAACTTTGACATATGTTCAGTGGCGTAGAACGTAAAAACACAAGCAATACTATTTAAAAAATATAAGATACATATTTATATATTTTTAAAACAAATTCAATATTCTTCATTAAAATAAAATTAATATTCTCAAATCCCTCCGAATATGTGCAATACGAGATCTAACGGTTGCTAAGCAACCCGGTCCTGTCCCTATGTTAAAGTATTCGAACTCCACCATCAAAAATACTTAGAAATTTTAATCGTTTAACATTTGAAAACTCATTCATTAAATTATATTTATTAGGCATCGTCACAATATCAGAAGTTTATTATAATTACTTAGATTGAACTTAAGTGAAATAACCTGAAATGTATTTTATCATATAACTGTCAACTTTTGGAATATACTTTATAATTTAAAAAATCATGTAAGACTTTTTTTATAGAACGTTCAACTCTCTACAGAATCATTTATTACACATTATTAAAGATTAATTCTAGTTTTTTTAATTCGCCCATCTAAATCTTTTTGGACAAAATATTCCAAATTTTCTATTATTAGTAGCTTTAAATACACCACTTTTACCTTCAGCATACATTATTAAAAAAAAACTACGGCGAGGGACCGTGCAAGATAGAGACCCTTTAATAAGAATCAGACCAAAAACGCCATTTTTTATTACAGTTATGCAATTTGATGTTGAACTACCTATTCAAACAGCAAGTTATTTTAACAGAAAAACCAAATGTAAACTGGGTGGTTAATTAAAAAAACTAACAAAAACAATTTTTTTGTATAATAACTTTATTATAAACAAACCAGCACTTTTGTACATATAAAAAAATTATATTATATTATATTATATAATAAATTTTATTTTATTAAATTAAATTACATTATATTTTTGTCAATTCTCTTACTAAAAAGAATTGACAAAAATTTACAGAACGAACGCTTCTCAAAACCCCAGGAATTTCATGTGTCATCTCACTGTTTTGAAGGCAGTCCACAATAATGGGGCATTTCTCATCTAATTCTTCTCTAACGCCGTATAAAATATAATCTGAACTTATTTATTTAAATACAGCTTATCTCCATCATCACTCCATCTGGTTATACTGTGTCAAAAATAAGCTAATTTTTGACCGACAAAAAGCGCTTGGCGATAGTTATTGACAGGTACACTCCTCACTTTCAACCGCACTTTTCACATTGCCACATTCCAATACACAATAGAAAATTAAAATTGATCCATATTTTAATTGTTTTGATCCAAACAATCTAAAACCAAAATGGAAATCATTTTTCAAATACGCAAAAATACTACTTTAGACAAATTAGTAAAAATTTGTATTGTAAAATGAAGTAGAGCACCAATATAAACATAATATTGCATAGGCCAGCTTTTAAAGGGTCTCTGGTGTAAGAATGCTATCAGCGCCACGGGTGGCGAAAATTTGCCTCTTTATCTATACAATGGGGAGCATAATTCTAACCTCACTATTTCCTGTCCGTTTTTTTTTTCAAGTTTTAAAATTTAAAATACGGCAATATAAGTGGTTAAATTTGGAAGTGGTTCAAAAAAGATGATTTTTCAAAACATCTTGAAAATAAAATTGCATATTATGTCAAAGCACATAATCTTATTTTCGAGATTATGTGCTTATCTATACCTTACTTGTGTGAAGTAATCGGTCGAATGTCGTTTTTTTGCAATGTTTTAGCCACAAATGTGTTTTATGCCGTCGCCGGAAGCAATATGTGCACGATCCCTCTTCAGCTGCCTTTAAGAAGTTGCTGTTTTCTGCTAGATTAGGTTTTAAAAGCACTTACCTCATTCTGAAGAATATTTAGCAAGGGTTCGATATGTTCAGTAGGAAAATACATAGTTGCATTACAAAACATCTTGTAATTATTGCCTATACTCATTATAAACTGTGTAGCCCCCTTAACATCACAAACATTTTCACTCAACAAGTACTTTATGATTTTGTTATTTACGACTGTGAAAAATTTTGGATACTCATTAACGGCAAACATTCCCAAACATGCACTAATCATTGATCGGATCGCATCGTTTTCATACACTATCAATTCCAGCAGAGCCTCGCAGAGTTTTTGCTTTAATTCCGCATTTAACTTCAACGAAGTCGGTCCGCGACTGTCTGTAAAGTAGTTTTTCAGGAAAATAGCTGCCATGAGCTTTTCAGCCTGTGCTTCATCTTCACTCCGGATGATTTCCAAAAGAATAAACGGATAGTCTTCTGTCATCTCCAAAGCCTTTTTTCTTTCTTCTGTTATTCGTTGAATATCAGAATGGGGCTGTAATGCACAGCTTAAGATTTGTACTATAGCGTTTTTCAACTCTGGCTTTGAGGAAGACATCTAAAATCTTAAAAATTACGTATGAAACTAAAAGATATTGAACTCACCATAAATATTATTGTTATACAATTTCATTCAGTCTCCTCTATCTTATCAAACAATAATACTTTCCGAAATAAGCAGGATTTTCTAGACTAACACGGAAACATATTATGTTCATCTAATTACTTCCGAAAGAAGCCGGATCTTCTACGCTAAAGAGAAAAATAATAGGTATCTTCATCTATCATATTTCTGCCAATAAATTGAGGTTATATCAAAATATTCATCACTTTCTCTACTTAGCATTCACAAATTGCGTTTTCAAACACTAATTTTACAAAATTAAAGATTTGAAAATTTATTTTCCAACAAAAATCAACAAGAGAAGTTTACACTTTCTATGACAATGACAAGTGACAGGTCATGAAAAACTGAATAACATTAACATTTAAATTTTAAAGGTATACCAACTATTACCCACTACTGGATTATACTCAAAACAAAGCCGCTTTTATAAAAAAAAAAAAACAATTAATTATGTTTTATTATATTGTCTCGTAATATCTATAAAGTAATAAATATTTATTATTATTAATTAAGAAACATTATTATTCGTACACTATTGTTATTTTGTTTGGTTGGTGGTAATGTGTCTGTTTTTAGACTTTTTTGAAATCTGACTGTCAATTGTCAAAAATCTGAATGACATGTGTCAAGAAAAATGGAAGCTTTTGTGAATAATGCCCAATAGATGAGATAATTTCCAAATAAAGTTATTATTGCAACATAGTTGTGTCACTAAGCTCTCTAAATATGAGTAAACCCGGAGGCTTTGAATTGAGCCCTTTGCGTTCTTTGGACGATTTTCTTCTCGAATCTGCAAGATTTCAAATCCCCAACGTTAACGATTTGGAGAAATGGGGTAAACGGGTCTGCAGCAATCTTCTTTACTATCAAACTAATTACTTTCTGATGCAATTTATAATATTTGTGATAGTGGGGTATGTTGTAGCCGCTGTGCAGGTAAATTCAAAGTTGTAATACTTTTTTTTTTTTTAGTGTAATACACCCTACAAAAATGGCATACGGTATGGTTGTCACCGGTATTTTATTTGGTTTATTTTTTTACATTAGCAGCGAGCGATTTGCAGCAGTACAATTCAAGAAAAAGCATCCTATAATAACAATTGCTCTTGTCCTAACCGGGGGCTACTTCGTGGCATATATGTTGAAATATTTGATAGTTTTTCTGCTTGGAATTGTACTGCCACTCGCTGTCACTTTTATCCATGCATCGTTTCGATTGAGGAACATTAAGAATAAGATTGTCAATCGAGTTGAGACGCTGGGGCTTAAGAGAACTCCAATGGGGCTTTTTCTTGAAGAACTTGGATTGGACAGCGATTTGTTCTAAATACTCAAATGTACATAAAATTGAATTTTAAAATTACAAATTATCAGATCCTAGTACTAACAGTTCCATAGTTTGCTCTTTTTTGTTTGAATCTTCATTGTTTTTTGAATTTCTTCGTAGACGATCATGCGGATGGCAGGTAAAAACTTCTGTAAAAACTTGATTTTGTTTCCATTGTGGAAAAAGTCGCTAGAACAAGTAGTTTTAGCTGTTCTATAATTCGTGTTTTATTGTATAGTAGGGTAACGTTTGAAATATACCAGGCAGAAAATTAGATTGCCTAATTCTGACTGGTGTCGATTATCAAACTTTCTGATTAGTGCTCTACAATTTACTGCTGGGTATATCCCAAACGTTTTTACTATACGTGACAGACTATTCGTCTTTGTGTGTCAACCAACTGCCACCGGAAAATTGTCTTTTTGATCGTTTTTAAGATAGCGTCAAAGTGAAACTACAATGATCGCACACTTTTGTTTGGATGCTCTTGCCTTAGTCTATTTTTTGCAAAAGCATGCTTTGGTAGGGTTTGCAGTAGAATAGAGTGACACCACTTTTTTTCAAAGAAAAAGTATTCTAATATTGATATATGTATTGTGATATTATTCCCATTGTATTTAATTCTAGCTCGAGAACTTATGGCAGACAAACTTTTGATTATAGGACCTCTTACAATCAGCCAAATTTGTTCATTATGGGGCAGCCAACTTGAAAAATTGTGGCAATATTTTAACAAAACTGACGTAACTACAAAGTTTACTATTTGTATTATTATAAGGAGGTTCTATAACGGAGAATTGTCTACGATTGGCTCTTGGGCTATTAATAAATGAATATTATTATTTTTTATTATGAATAAACTGAGAAAATCTTTATTTGTTGTGTTTTATTTATCCTGTCTTTTATATAGATAGCTCTAAGATTTGGCATTTCAGTCCGAAAGATAATATTGAAATGAAAACAGTCCAAGGCAACGCAAGCGTTTTGGCACTAAAATGACATATCTATAGTAGAAACGTTTATGATATACCCGGCAGTAGATTTTTTTAGTGCCAAAGTGTTGCGTGGTTTGGATTTATGAATAGAACCATCCAGGTAGCTGAGTACTACGGTCTCTGCTCTTTAATTTATGACGTCGGGTGTCCAGCTTTCTGATGGATTAGTGCAATAAAATTTACTGCTGAGTATATCTCAAACGTTTTCACTGTATTTTTTCTGCACTCTTGTCTTTGCCTCATACGTCATCGCACTATATCTACCAAGTAATATGTGTTTTGAACAATAGACTACCTAAGTGATGACGTATGAGGAGGGGTTTAAATATTTCTAAATACAAAAGTAAGGTTATGTCACAGAAACATTATTATTATTATTACTTAGTCTGCTAACAGGCAAGGCCCAATTACAAGCAGACAAAAAGAAGAGAGAAGAATATTATTATGACTGTTGACTACGAAATGTTTGCGATAATGTAGTCCAGCTCACCAAAACAAGTACTAAAGCTTAGACCTTAGACGCTGACCACGTGCGCAACTGTAACCGCTTATACAACATTAACATTGCCGTGTTTATTTGAAAACATGAGTCTGCAAATTGTGACGTCGGGTTTAGGTAGACTATAGACCACCTAACTGATGGCGTATGAGGATGAACTTATATTATCTCTGGAATATTTCCAAATACAAAAGTTAAGTTATGTCGTCGAAACGTTATGACTGTTGTCAAAACAAATAGTAAAGTCTAAACAAATACTAAACAGTAATGTCTTGCGCAACTGTAACCGCTTTTATAATTAGAGTCCAAAAATGGTGTCGTCACTGTTTGTGGTAGAACCAGGTCTGCGTAACAAATACACGTAAATTATATTTTGCGATTAAAACAGTTTTTTTGTTGCCCCGACAATTTCTTTGTGTGTTTAATGTAACTACAATTATAATGTTTCTATAAAATTTTTCGTTCGTTTCTTATACGTCGCCATATGATTAAAATTTGAATTCTCCGTTTTTGCAATGGACTACCTAACTGATGACGTAATGAGGGCAGCTTAAATGTTCCAAAACACAAAAAGTTAGGTTATGTCATGGAAACATTAGAACGTGAGAGATTTTAGCCGCGTCTTTATCTTTTCTAAGATAATAAAAAATAGGCTGGTTTTTTCACAAAAGATTTTAAAGATATGTTGTCTTTAAAATTGATTGCTATTTGTTTCTTACACGTCTCCATGCTAGTCATATGATTAAAATCTGAATCCTTCGTTTTTGCAATGGACTACCTAACTGATGACGTAATGAGGGCAGCTTAAACGTTCCAAAACACAAAAAGTTAGGTTATGTCATGGAAATATTAGACCGGTTGACGGCAAAATTTTTGTGATAGTGTAGGCCAGTTTACCAACAACATGTACCGAAGTGATATTTTTCAGAAATAATCATACATAACATTTTACCGGCATAATTACATTTTCTTTCAACGGTTTTTTTCATCCGACTTCCCCTACATGTAGATCTGACTACGGTTTTTTAGAGCTATGAGAGTATTATTGTTATTTTACTTATACTCAAGTGAATTAAGGAAAAAAGCTCATTTAAATAACTTTATTCTGTAATAAAAAAAAATTGTATTAATTATTTTTGATGAATTTAAAATCATTTTTTTATTGGTGCAATAAAGGGAAGCACCAAAAAAAAATTTTATTTACATAGCTTTTCACGTGGGTACCTAAGTACACACATATTTCCTTGCAACGGGTCTTTTTTGTTCCGACTTCCCCTACAAACAAGTTGATTTGACTAATGTATTGAAGTAAGATAAAGACTGTTCCTCAGAGCAATGAGAGTATTATTGTGATTTTATTTATACTCAAGCAGCTTAGGGAAAAAGGTCATTTAATAAAAAAATGTATTAATTATTTTTGATGAATTTAAAATAATATTTTTATTGGTGGAGTAATGGGAAGCACCAAAAATAATTATATCTACATAACTTTTTACGTGGATACTTAAGTACACACATATTTTCGGGCAAAGGGTCTTCTTTGTTCTGACTTCCCCTACAAGTTGAGCTGACTTACGTATTAAAGTAAGATGAATACGGTTTTTTAGAGCAATGAGAGGGAGAGTATAGTTTTATTTGTATATTTGTATTGATTCTGGTTGGACCTCTAAAATGGTGGATTGAAGAGGGATTTTAGCCGCGTCTTCACTTTTTTGATCACTTATAATATTTTATGCCTAGCAGCAAAATTCGTGTTGGTCAAATTTGGGTTAGATATTAATCGTCATAATTATTTTTGATAAAATAAAAAAATTTAGGAAGATTTTGTGAAAAATGATAGGAAAGTTATTTCGAGTATTTATTTTAAAAAACATAATAATATTTCAAAACATATCCCTCTCAACCGTTCTACTTTCCAAAAACCCACAATTTCGTTAGGGTTGGGATATTTTTGCTGTTGGTCCCACTAGGTCGTTCTTTGTAGTTCTATGATGTCAGAGAAACAAAAATAGGCCTGAAATAATAACATTAAGTTTATTAAAAGTAATATCACATTTATTGCGTCATGTAGAATTACAAAAATAACATTATTGTGGAATAAGATACCGTAAAAATAATGATCTAGATTCTAGGCTAAACAGATTCAAATCGAATATAACATATTCTTCTTACAAGAGCTAGAGATATATTTGGTGCAAATATAGCTAAAAAGACGACGATAGGGCTAAGAATCAGGATAATGATGTACACCAGTAAATTCCAGAGACATTTTTCAATTGAATCATCGTACATTGCTCTCGCGACAGCACCATCTAAAACAAAAAAATGCTTTTTTGAGTAATATTTTCCATTGTAGCAAAGCAAGCGAATTGTAAAATATTAAGCAATACCGTGCTGCCCGAATAATTCCAAACTATTTGTTCAAGTGAAAAACGAAATGAGAAAAAAAGTTTAATAGAAAAATGTTTGTACATACCCCTGGTTTGTGTTAGTAGTGACGCTTTTTTTCATTGATTATCAATCAACGTTGTTTATTTAAATGAACGATTGATTACATTATGGTGAAAAGTGAATATGAGTTGTAACACACATCTTTGACACACTTTTTTATGACATAATAGTGACATAATTAAAATTATTTTTTGGATGGAATAAAGAGTTACTGTACTAAAAGATGCATTTTACAGTAAATCGTGAAAATAGATAGCAAATATGAGGGATCGTACCTATAGTCATTTGGTAGGTCACTGTTGGGAAACACTACACATAATTTCCACTTGAACAAAAGTCCAGAATTTTTATAATAAAGCACATAGTTGATGTTTTTTCAAATATAAAAAGAGTGTAAAACCACTAAAACACCTCCTACGGGACTGGTCTATACAGCTTGTCTACACCTAGTCGGCCTTCGTTTCGTTTGTAGTAGTAGTAGTGTAAGTACTTTCGCTTTTACGTGAATTTATTATTATGTAATTGTACTAATCGATTGTTTATTAAGTCATTGAATTTTCTCGGCAAAGCAACACATTAAAATACATTATTTCTCTCGTTTTGATTAGAATTTCTAAATTAATTATTTATTAAATCCGATAATAAAGGGGAAAGTATGTCGAAATAAGTGTAGGTCAAGAACAATGTTGTAATACATTTTGGGATGTTAATGACGGGATCAAGTTATTGCTCAATAGTAAGAAAAAAATATATTTTTTAGCATTTATAATACAGAGGTCTACATAAAAATTAGTGAAAAATACTAAATTAAACTTAGCTCAATTAATTGTTAACAGTCCTTCATTCTATTATAATACGTGCCATAAATTAATATTAGTTAAATTATATATTTCTTGCTATTTACATAACATACAAAACATATTGAACTAAAAAAATTGTTAAATAAAATGTTACTTACAGATAGGTATTGAATGCACACGATAATCATTACTGGAATCAAATTGATAACGTCTAAACATTTTGTAGATAATCTAAAAATTTTGACATTGACCCTGAAAAATCAAGTATTTATCTTGGCCAACTTTACTAATTAAACTACAAGTTTTGTAAAGCGCTTTGGAATATTAATCCATCCGAGTCTAACCACAATTTAATAATAATCCAGATGATCATGTGATAGAAGATTTATTATTGGCAGGTTTTTAACACTAGCCCAAGACAATTCTTTTACTTTCAAAATAATACTACTGAATACAAACATCCCTATTATTGTTAGTTTTTTTACTACATACTTCATACATTGACTGCCCCTCCCCCCCAACAAACGACTTCAAAATTACAAACTGTTAGGAATAAATAATTTATTTAGTAATGTAATTTTAAAATCTCAGATACATAGTTGACGAATGTTTAGTGTTATTGATATGTCACATAGTCTATTGTTAGTAGATAGGTACATCAAAATGACAGTCAATGTCTCCAATTTATAATAGATTTCTATATGAAACTGCACAATATTTTTCAACAGTACATTTATATACAGCTATATCATCTAAGCTAAAGGTCTTTCAAAATTTTAATATGGAAAAATTGAGGAATACAATAATATCAGTCTCACAGTTTTACATTATTTAGTATTGCAAAGATGCAACAACGCAATATAATAAATTTTTAAATTTCATTATCATAACAAAACATGATTTTGTTGAGTTTGTTGTTGGTGGAAACCATGTCCAGAGGCTTTGCATTGACCAAAATATGCTGAATGCATCCATCAAAACCGTTGTAGTAGGCAGACGGTAAACCTTGGGGAAGTGTTGTTGTGCCCCCTAAAATAGAAACAATCCTAAAAACAAAATCTGAGCAAGGCGAGATACTTGACATTATTTCAAGAGTTCAAGGTTTTAATTTGGCAATTAATATATGTAGGGGAAAACAGGGTATCTAAATGCGTAGGACATCAGATTTATTTCCAAAAATTTTCAAAACATAGGTACATATAGTATACATGTAAAAAAATTAAAATCACACGGCCTATGTTCAAACCTTTTTGTTAGTGCTAATTCTAATGATTTTAAACGACAATAGTATATTAAAAAACTATAATTTAATTATGATTTTTATATAAATATAATAAAAAGTTCCCGAGTAGAAAACGAGCAGTAAGCGAGTTTTTTTATAAAACGTATTCTTAAGGCTACTTTTTCGAATTTTCTTAACTTTATAGGTTTTAAAAATTCATTTTTTAAGCTCTGAAGGAAATTTGGTGTTGCTAACGGTTGGTAACAGCAACAAACCCATAAAATAAAAAACAATGCTAGTCAGAGAGCCAAGTTTTCATATTAGCACTTTTCTTTGCTCAATTAACCATAAATGGAAAAAATTTAAATTTTTTTTAGGCTACCAACTTGTAATTACTTTTTTTGCTTTGAATAAGTAATTGTATATTTTTTGAAAAAATTGTATTTTTTTGAAGCCATTGACAAATTTTCAAAAAATTTAAAATTGGAAATTGGTTGGCGTTTTTCACACCATCGATGAGGAAAAACTGTGAAAAAATCAATGAATATCTACATTGGTTTAGAAAGTTTTGCCAAAAAAGAATATAAATATTCAACAAAAATTTATTTTATTGTAGAAAGTAAAATTGTTTTGCGTTATTTTAATGATAAACAAAAGTGCGATAAATTCTCTCTTTGCGCATTAATATGAAAAAAAATCTTAAATTTTAACTAAGCGCATTTTTGTTCTTCAATAAGAGTGGGTACCAAAATAATAATTCAAATAAATCAAATTTGATAATCTTTGTATTTTTTTTGAATTGTTGAAAGTAAACCACGGAACCAGGTCAATGTTAATTGAGAGTAAACAAATCAAAACATACCGTCAACAATTAATTTATTTAAAATATGTTATTTTTTCGTTGTAACTAGATTACCTAATAATTTCCATTAAAATTTTGACACTATTTAAATTTCATTAACTAGTAAGCTAATCAAATTATTCTCTAGATTAACATTTCTATAATTATAAATATTTTAATAATAATTTCTGTCTCACGTTGACCTAGTTTGAAAAGATTGCTGAAGATTTGATATAAACAAACAATGCAATCTTAATTTTATTAATCGGCAGCTAAAGTCACTTTGAATTATGAAAATAAATATTCTAATCTAGTAAGCTAATCAAATTATTCTCTAGAATAACATTTCTATAATTATAAATTATTTAATAATAATTTCTGTCTCACGTTGATCTAGTTTAAAGAAATCGCTGAAGATTTGATATAAAAAAACAATGCAATCTTAATTTTATTATTCGGCAGCTAAAGTCACTTTGAATTATGAAAATAAATATTACACGTAAATGTCGTTCCCCACTTGACCGTCAAAAACGTTGTATATTACTCCCCTAATGCCCATTTCTAATTATTTGAATTTTTTCTGCATTCTCGTTAAATGTTTAATTGTTATTAATTAAGGTTTTTTAGCTTTTTTAATGAGGTTTATAAATGTTCTTTTCTGAAAAAATTAATTTAAATAACTTTTTTTTCAATACAGTAATTAAGCAATTTAAAAAGTTTGCCAATCTAAAATTTACACTCAATTTGCGGTTGTAAAAACTTTTACAAATCTTGCCAACTTCTTAGTTAAATGAGGATAATTTTATTTTGCTCATAAACGTATTTTCTCAAATAATGTAGAAATTATTACACAATGCACAATATGTATGAATAAATTTATTTTTATCCGTATAATATATTATTAGAAAAATATTTTTTTAGATATAAATAATTGACAGATTAAGAAATTTTTGTAAACTAAGGTTTGTAATAATAATATTAAGATTTTTAATATGGAAAAAACTAATAAACTTATGATTAAATCCATTGTCCTCCCTACATTTACAAACATACAAACACACATGGCCAGACAAAAGCCATTTTCGGATGGGTTTCGTCACTCTTTCAATTTTCAGATTAGCAAAAATATAATAAAATTTGTAAATTATTACAATCAGCACTTTTAGTTCCAAACCTTTACGATCTAAACAACATAACGTTTTTAAAAACAAAAAATTAACTTTATTAATGATCAATAATTATTTCAATTTAATGTTTTGAATTAATTATAGGCTTATTTACATAAACAATATTTGGTTTTATGTTTTAATAAGCAAAATAAAAATGGCAAAAAAGAGACAAATTATAAATCAAATTTATAATTTCGGCAGTTGCTAAAATTATTATGTTGGAGCCAGCCCATATTTCTTAGAAACCTAAAAAAACTTGTTTCTTCAAATTAATCTAGTTATTATTTTTTGAAAAATGTATTCCAAAACCTTGAAATAATCAATTTGCGTCACACGAAATTCTTTATTTATTTAATTAGCTGTAAAATATGAGATGTGGCCAAATTTAAATTTCGTTAAACTAAAATAATTTAAAAATTGAAGGAAAAGTTACGCAAGGTCTTTTTTTTATAAATTTTGTTTTATTAGGAAATAGAAAAAAAAAGTAGTCTTTTATTTTATACGAGACGGAAACAACAGACTGAGGCCTCTTCTGAAGGTTGTTTAATGACCAAAAAGGTGTTCTCCGCAAAAATGCAGGTTTTTTCATAAACCATTTTATTTTTAAGAAAAAAATACTTAATTTTTTTAGGAAAATAAGAAACAAATTGATTAATTTAATAGGTTGTGAAATGAGTTACATTGACATTTATTTAATAAATAAATTAACATTTATTTGTTTAATACATAAAATGTTGTATTAAACAACAGTTTGACTCGTTTTAATATTTTTTTTGGAGGAACAAAGATTATTTAAAATTAAACGTTGTTATAGATTTGTGCTCAAATTCTAACCAAAAAATACATTTACACTAGAGAAGAAATGCGTCAATTGTGACAGAAGTTCTATTGCAACACAAAATATATTAAGAACAACTGATATTTCTTAGCATGGGATGTAAGGATGTTCATAGAACACCTGCCGACTTATGACGTCCTTATGACGTCATTGCATAAAAGTGGTCAGAACTAATCCGTCAGTAAACAAAAATTGTAAAAAAAATTTACACTTACCTTCTGTAAATTATAAAAAAGTTTACGACAGGGGAATTGTGACATTGGGATCAAAAATAACACAAATCAGAGCAGGCGTTGCAAAACCTGTTGTTAACCTTAAAAACATCTTTTCGATTTTATGATGTATGTATGAGTAAAGTAGGAAACACTTTTTGATAAAACAAAAAATGTAGTAGCATTGTTTTTTTTTTATCACTCTGTAGTTCTTTTCCAAATATAATTGATTATTTATACAAAAGACTCACCTGTTATACAAAACACTTACCTCTTATCGATTTTTTGATCCACAAAGTTGAATGTTGTGAAATCTATAGGATTAAAAACTTACTTTTTGGGTACCTACCTATCCACAATTTGGAGTTTGTTTTTAACGATATGGCTCCATGTTTTGATATGCCTTTAGTGGGTACTTCTCCATCGATGGATATAAAACCTACTCTTTTCCTTCTTCTAATTTGAATGATGTGCCACTTCCCGTCGTCAATTTTCGTTTTAGATCTTAAAATTTTATTTTGGAAAATATTTTTTTTTATTGATATTATGTTATACCTGATGGCCCAAAAAACGTCTTGTTTGCCTAAATTATAACTAATTTCAGGATATCCATTTACAATTGCTATAGAAAAATAGTCATCTTTAATACTTCTACTTTTACTTCTCCATAATAATAGAGCGTCTGATGAGAATGTACGCAATTTAATTTCGTATCTGTTGCCTCGATCCGGCTTCCTTCTGAAAATATGAAATTAAGATTAGGATTAGCAAAGCTGCAACTCATTCAAAATGCTTTTAAGTTTCAAGCTAAGATTACGCTATAATGCTTAATAATCTTCAGTCGAAAAAATCTTTAAAAAATGAACAAAAATGTAGAGTCTCTAACAACGGGAAACTATAGCTTATCTACATAATATCGTATCTTGACAGATTTAGTTTTTTTATTTTTTTAAACTGTTTTTTTTTTCATAACAATTATAGATTATATTATATATATAGTAATTTTTTATTGACCGACTTCAAAAATAGTGGATGATCACCGATTTTGATGTCTGGCAACGACTTCAAAGAATGAAAACTTTTTTAAATATTTAATTTACAAATTTACTTTTTGTGAATAATTTTTTTTTCCAATAACTTAATAAAAAAATATTTTTTTCAGATTAAGTGTTGAGAGCAGTTTTTATTTAGTTGCTTTTCTTTACTTTATTTTGATTTGTTAATTGCGCAGGGCTAAGATTAATACATGCGCACAGGTGAAAAGTTTTGTTTTGTTTTAGAGCGTGCTCAATAGTAAGCCCTTATGTATTAAAAAAAGTCTAAATTTGATTTTTTTTTCCGTTTTAATGTATAGTGGAAGAAGAAAGATGCTTAAATATTTTTAAGGACATTTAGGTTTACTTAACTATATTAGTTATGGTAGGTAGTTAATGTTAGTAAGCTTACCTGTCATTGTCGTAAAGTTCTAAATTGTAATATTCGATATCATCAAAATAATGGTAAGTATTGTTGTCAATAGTTTCATCTTCAATCGCATCAAAATCGTCATCTTCAGAGTCAATATAATCATGGTTAGTAAAATTAAAGCTGTTAGTGATTTTAGTATGTTAGTAGTGTTAACAAACAAGAGTAAAATGTTACCTTCTATAGCCACGATTCCTAAATTGTAGAAAAGTAGCCCCATTAAATTTAATAGCAGAACTCTCCTCTTGAGCTGAAATGGCTCTATCAAATAAATCTGTAAATTAGAGGTATAAGACAGTATTACATATCTCGCAGTATTTCCCCTTTGTGTTGGAAGGACATTTGCATATAAACTGATCAAGTTCTGGAATACATAAGCCGTTATTTAAACAAGGGTTTTTTGAAATGGGACATGGTAATCCGTCATATGAGCCAACATTGAAAGCACATCCTTTTCGATTAGAATCAAAAGAACAATCTGGCAATTTGCTTGAGATAGGAAGAGGTTTTTCATTTAGTAGAATCTTTTGTATCACACCCCTATATCCTTTAGATGCACCAGATAAACGATGCACTTCATTCCAAGCTCTAAAAGGTACAATGCAGTGACGATTGAACAATTCTTTTATAACTTAGTATATTTACGATAAAGATCCAACGTAAAACGGCAATTGCAGATTAAGTTCCGCTAGTGGCGTACCCGAATAACCACGAACTAGGCTGGAATTATCCAATTGTAAAATTCCTTCTCGTCCTTCTCGAGATATACGAGCCCTATGCCATTTCCCAATATTTACAGTTTCTTTCGTTCTGTATCGTTTAGAAAAAGAAAAACACCAACTTTTCTCATTTAAGTTCTCCTAAATATACTTACGTTAAATTTGCTATTCCACTTCCTAAATTAAATCTAAACTGTAAATGACCACGTGCTAAATTCAGCGAAATAAAATCACCACGGCCATTCTTCATCTGTCCGTTGTACAATAGCAAGCCATTTGCTGATTTGGGCATAAAATATACCTCAATTGAAAATGTTTTTCTAACTCCCTCTAATCGTGGAAGTCGTATATAACTAGACCCATTGAACTCCGGACTCACAATGCCAGTATATTTATCGTCTAAAACATAATTTTTCAATTCGTTTGAGTCATGTATTATACCTATCTGACAGCAACATAAGATTTTACCTTAAACTCATTCTCAGTACTGTAAAATTTCTATTATAATCTCACAATTTGCATTATAAGAAAAACAGATTTTTTTTATAGGGTTGAACAAAATTATTTATCATTTTCAAAATGAGGGATGAGCAATAGCATAAACTGTTTTTCAACCAAAGCGTAAATAAATTAACTTATTTCAGTAAATGTCAGCAAATTTATTAACGCTGAAAATATTGAAAAAATAAATTTACAGTTTGACATTTATTATGATGGATGACCCAATTTTCTACAAACTGTGCAAAAACAAAATTATTCTGTTCTTTAAAAATAAAAAACCTAGGAGATTCTGACCTCAAATATCATAAATTTCCAATATAAAGCGAGCGACCTCATTATCAAAACATGTAATTTCTTATCTTTTTACGTTTCTGGTTTTTAATTTAAAGAATGATTTGGAAATCAATACCTCGGACAATGGATACTCATCTGCAGTTAAATTTACTATTGAACAAAAACTGTTCCTACAATGGATTCAAATAATTTCTTGTCCGGAAGGGAAACTGAGGAAGGGTTAGTGTATTATTAGGCGTAGGAAGCCGAGCACTTAATCTTTGCTGCAGCTGCTTCTAAATGAAAATTAAAAAAGGAACGATAACTCTCTCTCAACTTCCAACAAAAAAAAATTGGCAATGTAAATTTGTGTCCATCATTGTCGCCGATTTATAAATAAGCAAATATAATTTATGACTTAAATACACTTTACGTATTTTAAGTTTGAAGGTTCTGTTTAAGCTAGATAGATTGAACAGCCCAAAATCTATCACAAGTTTGGTTGAGATGCAGACTCCTCAATGCATAATTATGTAGATAACATCATATAGGTAACATTAACAACAAGAGAAAGACAAATGAGAAAATGCAAAATGTCAAACCAGCCTCAACAGTTGAAAAATGGCAACAATACGTTCAGGTGTGTTTTTGCATGTTCATACGTGTCTTTTAAGACATTGACTAAATTGAGCCCAAACCAAATCATGTTTTGAATGTAAAATGAAGACGATTGGCAACCGGGTGAAAAGTGTTTCAGCACTAGTAACACAGCTGCTTGAATTCCAAAAGTAACAAAATTAAATACCAAATAAAACCTATAGAAACTTACACTTTTTAAATTTTTTATAAATTAAAACTACACTGTCACATTCAAATTAAATAACAAAACCTTTAATGGTCACCAGATATTTTAACTAATTTGCTCATATAACCAGTGATCGATCACACACTTTTCATATTTAGAAAAGTAATCAAAACAAACATGAGTCGCCACAGGACGTGAAACGTCAAAATTATTTTGTACAAGTAATATGCATAAAATAATAGATTACGACAGGAACTAAATATAGCTAAACGGAAAATAAAATATTACTAATTGTTTCGTGAAAATGACGTCTGTTCATTTACTAATTATTTATTTTTATTAAATACAAAAACTGTTTTAATCAGTGACAAACAGTTATATTCAATATTGCCTCTGACGGCATTACTGTGACAATTGGTCAATAATAGCTTAAGTATTCAAGCTTGAGGTGGCGAGCGAGATGGTCCGAGTGGGAAAAAAATCGCGCAGTCGCATTTTGTTCAACAAGCCAAACTTCCAATGAAACAAAAAACAGAATTCGTCGATTTTTTCCATAATGTCAAGTTTTTCAGTGTGCAAATACCAGATATAATGTACAAAAATAGATATATTTAATCCAAAACTGTATAAATTGGTAAAATAAATTTTTTAGCTTTTGCGACTGAGAAAAAAGCTGGAAGTTTAAGACGGAAACGTTCACAAAAAAAACAGGTATTTTACAAAAATCTGAGATCTTTTGATTTGATCTGAAGTCTGATTTGATTCTTTGAGCGCATATAAAATCTTGTAAATTAAAAAATAGAAGAGTAATTAGAGTTCCAATTACTATGGTTTCAAAGTAGGCAACCGTTCCAGAAGTGCAGATGACAGACAATAAATTTCATCAAAACCGCTTTTGGATCGAAAAGACAAACACTTTAACGCTAAAATCAAAAGCTGTTCTCATAAATGACTAACTAACAATTAACTGAAAAAAAAAATACAGCTGAAGCCAAACGCGATAAGGCAAAAGCACTTCTGCTCAAGCATCATTTGATTAAAGCACATGAAGGGCTGATAACTTGCGTAATAAAGTTTACAGTCAGTTTACGACAATATCACGTGATACGAAACTCAATATAAATGTAGGATTATAATATAAGATGTATATTAACTACTGTGACCATTATTTAAATTTATCGCAAACTTTTTTGTTGACACAAATTCTTTAACTTTTGCCAAACAATTTCTAAGTGTTGGGAGCTGCGACAATAATAAAATTTTTGAGAATTATTGGTTTTTTAGTAATACAAACATTATGAGCTGTTGCTTGCACGCAAATGCAAAAAGAGTTTGATTTAGTTGTTTAGATTTTTATACGAATATTTGTTTGGTTTAGAATTGTATGTTGACAATTTGTTGCTTAATTAATTGACAAAAACCAGGTCGTTATCATTTAACAACGCCACAGCAACATATGCAAAGGCACGTCCGGTATGTTAGCGCAAAAAGAGTAATAGCAGTCCGGTTGATTTTCTCATAAAGATGATTTTATAATATTCATTTTCCTCAAACAGCAGAAGTTATAATAGTGATTAATTATTGTGCGGAAATGAATTTATCGCTGCATATTTTAGGTTAATTTGCATTAATAGCTGAGAATTTTAAGAGGTTTCTTAATGATGTGGCATTAATATACAATGTATACAAAAGGTGTGACCTAACTGGGTTTTGTCATACAGATTACTGATTACCCTAAACTAAAGTATGCTAAATTAATTACATTTTTAAGGCTAGTAATTCGATTTATTTTCGTTATCAAAGTCAATTAGAGACGTAAATTTATTATAAAATTTACAAACTCTCAAGTAGCTAAAAGCTGACGGACTAAAACAACTTCAGAACAACAAAAATTTTGATTGTTTTACCAATTAATCAGACAATTATGAATTATCTAAAAACACCACGTAAAAAAGTTTGCAAGGTTGCAATCCTGAGAAAGCGTTTTCAAAAATTTATACAAATTTGGATCTAAACTAAAGTCAGTTGAAAGAAGAAGGCTTTCACGGCCCAATCGAACGCATCGAATAATTGGCATCTTCCGGAAAAAAGTAGACAAGAAAATAGGAGAAAGAATAAACACGAAGACCAGAAAGCAGTAGAACGTCGAAAGAGGAACCAGTGGAGAGAGCAAAAGCGCTTTGTGTTGATGACAAAGAAGTTTTTGTAAACAAGGCCTTCCAAATACTACTCCAAATCTTTATTAAAGATGTTTAGGTGTTTTAAAATTTCAATTTGTTCGCTCATTTTTCTATCATAGAAGAATCCGATTTACAAATCAAAGAAGATTCATCAAGACCAAATTGCCAAATAATGTTCTGCTAGTAAAGACTGTTACCGTAAACCCAAATTTATGCACGCTTTATTTTCAGAAACCCAAAGTTCAACTGAACGTCCTGTTTCTTCAATAGAAATTTTAGAAACTTTGATTCTCAATTTCCTTTCTAAATGGAATATCTTTGTTTAAACCATTAAATGATATAAAAATTGCAGGCAAACTGTCGTTATCGTAAAGTCATATAATAAAAGTATTATCAACATATCGAAGCCATATTTTGAGGCTTAAAACCAATGTTTCAAGTGCCTTAGTTTCAAAAGATTTTATGAAGATATTCGCAATGACACGAGGCAGCAGAACTCATTGAAGATGCTGCAACTTGTTTATAAAATTATATTGAAAATCAACGTTTTTCTGTCAGATCTTCTGAGATTGAAATGAAGTCACCTGCATATAGCACCTCTCTGACAATAGCTACTGCTTCTGGAATAAGAGCTTTTCTAACAAATTTGAAGGATCTAAAGAAAATGTGGATAATATTTGAACGAAATGAGAGGAATTTAGGATATGAGACGAAGTTTTTCTACTGTATCTTTTGAGAAGTGAAGCAAAATAACTGTTTAAAAAGTGGGAGAGTTAATTACATTGATAATTGGTTGCAGTAGAACGTCCGGCTTATGAATTTTTAGAAGACTTTAGATCTTTAAAAAAACAGAATGATTCGGAACTAATTGGGATTTTATTTCGAACAAAAAATCAAAAGCTTCAATCAAAGTTGAAAGCTCCTTTTCAATTCTTGATGTAAAATATCTAGATAGAGAACAATAGGAATTATTTTGAAGAAATCCATAATTAGATTGATTCAAGATGACTGTAGTAGCAGCAGCGTTGCTTTTATCCGCGGGTAGAATGACAATGGTAGAATTTTGAGAGCATTTCTCGCATCGCTTGAAAGATTGGATTTTGGAAGTTGGGAAGACAATATGATAGCTGCTTTGGAAGCATTCAGCTTTGGAAATGATTTTGGAAGATTAGTTGACTACGGTTTTGATGCTAAAATTTGGTGAAGACATTTTGGTAGGGCGTAATTGGTTGAATTTTTGGATTTGAATTTGAGAAAATTGTTGAGAATATGTTTGGAATTTGGAGCCAGTGAATAAAACCAAGAGTATTGGAAAGTTCAAGATGAAGATAATAGAGTCGGCAAAACGTCGACAACTTTCGAACAAAGTCAATTATTCAATTATTCATTTTTAATCGTGTATTTTCCCGATTTTGTGCAAGACACATGGATTACATGTGTAACAAAGTTTTTAAGATGTTTTTTAGTTAATTAGAAGCAAAACGGTTTGAGCTCTTTGCGTCTCATCGTCAGACTATTTTATAAGAACCGCCTTTGTTGAGTGAGCAAGTTTGTAATAATAATAATTAATATACCCGAAACACAATCAACTACTTTGAATAGTTACCTGATGAAGTATTGAATAGCTGTAGAAGACTGCACTATTTGATAGGGATTTATTTTTGAAAATTCAAATTCTCTAAGATTACAGCAAGAAGCAAAGTTAGAAGTAGACTTTAATCGTGTCTAATCACGGTTAAAGTGAAGCAATAAAATCAATAAAAGATTAACTTACCGATGTCGCATTTAAATCCAGTTCGGTCAGGTGAGCATTTGCAAATGTAAGACTCTGAATTTAAAGCAGTACACGTAGAGCTGTACTTGCAAGGATTTGAATCACATGGATCTATAAATTTCTCGCAAAAGTCACCAGCGTAATGAGGCCCGCATTCGCATCGGTATGATCCAGGAATAGTCGATATACACTGCCCATTATTAACACACGGCAATCCCTTACACAGGTTTTCTCCACATTCGAAAATTCCTTGAGTATTCAATACCCAATCGTCCTTGTTCATATGAAGCTCAATAGATTTCCGACCAATTTTCAGTTTTTTGATGCATCCCTTGAAGCCTTTACGAGTGCCGATGTTATCGTATACTCTGTACGAATAAAGCAGTTTGGAAATTCAAAATTACGATCAATCTTATTTAAAAAAACATGTAATCATGAACAAACAGCGCGAAATGGGCTATGAACCTCAGCTTTCAATCAATTATTTTAATCGTTTTAAATCTTTATCACGCTTGTAATGTTTTCGCATGACCAATACATATTTCTAGCAAATAAATTCAAGACTATTACATTGAATATACCAACATTTTCTTGGTTTTACTCAAATCTAAGCGACCTACAATCTTAAATATCCATTGAATATTTAATTTTTCTTTTATTTTTTCAAATCTAGACATAAACAACCTAGAGTTGTTGGATAATCCCAAAACAAATAATTAAAATTAATAATAAAGAGAAATTATATTAACCAAATTCAAAATTACATTAGCATATTACTATCGTAGCGTTTATTATACGTTGCGATAAATCATTTGAGCGCGCTGTGGGAATCCCAGATAAGATTTTCTTACCAGACTTGGAAAAAAAAGTGTAAAGAAATCGTGACATGTAATAAAAATAGAACAATTACTATATTGTAGAGGTTTTTTGAAGCTTTTTCAATTATAAATAACTAAACAGCTACCAACAGTGTGAATTTATAACAAATAACGTCGCTTTTCCTAATAAAAATAATTGAAATACGGTAGACCCTCTATAAGACAGACGAGCAGGTCTTCATTTACCTAAATCATTTTATTGGTAAAAAGATCAAAACTATGAATCGTCTACTAAACCTTCTAGAAGCAGGCAGAAAATAAACTCACAAAAAGTCCCCAGCAAATAGAATAGCTACTGAACGAAAAAGAGTAACATAAGAAATTCTCCAAATCCGCGATGAATGTCTGATGTCAAGTAGAAAATCTCAAAAAAGACTCCAAAAGCTTGGAAAACATTGTCATTGTTAGGAAAAACTTTTAGTCAAAAACTAAAAAATAATATAAATGCATATTTTTCTGATATACTGACTTCTTTTCATAATAATTTGGATGATTTTCAAATTATTTCAATAGAATCTTACCTAATTAAACAATTTTTTAACATTTTTATCAAACACTATAAAATATTTGTCTACCTTTCTACTGACCTACTGACTTTTTTTTATAATAACTTAAATAACTTTTAAAATTAATAGAATCTCACCTAATTAGACAATTCTGGCATTTAGCTAAACATTTCTAACAAAAACATAAAATATAATCTAACTTTCTACTTATTTACCGATTTGTCTTCATAATAACTTGAATAGCTTTCAAAATAAATTCAATAGAATCAGACTTAGCTGAACAATTTTTTGAAATCTATCATTTGGCTCGTTCAAAATTTCAAAAACCATAAAATCCTATAAATGTTGAATTTTATGAATATCTACTGACTTGTTTTCGTAATAACTTAAATAATATTTTAACAATTTTACCTAATTAAACAAACTTATTAAAAAATTTTAAACATTTTTATCAAAAACTATAAAACAATATAAATGTCTTACTTTCTACTTATCTATTGACTTTTTTTCATAACAACTTGAATTATTTTTAAATTGATTCATAAAAATCTTACCTAATTGAACAATTTCTTAAAAATTTTGCATTTGGCGCCTCCACCATTTTTGAACATTTCTATGAAAAACCATCAAATAATATATCTGTCTAACTTTCTACTGATCTACTGCCTTTTTTTCATAATAACTTGAATAACTATTCAAATTAATTCAATAACCTAATAAAAAATTAGCAAACATCTTTTTTTTAAATGCAGAATTGCTAGTTCTAATTGTGGGTGTCAAAAAATAGATACACCAACTGATCAGTTTTTTTATTTGGCCATAAAACAAGGAGCCGGTATCTTATTTATCTACATTAGTTCGATAAACCTCAAAAAACCTCTTTTAATCAGCGACTGTATATAAAGTTAGCTTTTCTAAAATTGTCTTTCGTGGAATTGCTTTCTTAAAACTTTTAACAAATTGTAACATGTGTACTTTATTTTTCTTTATTTCTTAATTTTGTATTTTAACTTATATTTATGCAGATAATAGTTTAAGTACAATGCACGTAGGAAGTAGTTATCGTAAGCCATCTTGGTGCTTAAGTTTGATTAAAAAGTGTCGCAGGTAATTAGCCTAATTATTGCGATAACACGGCGATATTTAATGAGAAACCACTAAGCTGTGTACAATAGCTTATAGCAAAACACTCTATAATTTGCATCACTATCAACAGACTTTCAATATTCTATAGATAATTCAAGCGATAAGCCTCCTTATAACATTATTAGAAAAACTTCAGTAATTTGATTTTCTAATACATAATATTTTATAAATGTTTCAATTAGAATGTTGACTGTTGTGTACATATTTGCATAAACTAGTAATATTGATTGAAAGCCAATGCTTCTAACCATAAAAAAATCATCAAAAATAGATCTAATTTTAAAACGTTTTTCTCGAAAAAACGTTCGAAAGTTCAATTTGCATTGGAAGAAAGCCAATGAGTCTACTTGGTTTTGTTTTCCAGCGATATTTGAGCAAAATAACAATTTTCATTTTTTTTTTAAGTTTGAGCTCGGTGAAGATTTCTGAAGTGTAAGAAAAAGTAGATTCTAATATAAAACCGACATTAAAGTATGTTTTAAATGGAAAGCTTCTAGAGATATTTTTTACTTTGTAGAGCATAGCTTTTCAAGAAAGTAATTTGTTGTTTACATAACGCAAAATTGTCTTAATTATTTATTGATAAAAGATAAGCGTTATACGATTGGAATTGTTTGTCGATTTAGCGGTAGCCATTTTAACGATAATCAATAATTACTTAAATAGGTAGTTTTGCAACAACGCCAGTATGCATTAATGTACTGGAATCTACGTAAAGTAAACAATTGCGTTCAGCGACGTTTTGTCTCTTAAATAAGAACGTTTAAATTTGATAAACAATTAGTTTGAAGTTGGTGGAGGTTAAGTGCTTATCAAAGTTTGTTCAGGTTTACATGATAGGTAGGAAAAAAGATAACAGCTTTAGAGCTGCAATTTTCGAGTTTACAATGTTGTGTGATCCTTACCTTGTGTAGTTAGTAGGCATGTATCCGACGTATGTGTCATCAAGTAAGTCAAGAGCTTTGAGCGATCCTCGGGCTTGTCCTGCGACGTCCTCGCCTTCATCCAGCTTTAATATGCCGTCTCGATGGTATCTTTTAACGACAACTCGATGAAAAACATCGAGTTGTACTTTTTCAGTCGAACGAATGAGTACAGGTCCATTTCCTAGATTATATTTAAATTCAACAAAGCCGTTAACTATAGCTAATGACATAAAATCGCCTAAACCATCAGGTTTTTGTTGGTTGTAGAGTAAAAGCCCTTCATAAGTGTGCGTCTTGAATTCAACTTCAATGCTCAGTTTGTGGTAAGCTTTGAGGGGTTTAAGCGTGACGTAAGATCGACCGTGGAAAGCTGGAGTTTCGTATTGTCTGTGCAATAGTTCGTTTTCGCAAAGTGAACCTGTGAAGTTCGTATCACAGACGCAAGTGAATGTAGCGCCAGGAAGATCAACACAAGTGCTGGAATGATGACAAGGAGTGGAACTGCAGGCGCGGTATTCATCTGTAGGGTTGGGTTGCGGATCAGCTGAAATTTGCGTTTGGGGAATAAATTATGCATTTCTCTCCTTTACTATGATGCTTAAAACAGATACGAGACGAGATAGAGACTGGATCCTTGCTCAAACACGACTTTATGATCTACATGCTGCTTTCCTACAGATTCAAAATTTGTTTTACTTGCAAATATTCATGAATTATTCGTTTTACATCTATGAATTACAATTTTACGCCAAAATCAAATCATTTATTATAATAAAATATTACGTTCACTCCTTGTATGTACTACTGATAGCACACATGCTACATTAATATTAATACCAACAAAGAAAGAAAAAACACAATAAACAAACAAAGCAGACACAAAATGTTTGTCCAGACAAGAATAAATAATAAATAAAGGAATATAAATGTCTTAGAAAAAACAAGCTCAGCGATAGCCAAAATAATAAAAACCAAAACAAAAAATGTCTGAATAAGAAAAAAAATCAGATATTGATCAAGAAACTACCACAATGAAGCATCTTATAGAAGATGATACAAGTAAACAAAGAGAATAATATAAAAAAAACTGAAAAAACAACAAAAGTTATAGATGAATAAAACAAAAAAAATAGTAAAATCAAAAACATAGCAAATTAGTGCAAAAGTTAATAAAAAACTGATTAGTTTTAGAACAACCATATCAAAAATTTTAGAAAATTTTTCTAGCTTCTAAAATACAAAAACAGATGTATTTTCTATGCTTTATTTTGTTGATGTGTTTGTTTACTGTGTTTATTAACTTATACTATATAAAGTTTTGTATGATTTTAAATAAGCAAGGTCTTTTTTGCTTATTCCTACTTTATTATGTAGTTTATTTTGTCTGTTTTGTTTAAAAATTTCTGAAAAAAATAATTAAAAAAATTTTGCTTCAAGTTCAGCTACAAGCCACGTTTTGATAAACAATATCATTAACAGGTAGCAATAAACTAAGGTTCTGCATTATTTTACGTTTCTGTAGAATAAATCATAATAAAAAAGTTTTTTTAAAGCTTATTTGTTAATATAAAATATATTTGGACTTACCTATACATTTCTGACGATCTGAAGACTCTGAATGGCCGGGAAGACACGTACACGCTCCTGCCACACAGTGGCTATATATTATTATGCAATCTGAGTTATCAGAGCACAAATCGCCTAAAAGAGCCGTGACAATGCGAACCGTTGCAGGGGTTGGACGGTAGGCTGGAGCGTAGCTACCCCCTACATTAGATAAAAATACGTTTTTTTTAAATCTTATGTCAGTTATTCTCAAACTTCAAGTGTACAAGCTTCTAATGTAACATTTTATACAAATTAGAAAAACAAAATCAACTCCTTTCTTAATAATACAAAAAAATCAATAAAATACTAAAAGAACAAAATATCACAATATACAAAAAAATCATTATTTCAACAACGCTAAAATCCTTATAGACTCTTGAAAAATTGTTGATTGGTAAAAGTCGTAAACAAAGTCTTTTTAATGTCAAAAAAGCGAATTGTAACCAATTTTTGTAAAGATACTTGATAAAAAAGTGTGAGCCGTCACGGGACGCCTGGCAGATGTAAAACATCGTACAAGTAATATGCATAAAACAACAGATTACGACAGAAACTAGATATAGTTTAATGAGAAAACAAATTACTACTAAATTCTGTCTGAAAATAATGATTGTTTATTTGATAATCATTTAATGTCATTAAATGCAAAAAGTAAAAATCCAAAAATTTATGTCTAATTGCGGCAGTTATGTTCAATGCTGCCTCTGACAATATTTCGGTAAATTAAACGAAGAAAACAGTAAACTTTTGCAAAAAAATTAATCATATACTCTCGAAGCATAAAACAACAGACACAGCCCCCCACAATACTCTTGATATTGACAAAATTAGATGATCTTAGTCCAGAGATGCTCTGTACTTTATTTCAATATAACGTTGTGTTCCACCAAAGCGCCTTACTCTCCATCGGTAATTATATACCTAAGCAGAATTGTGGTTGATCGCTAAATACAACATTATGTCAATCTGCTGTTCAAAACAGCAAACCTTTGCTTTGGCAGATTACTTTGTGATATGTACTGCGACTTTTTTTTATTAAAGTTCTATTGAAGTCTCACATAGACTGACATTTATACAATGAGCCAGACAAGAGCAATTTTCTGTAGAAAAATCTCTTGCCTGGGTGGGAATGGAATCTACACCTCGTCAGACCAGTCTCCAACGTACTTTCGTTTGGCCAACTGATCGACCAAGGCCTCTGCTTTAGTCTAAACGTTGCCAATGGTGTTGAGCATTTAATAAAAATAATAGTCGTAAACTGTATGAGAAAAGTCCAAAAATTCGATAAACATCGCTACAATATGTGATATTGTTGATGATGTTGCTAATGCTTAAGAACTAGAAGCAATTTGTTGAGCTTAACACAAGGAGACAGAAACACAAGTGTTCATCACAATTTTGATCAATTAAACTATACTTTCCTATTTTTAAACACTTTGCTATGGCTATCATAGCAGGCTATAAAGATAAGGATTATGTTGTTGATTTTATCTTTTTATGGTCTTGTGCTTTCTAATGTCCACTGTGTATATTTATTACTTGGTGACAGATGCGCTAAATTGTCAAATTAGCTATAAAATTTAGATCACTATTACATTTCAATTTAATAGTAATCTTTTAGCCCTTTTACCTAGTCAAAGAGCTTACAAGACTCTAAAAATTTTAATATTAGTACAAGAGTACACAAACATATAAAATTATCCAAAAAAAAGACGCTGGAGATGTAACAGTTAAATCTGATCTGATTTTAACTGAACTAAATATTTTGATGGTGCTAATTATTTTTGCGGTCTTGTTATTTGATTTTGCATTTTTTTAAAACATAGTGTGTTTAAAACAATGCTCCAATTTTTTCATTAGCTCTCTGAGGTTTTTTCAAAGATATACGAGAGAAACGAAAGTCAATTGGCATCAATTTTAGAACTTTGGAATATGTTTACAAAAAATTTCAGAGAGAATTATCAATTATGTAGCAACAGACAAACAGCTAGCGTCTTCCAGAGAAAGGTGTTTTTTTCAAATATACATACCGCCCAACCTCCGATCAATACACGTTATATTATAACTTGGTATAATGTTACCAATTACATAATCGGCGCAATTTCTTCTTTACAAAAATAAGCAACTCCATAAGGACAATTAGCGCTAATTATCTTAGATGACTGACTATTTTAATTATTTACTGATCAATAGATTAGTAGAAGAAGCGCTATTAAATAGCCCACAAAATCACCTGATTTAAATCTGTTAAACTTAAGAGGCACTTAAAATGTTGTGCATTTTGAACAATTTTATAAACTGAAAATAAAAAATGTTTTTAAAAAGAATAAAACTGAATTAGTATCTATTATTTGTTTTATAAGTTAAAGTTGCTTCAAAAAGATGATCGTTTTGCGTACGGGAATGAAGTTTTATTTTCAATTTGTCACACTTAGGTGTTTCTCCTTGGTATAAAATCCAGCATTTCTATTATTGATTTATACTTTTCAAGATAATTGAAACGATTTTGTTGGCTACTCTGTATAATGAGCTATGTTGATTACTTTGGCAAAATGTGTTTACCAAAGCGATCTCAAAACAGACAGAAAATTCAAGCAAGTTTCGCTCTTTTTTCGAATGTTCAGCGTACGAAATTGGTTCTATCATCTCCGTTTGACGCAACTCTTCCATATTACCAGTAATAAATTGAGAATAGCTTTGTTGATCGGCAATGTCCGGAGCGGATAAAATCCATGTATAAAAATGACGGTTGACGTATAACGTACGTTTTTTTCAAATATATCACAAAACGGTTTTTTGTTTAAAATAAGTTTTTATTAAACTCACGTTCATGCATACTATATTTTTGGAAATTATAATCTTAAACGCTTTTAAACAAATAACCCACTATTTGTAAATCAATAAAAGCGCCGGTAGCCACCAGAAATTCTTTGAATCCGTCCAAACTTTAATTATATTTTGAAACAAAATATCTACAAAAGCTGTTTGGTTATTTAGTAAAATTGTGATTTGGTAATAAATACGACAAAAAAGTTTTATTTTGCTTTTTCTTGAAAGTGTCATCACGCACATTTCAAATTTAGGTCATTTTTTTAAACAGTGTCTGACAAAAACGTGTTATTATTATCATCAAAGCGCATTACGAATATAGGAAATATAATAAAAAGTTGCATTAATTGATCTACAAAAAATAGACAGCGACATTATTTACGGCTTACATAATAATTTAATTAATACAATGAAAAATAACTATAGTTTATCTTTTGAAGGAATGATCAAACGTGTCATTGTTTTCCACTGACACACAATTTGCGGTTTTAATTATTTTATTAAATTAGTTTTCCAATCAAAGTATTATGGAGCCTCTTAAAAAAATCACTTTTGTTTAAGAATAACTTAAGCAATTTAGCTACAAATGTCATAAGTAACTATAAATAATGCGCCTTACCACACAATGCATTGGTGTAAAATAGCCTTCTGTACGTCATAATTGGGATTGTACAGTCTCTTGTGCAATTTGCAGCCAAGATGTCGTGCATATGCTGCTAACTTGTCTGTCTTGTATGCTGCGGCGAATTTGTCTGATACACGTCGGAATGCTGTGGTATTCATGCAATCGAAGCTAACATACTTTGTAAATCTTTCACTAAATTTTGAGAAATCATAGCACAAAATACTAGAAAATGACAGTGGGCTTCAAAGCTTAAGAAAAGTTGGTTTGTTAATGTTTGCCCTTAACCGACACTTTCTTGAGCTCTATTATTTTTATTTTCCGGAATTACGTCGGAAACAAATAGCGTGAAAACATCCAAGCAGGCTATAACGTTTTTTGCTAAAAGCCATCAATCCTAGTTTTTTCTTAAAATATTTTTTCAAATTTGTTTTTTTGTGGCAGCTTGAGCGAAGTGAAATTTTAGAAAATGGTTTACCAAGTTGAGTCAAATTAAACATTATTTTTTTAAATTGTTTAAAAATACTGTTTCAGGAAGCTAAATAATTAGTAAAGTTGTGGTCACAATAAACCCTCTTTGATAATCTGAAAGTTGAATTAGAGAAAGTTTTGAACAATAAATATAAAAAAATATAATAGAACATAAAAGAATGATAAAAATAATACAAAATTAAAAGATACCATTTTAAATACTATCAAGAATGTGATTGTTGTTGATTTTAATTAATTGTTTTTGTTTTTCTTTTGCACTAAAAGAAGCTCAGAAGTTTGAGAACATTTGACTTTAAAATTGATTTATTGAAATAATTTACAGTTATAGGCTACAATATATGAGTAAGTA
Source organism: Lagria hirta (assembly GCA_947359425.1). Classification (NCBI taxonomy): domain Eukaryota; kingdom Metazoa; phylum Arthropoda; class Insecta; order Coleoptera; family Tenebrionidae; genus Lagria; species Lagria hirta. The sequence goes on from OX375799.1 coordinate 5,150,100, forward strand.
TGTTTGATTTTGTACAATAGCTTTAAAATATATCAGTCTCACCGCGAGAGTTGTAAATGGAATTAGGTCCTGGAGCAGATACATTTATATCAGGAGACGTTCTATTATTTGTTTCAGCGGGATAAGAGACTCCTTGAACCGGGCGCATAATAGATCCGCTTCTTTCATAATAGTAACGAGGATCTGGGACTAAGAGATGCCGGGTCGATTTTGATAAAGGAGAATTAGCATCGTCCGGTTGTGTGAATTGCATAGGAGTGTATCGTCGCACAGGCCAATCTGTGCTTGTGAACATATCGTCTGTAAAATAGAGAAGGGTTGGCAACCATGTTTGAAAAAAACAAGATATTTAAATCGAAAAATAATTTGAACAACCTTTACAAGTTCCAAAAGCTTGTACGACAATATCCTTTTGCAAGCGACATGCCAGCTGCCGCAATTCACAAGCGGAAGGGTAGGTTTGCCCGTCGCTTCCGCAAACCACCTAAAATTGCCAATTTAATAAAAAAAATTGAAATGGATAAAATCTACTTGAGCTTCGTTTTCTTTAGGGCAACCCGTATGACATTCGCAAATAGCAAATCCTCCCCGTTCAACGCATGTTGCTCCAAAATAGCAAGTCAATTCTTTGCACGTCGTTGGAGGCGACGTGGTAAGATCCACTGCAGAATTTTAAATAAAAGAAAAATGTTATTTAAATTTTTAGCATTCATACCTGGTACGCAGCCATTTGGACCCAAGACTTTGTTGTGGCTGGTGCAGACCGTGCATTTTTGTCCTTGGACTCCAGGATTGCAAACGCATCTTCCTGTCATTTGCTCGCAGTCGTCCCGAACTGAGCCAAATGTTGAACAGCCGCAAGCTAGCATAACATTTATAAAATTTACCTTTTTTAGTTAATAATAATATTTTAATTAATAAATAACAATATACAGTCAATTCCTAAAACAGTTTGTCAAAGCATAAAATGTATATTAATTCTGTGAAAACCCAACAACAATCAATATACGTTTAATAATTTCAATATTACAATTAAAGCTATAATAATTATTAGAAACAGCTTCCAACAAATATTGTTTTGAATAAATAGGTCAACTTGATAAAAACTTCAAAGTATAATATAATTAAAAAAAAGACACCATATTATTCTATCTTTTTTTTTAAACTTATAAAGAGAAAATCAAATAAAATTGCCACAAAATTGATTTTAGCTTGTTTCAGCTAAATCTGTAATTAGTTCTTTAGTTTGTAAACAATTAGCCTCAGTTTGTTTATTTGTTTAAGATTATTGAGAAGGTATGAATATAATTATGTATTTAAATTTTGTTACGTCACAATTTTTTTCAAACAGACAGATTATTATTAAGGTAAAGGTCAATAAACAAATTTATTTAGAACCATAGACAATCAATTTCATTTTTATAACACAAATAGTCGTAGGTTGTTAAGCCGCATTGATAGAAATTTAATGAGCTTAAGGCATGTTTGAGTCTATAGATCATTTGCTCTAAATAAACTTGTTCTCGCTTATGGCCTCTTATCAGATTTTTTGTAAATTTAAACTATCAATTTAAGCCTATCTGACGAAACAATTTCCCTGTAATTATTTTCTTCTTAGTTTATAAAGTAATAAATTAATGCAAAATCTAATAGTATAAACGACAAACTGTAGGTATTGATTTGTATATAGTTAAGTTGTGTAGGTTTGACTGTATAATTTTACTTTGTTTTCTTTAAGAGAAAGAAGTAGAAAAATATTTATACGCACGAATGCAGCCGTGATGACCGGACGAAATTTTAGGCAAGCCCCAATATCCAGGTTCACATCGATCACATTTCGCCCCTCCTACGCCAGGTCTGCAGCGACACTGATGCGTTTCCGGATCACAAGTGTCAGAATATGATCCAAGTTTGTTACAGCCACAAAGGGATGGACATCCAGCATTATTAGGTCCTTGAGCAGGTGTCTTTTCGTCTGGACAGCACCCGTACCATGTGTCTTCGCAACTTTTTTGTTCAGCACGACTTTGATCTGGAGAAAAATTAATTTTTTATTTTTAAAATGATTTAGAGTTACGGCTTTACCTTTACGGCAGCATCTAGAAAAACGCGTTGTTTGATGGCAGTAACTACCGGAAGGACAATCTTGTCTTTTAGGACCGTTTCCGCAATCTAATTCCTTTCCGGTAAGAGGGTCCGTTAATGGTTTTTCCCCGTTGCAGGGTTTTACTTCCATTCCTGGGAGCAAAATTTAATTTGATAGTTATTTAATCTCTATATTAGTTATAATGAATACAATTAGAAAAGGTGTTAGTTCAAACCTTGACAAAGATCTAGTGGTCTCAACCGCAGTTCCTCTTGTCTTTGACACGCTTCCATTTTCATTGCACAAACGGATGGATAAATTCGTAAATCAGAAGCACATACGGGCCTGGAAACTGAAAGGAGAGCGGCAGCTCCACAATCAAATTGACAAGTACATCGAGGAAAATTGTCGGGACCTAGTTCACATGTGGCTTCAAAATCGCAATGTATGTCACGACAAGCTTCTTTTTCAGCTGACGAAAGATCTGGAATTGCATTGTCGGGAAGAGTAGTGTCCGAATCCGTGCCGATGTTGCTTTGTCCCGTGATGGGGGAAAAAGTTGCTGTTACAGACTTGCTAATAAGTTTCAAAACCAACACAGAAGCTGTTTGTTCATTCATAGTTTACTAAACATCAAAGCCTAATTACACCATTTGAAGTCTCATACCAAGTCACAGAAGTCTAGTGTGAGGTGACATAAACTACAAATGATTCTCTGTACAAACTTTAAAACAAATTGTTTTAAAAAGTACATTAAACAAACTAAATGCAATTAGATACAACTCAAGTTATATTATTATAGTCTTTCAAAGTCAAAGTAAAATAATATCTATATATGTATAACACAACATAACAGATCAAATATTCCAAACTGCAAGTTAATAAGTATTAAATTAGTCTCTACAAATGCGCGTAATGCACTCTTTTGCTTCTATTATGTGAATAGTTTTACAATCATGTATTTTTCTGATCTTCGAGGCTCTATCCAACAATGGTTTACAAAACTAGTACTATCTTGTGCTACGTTTTTATACTTTCCAACTTTGATCAAGCAATTAAACAATCTGTGTTTTATTGCTAAGAGACAAGATTAGTTCAATGCGTTTCATGTTGAATTATTAGGTCATTCTATTTCTAAATTAACTGACAACGTACGACTTCTGTTTTTAAGTAGCTTTATAATGTTTTTTGGTCCCGAGGTAAGCATCTAGACTTGTTCAACAGTCTGCGAAAGCTTCTAAGTTTGCGTTTCACTCATTCCCAAAAAAATATTTTAAGGAATGAAAGTGTTAATAGAAAAGAAAAAAGTGATAAAAGAAAAACAAAACATAAAAAATTTTAACCGATAAGTAGGTGGTGTTTATATTGAGAAATGTTTTTTAAACTAGTAAACCAAGAATGTGTTTTATATAAAAAAAGTGATTAAAAACTTACAGCTTGAAGATTCAGGAAGAGGAAAACGTTCCCGGCAGTCACCATAAAAGACTACGCTAAGCGGTGGAGCATTGGTGGTTTGCAAGCAAATTGCGTTCTGCATTTCACACTCATTTCGGAAAGTCATCATGTTGGATGCACACACTGGTTCATCCCCTGAACCTTCACAGTTTGTTGGACAAACACATTTTCCAGCCTCACATCTCCCTCCGTATTTGCATTCCACGCCTTGGCATAAATCTGAAAATTATTTATTATCCAATTATTAAAATTTTTTGAGCTTCGCTCTTGGGACAGTGCTATATTAAATCTATTGTCTCACAAAATTTAACCGGAACAAAACAATTCGGCTTCGGACTGAAAATGCTTGATCAGAAATAACTCGGAATTCACTACTACAGTTCTAAACATTTTAATTTAGTAAAGTTTTATTAAAGTCTCGTTTTTCTACTTGTTTTGATCAAGCTATTTATATCTTCAAACTTAAGCCTTCAAATTAGAGCGTCACTTAACTCTTTTGTCTTAAATAATCACAGCTTTCAAAAGAAAAGAGCCAGCACAACTCGCACAATAATTACGACATAAATAAAAATTCATTTTATAAATTACATCTCATCACTTTTCCTCTATTGCTTTACTATATTTTTAATTCAAACAGTCTTTCCGCATGAAATATACTCAAATATAAGGTTGAGCACTCACAATTAGATACATCGGAAAAAACGGCGTTGAAATATTTATTAAAATTGTCGAAGTTTGGCACTTTGATGGGTAAAATGTCATCAGAACAAAAAATGTAACTGAGATTGTCATCAACATACCGAAACTATATTTTGAGCTTCAAGATTGTTGTGTTAAAAACATTGATTTTAAAAAAAATCATAAACATATTAGCAATGACCCGAGGCAAAAGAGATTCTATTGGATCATATGATCTGTTAAAGCTCGACGATGGGACTCAAACTCACGTCGCTCATATAGTTCGGCTCCGAAAGTACTATTTTCGGCCAACAGGTCATCAAACAACCCATTGGAATGCTGCCAAAAAATATATATGCTAGAGATAAACATTTTTCTGTCAGATCTCATAAGATTGTAAGAAAGTATTTTTCAGATAAAAACTCTCTGACAATAGCTACTGATTCTGAAAAAAGAATTTTTGGAAAAAATAGAACTACATCATACCAATAAATCCAAGGAATTTAAGAAAAAATAGACAAGGTCCACAAATTCTTGTAAAAAATTGTCAAGTTCTAAAAAGTCTATACATAGGCTCTAGACATTCTAGTAAGGAAGCCAGGTAGATTGTTGAATATAAAATAAAATAGACAAGAAGAGTAAAAATTTGGAAAATTTTAGTAGATACATTTATAGTAGATTGAAAACTAATGAATCAAGCCAAGTGGACAAAAAGGCGTATTTTCGAGCATTAAATTGTCTTGCTGCGCTCTCATGTATTATATTAGAGAATGTAGAATTGTTTAGTTCCAGATGGCGTAGATTAGTAAAGTAGTGAATTAATTGTAAATGCAGGGCTAAGTAGACTTACCGCAATTTCCTTTGTACGCCACGAGAACATACTGCTTCATTTTACAGGAAGTCATGCGAAGCTCACATTCGTCTGCGTAAGTCACTCCATCTGTGCCACAAACCGTTCCATCGTTGAGCTTTGGAAACAAATGTGTTTAACTATCATCTATACACTAGCCGGTAATATCTGAACAAGGGTGGAATATAAATACTGAATTTCAATATATCGAAACGTGCTCTACATCTACATGGATTCATTTTAGTAGCCCTTTTTTCATTATAGAGATTTCTGATAAAGCTCAGATCAATTAAGCATTTTTTTTGTAAAGAACAATGTGGCTATCTGCGTAGCCTCTATGGCCCACAGACATTACACTCTTAAAATATAAATAAATTGTTCAACAAGTTTTTTCGAAAAGCACGTTTTCTACAGCCGCATCCGCAAGTGAAAAATTATAGGTTTGCTGAAAAATCGGCAAAAAAGCAGATTATAAGACTATAAACGCCTTATCTTATGAAAGTGCACAAAAACAAATACAAAACCTATTATTTGTTATTTCTAATATACAAAAGTATTTTGAAGAGTCTTGATCCTAAAATTTAAGAAATCGATTTTTTAGAGCCTCTGGTGCAAGAAAAGAATTTCATGTTTAAACCTATTTTAAAATATTTTTTTTTGTTGCAGAGAAACACGTACTTAACAATACAAGACAGAACACATGTTTTTCAGTTTTGCAACTTTTAGTAAAAATACTCTTGAAATTGCAAACTCATATGATGAAAAAAACAACGCAACTGCGATTATAAATCAAAACAAAAAGAAAAAAAACAAAAAATTACGTTAATATTAATTGAAGTTTTAAAAACGAATACCTTTTGTACAAGGCATTTTTTCTCTCCATATAACCTTTTTGCAATGATCAAAAAAAACATTTAAATTAAAATATCATCTTAATTCTACAAAAAAAAACAAATCATTTTTTATAAAATAAATATTTATGCAAAAGTAGACTTCAAAACACTTTATTATCAAAATTATAGATTTTTTTCACAATCTTCGTAGAATTTGATGGCACAAAAGTCGGCATTTAAATTTGAAGAATGATTTTTTTGATTTTTTGACAATTGTCAACCAAGTTTACGACTTTTCTAAAGCTCTCACAATAAAATACTAAAAGTGTTGACAAGAAAATTATAAAATCATAATCGTAATGAATCATAAAAATTGTTTAATTAACGGTACTGAATTATAATCATAATTAATTAGAAGTTAATGACCCTAGAAACACAGATACAAGAAATCAAATCTATCAAAAAAATAACAAGTAAAAGGTTAACAAGTCCAGAATTAAGCAAGTAGCGCTGTAAAGTTGAAAATAGTATATTTCAAGCCACGGCAAGTAAGAAAGTGCTTTCTTGGAGACCGCGAGCAAAGTTTATATACCGAGCTGTAGGCGAGGTTTGTAATTGCTTAAGATCTGTTATTAAATTTTACAATAACCATAATTGGAGAGCAACAATAAACGCAAGAAAGTACTAAATAGGTTTGATGTTTTACCTTTGAATCTGAGCAAGTGCTTGGGCATGTACAACGTCCCTCGGTGGCACCATCGTTTTCGCACACAGAATAGAAATCGCATTTTTTATTTTCGCAGCCATCTGCAAAAAAATGATCACTTTCCTGCACATTTGGAACATAAATTAAAAAAATTAAGTCAAATCATGTTTTGTAATAAGTATATTGGTAGGAGCATTAATAAGATATGGTTCTGCTAGGCTCTTTTAGAAGCCAACTGGTACCATAATGGCGTTAACTTAAAAAGACAAATTGTATCATATTTAATGAAAATTTCTTCAGATCTTTTTTACAAAGTAAAATTTTTATATGAGCTTCTATAGCCTTTAATAGCCGGATCAACATGATGGTATCTGTATTGGATTAGATTTTGTTTTCAAGTCATAATTTCAAAACGTAGGTTAGTGGTTATTAATATTTATGTGGGTGGTTTCAGCCTTTAAAGCCCAATGTTCTGGCGCTTTATTTTATGACCTTATTTTTCTTATGTCCTTTGATTGAAACAAGAGTTTGTTTCTAATTGTCTAATAACATTATAAAACGCTTACCACGATTGATTTAGGTGAAAAGAAAAAACGTTTCAATTCAATTTAATAGTTCATATTAAATTTCAGCCGAATATAAATTACCCTGTCAGTGTTGGTGATATTATTTCTACCCCCATCTCTCGCACATTTTCTAATATTGATCGTAGAAGCAATGCTATTAAAGTAAGCTGTAAATTTGCAAAATTTTATAACACTTTATCGTTTGATGTAAAATTTTCCTTTGTATTGTTTTACCGCGTGGACTTTATAAAAATCACAAAGAAAACAACATCATCAAAAATTACCATTTTCTGGCATCAAACATTTTAACAAACTTTCCAAAATGTGGGGTATATTCAACGTTGAATTACATCCGGTATTTAATTATAAAATATAGTCACGGAAGAGTGATATAATATGGTAGATGTTTGTTTATTTTGAAAACTAATATAGGACGCTATCCAATATGAAGAAAGATATGAAAGTTTAAACTTACTACAAGGACCGTCGTAAAGAACAGTAATATCGCGCCGGTGCTTACAAGCTTCCAGTCTTAGCTTACAATCGTTCCCATAAGAGATCCCGTCGGATCCGCAGACGGGTTCAAATTCAGAAGGGCAAACTGGACATTCACAGTGAGCACCACCAAATCGTTCAATACAAATGGCTCCATATTGACATTGATGTTCGCTGCATGGACCTTTTTCACCGCAGACCCCTGTATACGCTATTTCAATACTGCTTCTTGATAGACATCCAGCTCTTTTAAGTTCACATTCGGAAGAGTATGTTTGGCCGTCGGTGGAACATACTGGACGCATGATAGGCTCACAGGTCGGCAGACATTGGCAATGAGCTATCCCAAATTTATTTATGGCACATTCTTCTCCCAAGGTACATCGAACGCTCGTACATGGATTTATACCTGCAATAAAGCATCAATACATAACACACGTGGTAATTTATCCACGTTTAAATCTATAGCCTTTAATATTTATTTATTTTGACAGTTTGTATACAAAATAAAGATTAATAAATAAATACCAATATACATTTTTTGTTGCACGAAGTTTCACTACCAAATGACTAACTGATCGCCTGTGTTTAAGCTTTTTTTAATTATATATAGTGTATCATTATTAGAGAAAATATCTAGATCTTGAATGTGAACCATTCTCTTTTTATCCACATATTGTAAAGTTTTAGGGGATTGCCATCAGGCAAATAGAAATGTCAATATTGTAATACGTCCTTGTCGAGCATGATGCCTCAGACCAGTGAAACAAAAAAGGCAAAAGATACGTTGAAACGTGCAGATTGTCTTGGTTTAAAGATATCAAAGACAATAGAAGGTTAGTAGTTTACAGAATATAGAAGATTGAGATATGGTGAGATTTTTAGCCTGTTTTCTACTCATTTGACGTTGCTAATTCCAATCTAGCATCAGCTTATATAGTTTGTGAAATACAGATTTGAAAAGACTCAGAAGTCAAATTTGACTTTTAGAGAAATAATTAATCAGGTTGTGTGATGTCGTCATTAAGAATAACATCTGCTAGCAATTTAAATAGTTTTTGTTTCATTTTTGGCAAATACATGCTTAAGAATGTGTCTGGATTTGTTAAACTGGGCTACATGAACTACTTTTGGAGACTTTTAGAAATAAGTATAAAGCCTTGAATAGGAAATCTGGGGTGTAGAAGCAGAAAGAAACCAAATTAAAACCAATAAAAATTAAAAAGACTACAGAAGATTAGAATTCAATGCAAAAACCCCAATTATTTAAGAGATAATAAATGTGATAAATGTTCTTCTAAGTGTGAAAAAAACAGTATATTATTGGTTCTTTTTTGTAGTAAATTGGAGCTAGTACAGTACGATGTATCATTTATCTTATATGCGCAGTGGTTCACGGGAGAAAAACGCGTCTGTGCTGCTTAGCGACGGCACAGTTTGACTTGACCACTCATTGGTGTAAGATTATCAAAACATATTACAAGCTCGAGCATCTAGGAGTTTCTAAGAGTATTCGAGCTCTATCTAGAAGCTACTACTAACAAAGATAAAATGTGTTTGAAACCAAACTTACAAGAGTGTTTCCAAAATGTGTCAAATTGACAAAACAAAAGCTGGTATTTTTGAAAGCTTGCAGATCTAAACATTAATAAATGACCCTAATTTATCAATTCGACAAAATTTGTTAGAAAACTGTAGCAGAAGTGAATCAGAAATACTATTTCTGATTTCCTTTTCCAGCAAGCCAACACACGTCTACACATTGTTAAGATGGTAACTCCTAATTATTTCAAAGACGCTTCTTCTGCTCTCTGGTTATAACTTTCAAACTTAGGTAATATCTTGCTCACAACGCGATAGACAAGCGCTCAAACCCAATCTCCGTTAACTTTATACCCTCTCCGACGTAACATGACATAAGGTACTTACTATATTATTGAGCAGCTTTTGAGATAAATAAAGTAATTTTAGATTATTGAGTTACAACTAGTGGCTCCAGCTGTCGTGAATGTTGGAAAAGTGAAAAATTTATTTTTAATAAAATATGTTTTGAACTTTCTAAGTTTTAGCAGTAAAATTGAGCAAGAAGTTTACTTAGATGACATTACATATTTAACTTTTTAAGTTAAATAAATAAATTTAACCAGTATAGAATCGCTGGCAGTTTCTGCGATAGTGACGTTATTATACATAGAAAATACAGCATTGACATTACAACATAATATATTGCTTTCCTTGCTGAGTTTTGTTATTGAATTAATATTTTACTTACAAAAACATCAGAGATAAATTTGGACGCAATTGATGTGTATTTTGTATCTGTTCACTTCAAAAATGTCAAAAAACTGACATTTACCACCATTTGCAAAAATTATAGCATCGTCCGATAGGGTGATAACTTTTGCGCCACCTAGACGTTTGAGATACCTAGAGACCTAGATGTTTTCTATTCAGGGTAGTACCCAGCTAGCTGGTTGATTCCATTCAAAAGGCACGCGACACTTTGGGTCGTAAATCTTTCTTACCTTTGTTGCTTTGTTTCTGTCATTATGAATAATAAAATTTACAGCGCGATATATCACAGTTTTGCGGACTATACAAGCTTCAAATTCATGGCAATTGTTCTACTACTCGTACGATATGATAAATTAGAATACAAATTAATTTAGCTGTTATTTTAATATTTAAATATGCATGCTTAAATTGAAAATCTAAATTAAAAAACACGAAAATAAATTAGCACTTTGCTACATTTTCATAATGAAACAATAATAATCTGTATTCTTTCTCTGAAATTCTCACTTTATTTTAATTTGTAAAACTAATATGAGTTTTTTCTCCCAAGTCAATCATAATAAATTAATGTTAATTTATTACAATTATACAGTTCTATAATTTCAAGATGACAAAAACTTATATTTCAAAAATAATATTGACTGTTAATAAACAAAGAATTTTTTAAAAATAAAAATTGATTTTATATTTGTTGTTTAACCTAGTTAGGTGAGTACTAATCTCGGGCTTATAGACCGAGATCTGACTATATATAACATATACGTGCATTTTTTATTAAAATAATTTATCGGATGTCTTGATTTAAAAACTTATTTCTTAGACTCATCAATTTAAATTTTTTTTTTATTTTTTAAAAATTCATAAATGAATTACGTATAATAAATGTTAATATTGAACTATTTTTTTTTAGAGTTTAAACGTTTTATCTGCTTTGTTGCTGATTCATTACTTTCTGTTGAGAAAACATGTTTCACATAAAAAAAATAATTAATGATCCTTTAATTAACATGAAAAATAAGATTTTAGGCATAAAGCCTGTAAACATTTTAACTGTTCCAGATAATTAGATTTCCAAGTGTACATAACTCAAACAGACAGTTTATTTTTGATATCTCTTGAACGATATCAGTAGAAGACTTTGTGGTTGTCACCTAGTCTTGTCTTCTAACTGATTTCTAACGTCAGATACTGACCTTAACAAATTACATGCTTTTACACTAACTTTAATTAATCAAAGGTTCTCGCAGCAGTTTCAACCAATTAGAAATTTTAACGCTCTGAGATTTCCAAATAGGGAATGTCAAAGAAGATACACAGAGAGTGTGGCATATCTCTGGGATGAAAGTCAGGAACTGAAAACAGCTCTTTGAAATGAATGAATGATTATTAAGTTACAGTTGACGAGTCAAAAATATTGTATTGTCAGATATTTAACATCTGAAACTTTTTAAGTTGAGATGTTAGGAGAGATATTACGTCACGTACTTTAAAAAGTTTCAAATTCTTAAGATTAGCTTGTCAGTGTCAAAATAACGCGTTATTAAGTAAACATTTTTAATCAAAAAACTCATGTGATTTAAAACCAATTAGGAAAAAGTCAAATACCAACCTGAGCTGCATTTTCCTCGGTAGATAATATTTAGAATTTTCCTGGCTCTGCAAGCTTCTTGTCTTAGCGTACACTCGTTGGAATAGGTTTTTCCGTCGGATCCACAAACAGGCGTAAATTCAAGAGGGCAGCTATCGCCACATTTACAAACGGGGTTGCGATGTTCGTCTAGCTGACATACTTCAGGCTCAGAACATTCCACTCCAGAACATGGATCTGTGAACATAAGAAAAATACTTTTAATAGACGCAATAGGCTTTAAAAGTTAGCGTTTTACAAAGAGTTTGCTTTGTCGCCTCAAAACATTCTTCTAAATTAAATTAAAATATAATTATTCAAATATAATAATACATAGAACACACAGGTACATAAACAGTACGCTTGAAAAAATGCATATACAAAATATGAATATAAATGTAAAAAAGGATTGATACACTCAAGTGCGCAGAAAGACTAAAGAGTATGAAAAATTAAACAAAATGCTTAAGATGAAAATAACTGAATAAGAGAGATTTAATTGCAATAAAACAAATTAAAACAAGCTAATTTCAAAATACAATTTAAAAGAGAAGGAAAAGAAATTTTCAATCGATACTAACTTGACAACATCCAAGCAGGATGATTATCTCCAGCATCAAAATTTGCTTTTGCAACGTTGAATAGATATAAAGTTTGTCGTTTTGGTCTTAAATTGCTTACACTGAATACCTGCTGTAAAAACTTTGTTGGCTAGTGCCACGGTATTGTTTTATATCTAAACAGCTTTTTTATGGTGATATGCTATTTTGGACCAAAATGGCGGTATTTGTTGCAGCTACTATACTAATTTATATATAATTTCATTACTTTATCTCATTAAAAATGTGTTTTGTAAGCTTGAAACAAATTATTTTATAATTTTTTTCAAAGTAATGCACATTTTTTGAAACCAATTACAACTAAGAAACACAAATAAAAATAAATCTCCAAAGAAACAATTTTATTCTCAATTTGTAATTTTTTCAAATTTAATTATGTAATTGTGCAAGAGGCTGTAAACCGTTTTGTCTTAATAGATTACTGGATGCTCGCTGATGCGAGACTTCTTCTCGAAAAAGTTGAAATGAAAAATTTCTAGCTATCCCAGCTTTAACAAAAAAGTTTCGCTTAACTTCTACACTCAAACTATTAAAAACATCATTTTATGTCGTATAATCGTTTCACTAGATTCTTTCAAAAGCAAAACTTTTTTGCAGAAAATTTAAGTTTTATTAGTTGAAGTGTTTTAAACATTGTTATGGCTGAGACGTATTATTCAGTTTTTGTTTCAGATATTTTAATATCAAAAAGTTGTTAAATTAAAATATAAAACCATCCTCAACAAATACAAATAAAAAAAGAGAGAATTATTTGTCTAGACGTACTACTCACGTTATCAAAAGTTGTTTTAACCCATGTGAACTTACAAAATACTAACAAATAAAAGACAGTTTTACCACTCACCAACAAGTTTTTTACTTAATTCCTAAAGCTTTTCGTACTACAATGTAGTCATCATCCAGAGATGCGTCTTATTAATCTAATTATGGTACTTAAAATAACTCTTGTAATTGAATAAAAGTCTATTTGGCGACAAGTGGTAAATTTTTGTTAACAGCTTATGGTGCTGAAGATTGGTAAACATTTAAGAGAAAAAAAAAATTTATTTTTTATCTACAACCAACAGAATAACTTTAAATATATATAAAACAAGTTTTATTTTAGAAACGTTTTTTAAAAAAGCAGTGGATCATAATTATAAATTTTTGAATCCAGCACTGCAGTCCTTGTGCTATTTCAAAGTAAAAGTGTCCTTATTATATCATTATATATGCTTTCCCCTACAAGGTCCGACGAGAATAGCTCACATATTTTGAAAAAAAATTAGAAAACAATGGTGCAATTCATCATTAAAAGCTTTTAAATATAAAAATATTATTTTACTTTTTAGGAATTATATTATTCTAAAGATTAACGTTTATTTTTTTTGACCGCCTTTAGTTGGTTATAAAACGAGACCAATGTTCAAGAATCTTGGCTTTAGACCAACTAAAGACGGCCATTCAAGAAGATATTTTTGGTATTTGAGACATGCAAGTGAAGGTGATAAAGAACTTTCAAGAGCAGCTCCATATGTATGTATATCAGACCAGTACTTGAAGTAAAAAACTTTTTTATAAATCTCTGCTGAATTGATTTTATTCGAGCGCAAACCAAAAATGTCATATTTCTTACAGTATACAATAGTTTTAGCGAGCACATGGTATCATGTTTTTTAAATCAAAACTTGGCAAGGGTGCTGACACGCTCTTCAAAGATACAAAGCATCTATCTACATTAACCCCAGTGAAATAACGTTATATGACCTTACTTCAAATTCTGCTTTAATAATCCCTTATTACTAGACAATAACCAAATCTCTTAACTTGTGCCGTTTGTCTGTCAGGTAAAAACAAAAAATTTGTACGGTTTGGAGTAGTCCCCCTGCGGGGTATTATTTTTTGTAACAAAAGAAGAATCATATAACGTTATACTATTTGGGCTACTATGTTGTGAACCTTCGTGAACAGTTTTTTATACAGTATCAGCCATAGCATCCGGCAAATAAAACAAAAAAAAATTTCACTATGAGCAGAACGTTTTTGATTTTGTCGATAATACAGGGGTAACCAAATCATCTGCTAACGGCAAATTTAGGAGCATTTTGTGGTGAAAAAACAATTTTGTTTCCTTCTCATGTTGTACTGAAGTTATGCTTTCTTATATAGACGTCAGAAAAAACCCCAGGCAGATTCACGAAACGAATTATCACACCTGACTTAAGGTGTGATAAGTTACGTTGAGTAAATAAGCCCTCTTGTTGTCTTTAAGAGATCTGGCAAATACCTTTCCTATAAGAAAAATTGTTTCGGGCAGACAATGAAATATACTCTTTTGGAAAGGTTGACAATTTTGAGGACCTAGAAGTAATGATTGAAAATAAAGTCGACAAAACGATGGAAATCGAGAATAGACTAGGAAAAGGAAACAGAACAGTTGGAAGTCTCAAAAATGTGTATTGAAAACAAAAAAAGTATCAAGAAAGGCAAACATAACGATATATAGAACAATAATTAGACCGCTAGTACTCTACGGATGGGAAATGCAGATCCTGACACAGAAGAATGAGGAAAAGATTGAGATATGAGAAAGAAAAACTCTTAAGAAGATACTGGAGGGTAAAAAGTTCGAAGATGGATCATACTAATAAAGAATGTATATGGACATCCAAATATAATGCGCTAAGCGCTAGTTGGTTAGGGCATGTAAGCAGAATGGCAAAGTGCAGACATCCTAGTAAGGTAGTATTTGGAAGGTCAGGAACAAAACAAAAAAGAGGCAGATTGAGAAAAAAATTGCCAAGCACCATTACAACAGATCTCAAGCTGAGAGAAATAGAAGACTGGAGAAAAATGGCGGAAGATAGAAGGAGAAGGAAGTCACTAGTGAAATATATAGAGGAGGAATAGGAACAAGACAATCAATTTCAAGGCATGGGCCTACAAGACCTGTTTGTAGTCCTGTATATATATATATATATAATTGAAAACTGGAACTATATATATATAACTGTTTTCAATGATACAGCAGTATCATTTGAATAGCAAAGTGATACATTTATATTAATTTAAGTGCAAGAGTTGAAAGATAAAAAGAACAAGAGAAAATGTAGCAAAGTTTTCCATATTTTATGATAAAATGTTAAGTGTTGAAAAATAGATTTACAATAGAATTTCGAAGTCAATGTTTGTTGTATATGCAGGGTTTGCTTTAGAGGTGAAAAAGCGGAATAGGAAATTTTCTGACGTTATCGATACTCACCACACTTTCCCAAAAACTTGACAGTGATATTTGTATTAGAAGTACAAGCAGCTCGTTGAAGTTCACACTGATTTTTATAGTCGATCCCATCCGTTCCACAAACAGGACGCGATGTAGTGTGATCTCCATAGTTAGGGCATTTATCTGGACACACGCAGCTGACGTTGTGGCCGTCAGGTGAAACCACACAACGAGCTCCAAAACTACATCGCTTGTCCCTACATGGATCGTTTTGTTCTAGAAATAAAAAAAATATATATATATTTATAAGTTTAGAGTGCTTTGAGACTACTAAAAGTCTATTTATTATGTCTTTATTATAACTTTTGCTTTCATTTGTTTTTGTAGAATAATTTTAGAACTCACCTTTTGGAAATATGTAGCAACAAAAAAATATATCAATTTCATTTACTAAAACTAAAAATATTAAAAAATGTATTTTAAGAGGAAAATTAATCATAGGCTTGACCATTATGTTAAAAAGCTTCAAAGTTTTTCAAAACTGGTTTAAAGTTTGTTTAAAACATTCAAGTATTATAATAATATGCTACAAGAGAACGTGTTAAATATTAGTCCTCTAACTTTGATCTGGTTAATAGAAAGCTCCTTTCTAATGAGAAAATGCAAACACGTGTCTATTTTAATTTCAGGTTTTGCAGGATTAGCTTAGGAGTTTCAGACTCAGTTTCAGCAACGATATTAAACGAAGTAAAACGATCGATTACGAATTAATACGAACGCGCGATCGGTACAGGGGTCTAAACGTCACTGAAGTAAATATCTAGAGTTTCAGATTTCAGCTTTAAAACAGACTAAGCTTGCACTGCAGGTAGCGTGACTGCACACAGCAGAGCAAGCGCCATATTGATTTTAAGTTCGGCAATCGCCAAAAGAGATTATAGTGTCGTGTAGAAAACCTCCCAAATGTTCGGCTTTATCCAAACAAATTCTTCTAATTAACTCTCTATTTACTCTATAGTCTAAAACTCCTCAGAAGTATAAACTCAGAAATAGACTAAATGCTCTATCAAAATTTTAAATTGTGACAAACTTGAAACTAGCATTGATTTGCTTGAACAACACTCAACATCCAATTATAGATCTTCTACAAACTATTAATTTTCTGAGCCAAACCAAATTGGAACAATTCGCTCAACCAAAAGATATTCTTTATATTCCTGTCTAGTTTCTATTTTTGTTACCGCCGAATTTAAGCCAGATTTGGTCGTCTCAGCAGCTTTTTAAGAAAGAAATTTCTTTATGGGACAAAACATTAGGTTGTGTTTATTTTAAGATTACAAATTTTTATTGGAACAACAGAAACCTCCAAGGATTAAAAAGAAATTTATTACAGCATTCACAATGCAAAAAATTACATTACATATAAATTCTGTATAAATGCTGTTTTAAGAAAATTTATGCAAATTTATGCAAGCAGTATAATGTACAACAAGTCTTCCAAAGAGAAATTCCAAAAATTACAGAAATTGTAATTGTTCTCCTCTCTGGTTTTCTTGTATTACCTGCGACGCTCAGTTAAATGTACTCGTGCAGACATACGTGTTTTTTTGAATCTTTAACTGTCGACAGGTTTTCATTTAAAACTCTTTGTTTCGAGTAAGTCACTGTTTAAACTTAATTTTTTGAGTAAAAAACAAGAAAGGTCTTTATCATTCATTTGTTTCTACTGAACTATTAAATTTAAATGTTTTGCTTTTCCATTCTCATAGAATCTGATAGTTGTCTCGCTTGTATACCGTCAAATACACTCTTTCGTCAACTGCAAGGAAATTATTGGTCCCTCATTTTTGTTTCTTGCGGTTATAGACTGTGTAATATCCCATCCGACATAGATAAGCTGTGGTAGAAGAGCCGATTGGTGACATGTCGGTGGTTAGGCAATACCGTTTGAGGGAGTAGTATCGCCTGAAGTAGCAGTTCAAAACAGTCTTAATAAAATGTGGCTCCTCCACCATATTAAAATTTCTTAATTAAGAAGTCATCATGTTCAATTTTGTATTAGTCTTTTAGACTCTTTTTAAAATAATTTGAGTAACTGGTAGATTTGATGTGATAAATAGAAACACACTTGATTGAACAATTTAATACGAAATTTGTATCTGGCGCCTCTAATATTTTTAACATTTCTATTAGAAACCATAAGTTCGTATGAATAGTCATCAACATCACTCTTCAAAATTTGGTTCAAAGACCATAAAGGCAAAGTATGGAAGAAAAAGGAGTTTCCTCGAGAATGAACTAAGGGAATAATAGTACCATTACATAAAAGGAGAGAAAAAGTTAATGAAAAAATTACCGACGAATAACTCTTCTAAGCCCAACGTACATAGTGTACAAAACTGAAAAGAGAGGCAGAGAGAGCGGGAGGATTACCAGACGGGCAGGCGAGATTTAGAGAAGGACGACGGACACTAGATAATGTATATATTTTTAATGCCCTAATTAACAGTGAGTTAGAAAAGAAAGGAGAGAAAGTATGTGTTGATGTAAAAGCGGCGCTTGATAGGGTAGATAGAAATAAGTTATAAGTGTGCATGGAAATGAAAGGAATACTGAAAGGAAACCAAGAGCAAGGTTAAAGAGAATGAAGAAAAAACTGAATAACTGTGGACAAAAAGAGGCCTGAGGATGCCGATGCTGTTCACAATTTGTATGAGTGGTATAAAAGATGTGTTAGCAGAAGACCAAGAAATAGGAGTAGTAGTAGGAAAAAAAACTGGATGTTAGCAAATGCAGATGATATAGTGATGGTGGCAAGAGAAGAAAAAGAAATGAGTAGAATGATAAGAATTGTTGAAAAGAAGGGATTTAAGGTAAATGAAACTAAAATAAAAATTATAGTGTTTAGTAAAAAAGCAAGAAAAAAATGTTATTAAAATTGCATGAAAAAGAAATAGAGCAGGTGAAAGAATAGAAGTACTTGGGATACATGTTTGAGGAAAGAAATTGAAGTGAAGCGCAGGTGAGAGAATTAGAAAAAAAGGGAAACCAAAAGTGTGCGATAGTGTAGGAAGTTGGCAAAGAGAATGTTTAGAGGAGAATATGAAATAAAAATGTCGATATTTGACAGCCTGGTAAGAAGTGTAATGTTGTATGAAGAGGAAATTTGTAGATGAAAAGAGAGGATAGAGATAGAAAGAGTGCAAGAAAAATATATGAGATGGATGCTAGGGTTAAGTAGGGAGAGTCCAGGTTACATAATGAGACAGGAAAAAAAAAGAAAGAATGGAGGCAGGAAAAAGAGCGGTAAAGTTTGAAGGTAGAATGAGAGTCAGAAGCGAAAGTGGGATACTGTAAGAATGCTGGAAAGTTATAAACAGAAAAGCAGAAATAGGAATAAGAAAAGAGAGAAAAGAATACTATGAAAGAAAAAGGTTCAGTGTAGAAGATATTGAGAGAAAAATAGAAGCGAGGCAATGAGTGAATAGAGAAATGAGAGACAGAGATAGAAAGAGAGGAAAACTTAGAGAAAGCATATATATAAAAAATATGAGAGACTGATCACAAAAGAACCACCAAGCTATCTAAAAAGAGAAAATCAGAGAGAGAAGCAAATGATTGCAAGATTCAAATGTGGGAATGAAGAGAGAGAAACACTAGAACACGTGGTGAAGAAATGCGTGGAGGTAAAAGAAAGTATGGTAGCGAGAGAGAATATAATGAAAGGAAAAAAAGGAATGATAGAAAGAGAAAGGAAAAGATCAAACTTGGTAAATGAGGTAGAATGAGAAAAAAAAAGAAGAAAAAACAGAAAAGTTAGAATAAAAAGATAACTTGAGTAACTTGTAAAAGACATATGTACCTGGTTAAGCAATTTATAAAAAAATATATCTCTGGCGCCTCCGCCATTTTTTGACATTTGTATCAAAAAATATAATTTCTTATAAATGTTAAATTTTCTAATGATCGGCTAAACTATTTTTCTCAATGGCTTTAATAGCTTGTAAATTTGGAACAATAGATTATTACCCAATTGAACAGTTTACAAAAAAAATTGCGTTTGCCGTCTTCATCACTTTTCAAAATTTTTCGCAAAGACTATAAAACTAAATTTCTCACTGATCTTTAATTTTTTTTATAATAACTTCTCAATTTAATTCAATAGAAGGTATTTACAAAAAAAATATATTGGACGCTTTCACCATTTTTAACATTCCTAGTTAAAAAGCCAAAAATATAAATGTTAAAACTTTCAACTGTAGACGTTTTTTCATTGAAAATTTCTCGTTAAGATCAAGTAACGGTTTTACTCTGATTATTAAAGTATATAAATATAGTATTATACACAAATACAGTTTATTAATTAATTTATGTAATTTATGTAATGAATTATGTAATGTAATAATGTAATTTATGTAAATAAATAACGTCGCAAAGCCCTTGCTTAACCGACAATTTCTGAGAAACAATAAAGTTCATCATTTGCCATTTATTTCTACTGAATTATTGGATTTTAATGTTTTGCATTTCAATTCTCATTGAATTTAGATAGCCTTCTCATTTGTATATCGTGAAATAATCTCTTTCGTCAACTGCAAAGAAATTTTTGGTTTTTCACTTTTGTTTCTTGACTGTGTCAATGCCCATCCGACAGGCTGGGAGACCATGTCGGTGTTTAGGCGATACTATTAGAGGAATTATTTGTACTCCACTGTATTGTAAGGCTTGAATACTGGAAAAGTAACCTTTTGGTCTCTTAATATAATGCTATCTATTGTAGTATGTAAGTTTTTAAGACCTAATAAGCGTTAATTACAAAAGCAAAAGTAAAGTTCAACAATTAACCTCATATATGATATAAACATTGTTCATTATCAGTATAATCACAATAGCGTGATCATAGAATAATCGTGGGTTACCATTTGCAATAAACATGATATGGCTGTAATTTTAAATTGCTTTGAGAGGCCTCACGGCACGTGTTTATTGTGAGGAAGTCAAACAAATACTCTTCCCAAGTAAAAGCCGTTGAAAAAAACTGCTGAAACACTTTGATACAAACAATGTTAATTTTTGAGATTTTTAAAGATGTAAACTTTCGTTCGTTTAATTAAACCTAGAAGTAAATGAGAAGTGTGCAAAAAACTCCAGTAAACTAATATCCAATGGCTTTTTTACGTTCTGCACGTCGAAATTTCTCTCCGGCTTCTTTTAATTGCATGAATTACTTCTCAAGTGGCTTCCAAATAAGGTAGATTGATTTCCTCGTGTCATTATTTTATAGATGTTTCTTAAGATTCTATATATTTTACGAAGAAACCTAAAGATGTTCATTCCCAAAGCAGTATGTCATATCTGAAACGACAATTTCTCTCTAATAATAGCCGTTTGATAGATAGCAGCTCCTTCTGCGAGCTAGCGAAAATGGAAACTTTTCCCAATTTGTACTAATAACAAACTCAGAACAAGCGAAATTATTAAAGAACCGATCAAAAATCCACGTCTTAGCGAAAAACTAAAGACAATTTTTCTCTAAATGTAATTGCAAACGTCAATAATTTTTCAAGACGGCAAATTGCTTACGTTTTTAGAGCAACTTTAAATCACGTTATACACTTTAAATTTTATTTCTTCAATTTTGCTTCGAAATTAGATTGTAATCGTTAGAAACTTTATCAGTGGCAAATGTAAACTCTTCAATAATCAGTAAAGTTTGTTAATCTTTATTAATTTAAATCCAATTAATTAGATCAGATTATTTAGTTCATTAGTGAGCCCTTTGGTGTTTGCTCAAGCAGGAATAATTCGCGACATTAATATAGTGAAAATTTGAGTTTAAAAATTTCAACCAATTAGATTATGAACTTCAGCTTCTAACAAATAAGCCGTACTAAATAGAAAATCTGAAATTACTGGAATGTTTAAATGAATTTT
This sequence comes from Lagria hirta, assembly GCA_947359425.1. Lineage (NCBI taxonomy): Eukaryota > Metazoa > Arthropoda > Insecta > Coleoptera > Tenebrionidae > Lagria > Lagria hirta. Next base: position 5,171,447 of record OX375799.1, read on the forward strand.
AATTAAAAGTTATCAAGCTAAAGTTGGATTGATATTGCAAAAAAAGTTTTATTGCAGTTTATTTTACGAAAAAGCTACAGTAATATTTGTATTTCAATTTCAAACTAAAGAATTTGCTACAAATTAATAATGTAGAATAAAATAGCTCCACTTTTAAAATAAGGTTGAAAGTTGAAAATCTATTTGCGGAATTTTCCTGCAGTTACAAATTAATTAAAAATCCAACAATTTTCCGCAAAATCGGAAAACCAGTGGCGATTTGATGCTTTTTAACTTAAGACACAACAAAGTTAAAGTGCTAAACCGTACCTAAAATAATAATTCTTATTTTTTGAAAATAAACTCTGCTGTTGTTTTTTTTTCATAACAATGACTTTTTTATTTACATTATCAATGACATTAAATTTTATTAATGCGCGCCATCATATCTCATACACCCTTTTAATCGATCATTATCCATTGTACTTTGTAAAAAAAGTTTCCACTCTTTTCAGTGCTATGACTCTGACATTGTCCTGATAATTTTGAAATATTTTTTTATAATTTTTTTGATACGGTATCGCTATTGTTAAGATTGGAGTAACTAAAAAACTCTTTTATTAATGGAAATCTCTTTTAATAATGACTTAAATAACTTATAAAATTAATACAATATGCTCATTTAATATTGAACTCTCTTTCAAAAAAATCTCATTTTTGGTCAAAGATCATAAACTATCATAAATGTTGACTTTTTTACTAATCTGCTATTTTTTTTATAATAACTTGTACACACCTATTAAAATAATTTACATAAAAATTTGTATCTGGCGCCTCTACCATTTTTTAAGATTCTTATTAAAAAGTATAATTTTTTATAAATTTCTAAAAATTGGTTTTCTAGACTCTTTTCATAACATCTTGAGTATCTTGGATAGAAACACACCAAATTAAACAATTTATATCTGGCGCATCCACCAATTTCAATTTTTTTTTTTTAAGTAAAAATTTCTTATAAATGTTGAACTTTCTATTGATCTTCTAGACTCTTTTCGTATTAAATTAAATTTAATACAATAGAATATCATTTAATTAAACAATTTACAAAAAATATATTAAATTGATGGTTTTAATGCAGTTTGCGATTTGTGTATCACATTCAATGCGATGCAATGTTTACATATTAACTGAAAATGTGTAAAACGCCGTGGTTATGTCAATTATTGAAATTTTGTCGCGTTAATGAAACTTATTACCTAATTGCTTAAAATCAATAATCTTCCATTTACGTGCAAATTGCTTTCTATAGATAATTATTTAGTACATAGAAACATCATCAAGAACAGTAGTAGGTTTTTAATGTAGTGCTCTTTATGCGTAGTTCCAAATTTCAAAAGCGAATATCGTATAAAACAATATCACGATAATTAGCTGTTCAAGCTGCATATTATTCCAGTATTGAAGATGTTCATTTGGCTGCTTATCTTAATTTATAATTAAAAAGTAAGAGATAATTATAATTATTCAAACCAAAGCAAGAAATTTTTTCATACTTTTGGCAAGCTGCTTATGTATTCACAATTGATTAAAAAAATGCTTTTATTTTAGATGTCTACAGTTTTGTAAATTAGAAGTGTCTCAAAGGAAATATTATAATTATGGTAGATAATTTAAATTATAATTACTTAAAATAAACTAGACGTAGCTCGTAATTATACAGCTAATAAATTCAGTTTAGTTTATGTCGTTGAAAGCTTACTCTTAAAGAAAATGTCGTAAAGAAACTAAGCCTTAAACCAAAATTTGAAATAATCAATTCAGGTTTAGACGTAAGTTTCTCGGTAATTCTTAAAAAAATGTGAACCGCCATGAAACGCCTGGCGAATGAATCTTGTACAAGTAATATGCGTATAAAAGGACAGATTACGACAGGAACAATAATAAATATGGTTTAATAAAAAAATACTAATTTTCCAATTGCGACAACTCAATTGGTTTAATCAGTGACAATTGGTCGATGATATCTGAAAACTGAAGTATCCAACCTGAGTGGGGTGTCGCTCGGTGTTGCGAGCGACGCAAAGCTAAGCCGAATGAACCAACAAATGCGTCGCCATGGAATGCTGTGAGTTTACAAGCGGCTATAGCTGTTTTACATCAAAAAGTTGTTTTTTTTTTTTTAAAAATTGAGCATAAAAAGTTTAGAGTATTATAAGACTTGAGAGCAAAAAGAAACTTTTACAGATTGAATGTTAAATGGTTTTAATTCCACAAATTTTATTCAAAAATGATTTTGTTAAAGTTATGATAAAAAAAACTGGTAATTAGAATAAATTTAATGAATAATATCAAATAATACAACTATATTTCAAAAAAAGGGTATTGATTAAAAGATTATCATATATGATAATCTATTAGCTTTCAAACAAATATAAAAAGTTTTATAGATCTATGTATCTCTGTCCTCGCATTTTTCCAAAACTAATAATGGAATTCTGACCTTTTGATTGGCTTACATTTACCTACTTCAGCTTGGGAAATTCTGCAAATTTCATCAAAATCGGCTCAGTAGTTTGGAAATATGAACTAATACGTGTAAATTTAACGGTTCGGCTTATTGGTAGGGTCAAAGAAAAAACATCTTAAAACCTTAGTCACATTTGGAAATGAAAAAAAGTAAAATTTTCAATAAAATATATTACAATCTCTTCAAACTGATAATTTTACGTGATAACGTCCCAAGAAAACATTGATAAAAATTGCATATTTTTATAAATTATTATTATTTTATACAATATAAAGAAAAAGTTAATTAAAAATTACCATTTTTACAATAAATTAACGTTTATTTGCACGAGTTAATTTTTTTTTTGCTTAGATTATTACAAGTAAAGTCCAATTGAGTACTGTTCGTCTCAGCGTTGTTGACTTATTAACATCTGATAGGTCTTAGAAATTGTCGTCATTTCTTATGTTTGAGTTGAAGTCGCCGTAAAAAAGAATTGGTACACATATGAAACAAGTGCTTGGTACAGCCACATACCAATACCAATAAATATTGCATACTCGCAGCCGATCGTGTCTGTCCATCGCTTCTTCCGCGCTTGCGCTAGGACGCTCGGCTTAGGTGGAACGTGGCAAGTAATAAAATTTTTGTGTGCGTGCAGCCCGTTATATATCACTTTATAAAACGGTATCACGTCAAAAATATTTATTTTTTCATACAAAAGTCAAATTTATTTATTTATTTATTTATTTATTTATTTATTTCTTTATTTATTTATTTATTTATTTATTTATTTATTTATTCATTTATTTATTTATTTATTTATTTATTTATTTATTTATTTATTTATTTATTTATTTATTTATTTATTTATTTATTTATTTATTTATTTATTTATTTATTTATTTATTTATTTATTTATTTATTTATTTGTTTATTTATTTATTTATTTATTTATTTATTTATTTCTCTTACAATTACCAAAAAATTGTATAAGCCGACGCTGCTGAAACTAAGAAAAATGTACATAAAAAAACTTAGTATAAATTAAATTACAATAATGAATTTCAAATTTAATTAGCATTAAGTTTAATTTATTTAAAAGCTATGTTATTGAAACTAAAATAATTACTTTTTTCATTGCAAATATTTGGTTTAAGATATTAATTAGAATTTTTTGCCCTTGGAGTAAGAAGTTTCAACTTTATTGTTTCAATACAGTAGAAAATAAAAAAAAATTCTTTTCGTTTCCTTCAGAAGATATAATAATTTTATGGGGTCACATACTGGACAGTATCTATCTATTTAAAGACCTATGAGACGAGAAATAATGTATCCCGTGTCCAGTCTCAGAGGAAATGAGCGTTTCACATATTTTCCATTATCTCCGGGAAATTTGTTAAAAGTTGAAGAAATGCTTGTCTGCACGTTCTTGGCTAAATTAAGTTTCAGTGGAAGTATAGAAAAAACTAAAGAATAATAAAAAATATTATTGGCAACTCAGCCAAATTAAAGAAAGCAGTTTGTAAAAAGTTTTTTTGCTTCGTACTTACTAAATTATAAAATACTTCCAAATGCATTTTATAACTTTAATATAATTATATTAAAAAAAAACTATTAGTATATAATAATCTTTATTTTCCCACTATACAGTGTTATAATAAAAAAAATAAAAATTAAATAAAAAAAACTCTAATCTCTTCTGTCTTGTTTTTTTTTCTTCTCTAGTTTAATCTTGTTCTTTCTTTTATGCTTTATTGTTTTGTTTTCTCTTCCACCCATAACTGAATTTTTTTTAATTTTCTCCTTTCAAAATCGGTTTTCTCTTTCTTCAGTCCCATATCTGAATCTTGCAATCACGTCCCTCTTTTTATCTTTTAGATATCTAGGCAGCTCTTCTATCAAAATTCTGTCATATTTTCCGCTATATTTGCTCTTTCTAATTTCTTCAAATAAAAACAAACAACGAAAAAAATTGAAAAAAAATCAAAAATAAAAATGGCTTATATTCTGCGATAAAACACTTTCACACGTGTAGATCATTATCTGCTTTATTTTTGGTAATCTACTTTATGAAAATTGTAAAAGTGGCAAAAAAAATTCAACACACTTTTACAAATGAAACATTCATCGAGACCGATAGAAAAGGTATAAAATTTTTTTAATTTTACCAGAAAGCCAGCCATATTTTGAAAACCAGGTGGAGTAAGTCAGATAAGTCAGATTTGTAATTGTTTTCTTTTTTAGTTTCATGTTGAATTTCTAAAGACCAACACAATGATTGAAAGCGAAATAAAGATTTTTTAAAAAACGAGCAATAGAACCCTAAAACACAAAAATTAAAATAACTCAAAAATTAAGATGGCTTATATCTTGTGATAAAAATTGTAAAAGTGGCAAAAAATAAACAACACTGCTTTACAAATGAAACATTCATCGAGACCGATAGCATTTGCAGCAAGGTATAAAAACTTTTTTTTTTACCAGAAAGCCAGCCATATTTGGAAAACCAGGTAAAATAAGTCAGATTTTTAATTGTTTTTTTTTAGTTTCATGTTGAATTCCTAAAGACCAACACAATGATTGAAAGCGAAATAAAGATTTTTAAAAAAACGAGCAAAAGAACCCTAAAACACAAAAATTAAAATAACTCAAAAATTAGGCTTAGAGATGGCTTATATCTTGTGATACAACGTTTTTAAATATGTAAAACCACGTAAGTTAGGGAACACCATAAAAAATATTAGGAAAATTAAGATGCAATTTTTGCTAATTATTGTTTCTTAACGTTTTTTGCTGAATGTAAGAAAGGCGCAGTAATGACACCACCTACCAAAAGTGGTTTTAAAGATAATTGCAAAACATTTCTAAGCTGATAGCTTGAATGTTATTTAATGTATTCAAATGTGTTAAAAATATAGATTGTGGAAATTAGGTAAAAAAATGTAATAGTGGAAAAAGTATTGTTTGTTAGTAAATATATTGAAACTGTACCCAATTTGATTATTTATATAAAAAAAGTTGGCACAAATTACAACAGTAATTTGGTATCACCGCCATGTGCTGTTAATTATGGAGGAATCGATTAGCAAAGCAGTATTATCAAAAAAAGCGCTTTGTTTTATGTAATGAAATGGTGAATGCGTCGGATCAGAATCAGAAATGCAGCAGCAAAATGCAATAAATTTTTGTCGTTGATTTTGAGAGACAGCTGGTGAATTAATTTGTCGAAAGCTAAAAATCTATAACACTCACACTCTAAACTAATTAGTGCATGAGACCATTTAGAAGGTCTTGTTATTCAAGCAAATATTTTTAATGGTTTTATCCAAGCTGCTGCATCCAAAATGAGCAAAACCTAAATAAGTAAATTGCGCTTAGCTTACCACATTTGCCTGGATGTTTAACTCTTGTGTTGAGACGTGCTTTGCAAGACACCATGCGAAGTTGACAGTGATTGTTGTAGGTGTTTCCATCAGTTCCACACACTTCATCAAGCTTCTGGTGGCACACGGTGGGACATTGGCAAAGAGCACGGCCATCAATTCCAGTTATACACTGCGCACCCCAAGCACAAAATGTTTTTTCACAAGGTTCTGAAATCAAAAAGTAATGTTACTTAGAAAAATATGGCACTCAAAACAAATACAAAAAGTGTCTTTTCACATTAAAATGATCGTTAAACTAAATCATAGAAACATTATTGGATATACGAACAAAAAGTAATAATTTTAATACCAATCTTGAACAATTTCAAACCGTTGTTAAAAGAAAATTGAATCTAGGGTTTGTCATCATCGAATACTAGAAATAACATTAAATAGTAAAGACATGATCCGATAAAATACTGCTTTCTTGAGTTCTAAACCGGCATAAAATCCGCATCATAATCCAGTATCATTCTGTATTTGAATTATTTTTAATTTTTGCATATTTTACATAATTTAAAAAAAACATCAAACTATTATTATACAGATAAAACAAAAAACATTGTTGCAATTCATTTCAGTCCTTTTATTAAATCTACTAATTTTGTAAATATTTTTGACAGTGATACGTTGAAATTAGTTATAAGCTTTGCATCTGTTTGTCAATATAAATTAAACTATTTCAAAGTTTTACCTCGAAATAGATAAATAACAAACGCAAAAATATGTAATAGTAGTTTGCATGTGCCCAATACAACGACCATATATTAAATAGCTTCAATCAAAACTATCCGAAATTAAATGGTTCTAAAATATAAAATTAATCTCTATAGATAAATTATGAGCTCTTGGAATCGACGAAAAGAAGAGAATTAAAACAGAATTTATCATTTGCCTTAAGACAGCATTAAAAGCTCTTTGAATTTTAAATACTTTATCGCTGGTGAGGTTCTAATTTGTATCCCATCACTTAATGAATATAATTTTACTTATTTTATTTAATTAAGTTTCTAATAAAAAAAAATGTCGAAGTTTTCATTGGAAATGTCATTTGTAAGCAAGCTGCTGTTTTACAATGTTTAGTAACTTCTGGTTTGTTTGTACAACTTTTTGAAAAATTGTTTTTACTAGAATTTTTTCTATTTTCTACTCAGTTTGAAAATTTATATATAAATTTGATATTTATTTCATAATCAAATTTGATTATTTCAAAATGAAATTATTATTATGAAATAAATAGCTTTGTTTTAAAGAGTTTTGTCCAACAAATCAACAAAGATGTAACTACGTTTTAATAAAACTTTATAGTTTAACGTTGTTAAAATTTGACCAAACTTTTGAAAACCGGGCATATATAGTGTATTGTTATACCGTGCGATAAAAACGTTTATCTATCAAGTAGGCCATGATATACAGAACGGATGTCTAATGACAGTTCTTGCTTATATCAAAAAATAAATTGCAAATGGGATAGGCCTAAGTAATCAATATTTGCAATAAATTAAAATGGCGCATTTAACTTTTTGGGAATTTCCTAGCGATTTTGAACTAGAAAAGTGTCTAAAATTACATTTTCTTTCATTAGACAACTTTTTTGAAGTTGACTTTAAGCGTTTTTTTAAAACAAAAATCAAATTAGTTAGAAGAAATAGTATCATATGTTTGTATTTTTGTTGAAATAGGTCACTGACCTACCTAATAGTCTACTTATTAAAAAATAATTTTAATAATTTTAAAGTAGCTATAATATTTGTTTGATTTGAAGCGGTTTGTCAGGAATACTTAATAATTAATAAAAAAACATGATAATCGCCGCATCCTTTTTTAGCAAAATGAAATTAATTAATTTTACAATAATAAGTTATTTTATGTTTTTCCCATTCAATCGGTATATGTAGATTGAAATTATTTGCTTGATTAGATAATACATCAATTTTTTTTTTTTAAACCCAGTACTTTCGTTTTATTTCTTATCATCTTTTTTGCAGTTTTATGTAATATACTTTTCTTTTGTTTTCAAAAGAATCATTCACGTCAGTTTAGTTTAAGACTTCGTCCCCTTCGCGTCGGGTATTTGAGTGCGATAATAAAATAAGAAAAGTATTTATTAAATTGAGAATTTAATTAAGTGCAGTGCTTGCTATTTTGTTTCTTCATTTTATCCATAGGGATAATGTTTATTATTTCAATATACAGAGTGAGTCAGTTAGCAATAATTATATGTCAGTTTATTTATAGGCCGATTTTAATAATTTCTCTTTTGTTTGAAAGGGAATGTTTCAAGAGTGGTTTGGAAAAAATTTAGTAATAATCTTCATAAAACTTCTAAGAAATTTTGAGAAAATCAAATAAGTTTGCATTCTTTTTTTCAATCAGGAATTATTTGCTTGATTAAGTCATTCAATATTTTTTCGATAAACAGCAAAAGTTTTATTCTTTGTTATCATCTTTTTTGTAGTCTTATGTAATGCTTTTCTGTAATTTTTCAAAGTCTTATCTTACTCTAGTATTCAAAACTTCATCCTGTTTCCACGGATTTTTGTGTGCGATAATTAAATGAAAACAATGTTAAAAAAAGTTCTTTATTATCATCCTATTTAGCTTCTTCATTTTGTTTATTGGCATAATTTTCAATATTTAAATATACAGTTTACACATTATGGAAGAAATAAATATAGTGAATTTTTGCGTTATTCAATTGTTTTCAGACATTATATATTCAGTAATCAAATCAATTTTTCTGTCCCCGCTTTTCTTTTTTTTATGTATATTTGTTGCTCCTAACTTTGTTTGGCTCAGCGTACGAGCACGATAATCCCCACAATGCGAGCCTCCAAAACTCGTTGAGAGTCGTTAAGGTGTTAGGTATAATAGTGTTTCTTATAACGATTGTTTCTTGCAATCGGCATGGTCTCTCTGTGAATATGTCTTGTACATACATATGTGAGGGCATGTGAGCGGGGTCAGCATTGTGGGGTCATTAATATACATTTGAGGTTTTTTGCTGTTTATATACTTATTGACTTCGAAAGTTTCTCTCGATTTATTTTTTATAAGCCATTGTCAAATCTCGATTTCTTTATCATGGTACCACCTTTGAGATATCTTCTTTCTAACAAAAAAAGAATTGTCAAAGTCGGTTTATAAATAACAAACTTATATATAAACAATAAACGGTCGAATGGAGAAACTTCCTTTTTTTAAAGTCGGTTAAAAAACAAATAAACTTTTATTGCATAGATTGCAAACGCGTAGTTCTTCAAAATACATTTTTGTTTGGCCGGTTAAATATGTACATGTAAGAATTAGCTGTAGAAAAACCAAACTAGTTAAAAATGAAAAAAAAAATAACAACGATGGTCACATAGAAGATGAGCTGCAACGAACAATTTGGAAGTGAACTCCAGATACAAAAATAAAAGATAAAAACTGTTAAGAAACTTGTATATTAATATTATTTGCTTTTAGTATGATGGGTATCCAATTATCCAATTGTAGCATTTATTTTAAAGTGTCAAGTCCAGGGCATTTTTAAATGGATAATCTTTATGACAAGATGGCGTCTAGAGATAATTAATTAACTATATGTGCCTAACCGTGTATAATAAACTATTTTAAACCAAATAAACGTTTTTTATTGATTATTGTAAATAAAGTTGTTTTTTGTATTCGATGCTTTTATTTTATTTGGTTGATGTGTTGTGATTATTTGTTGCGATGATTTATTTATAAAAATGCGGAAATTTCGGCAAGATTTTAAAATGCGCACCAATGACTGGTGTCGTTTTCTGGTGGGGAGAAAACGGATGTGAGATCTAAGCAAACAGCGTTTATTTTTAAGTTTTTGCAGTGGTTGGGAAGCTGGTATCGTTTTCTGAGGGGAGAAAACGGATTGTGATATCGCAGCAAAACCTTCTTTTGTTTTTGCAATATTTAGAGCTTTTTAATTTTAACAGTGGATTAGGCCTACTGGGGAAACCACTATAAAAAAACGCACCATTTACTGTACCTCGTATAGGTGGTGGGGAAATCAGTAAAATATTAAAACAATGTATAATAATAATAATAAAAAAGTTATTTTTAACTCAGTTTAAATTTAATTTTAATCTTTTTGTTTAAAAACAAAAAAATATAAACTGTTTTATAACATTAATACTTTTAACATAAATGTAGATATTTATTTTTAAATTTTTGTAAAAAGCTGAAATAAAATTTATTTCTTATATTGTTGTTTTTTTTCAACCACCATAAAAAAGAGAGTTTTAAATTTGACCAGTACCTTTACATCATTTTACTAAATATTTTGAACAAAAATCTTTAGTAGATACTTTAGAAACTAAAAGAAGATAAATTGCAAAAACTTTCCTAGGATAATTTCAAAAATATGTTATTTGGCTGAAAAGTCCCAATATCGGATTAGATTGATTTGTACCAAAATTATAAAAACGTATTTATAACGTTATTAGGGTTCAGCTAATACTCGGTTCGCCCGGCGCCTCCACCAATTTGGTCAAAATACAGCTTTTTTCAGTACGACTTGTAGAGAGCACATCTGACCCGATTTTGAATATAGAAAAATAATTAGACACTTGAACTGTTTAATGCTATTGAATAATTAAAATAAAAAATTAATTTTTGCATTCTGCTTGTAAAACTTTGAAAGTAGGCAAAGCCCAAAAGCGACATTCATTTAAAAAGTATTGGTTACCGGATTAGTCACGACACTGATTAGTTTTGAAGGTGATGTAAGATAAAAACAAAGCATTATTTAATTGAGTTTCTTGTATGCTTTACTTCGAATTAAATGTGTAAAACAGTAGAATTAAATAATTTATCCCTTAAGTAATGAGAATGTTTAAAGAAAATAGTCATTATATTGCTTCAAAATAGTCTACAGTAATTTGATATTAAGTATTCATCCTAAGAGTAGTTTGCTTTTAGTTGATTACACTACATTTACATTATAAAAGTTTATGTTCTTTGTGAAGATTAATGCGGGGAAAACAAGAAATTGCCGAGCTATTCTTGATCTAGTTAGGCGCTGAGTATTACAAGTCCAATTACTGATACACCAATGAGATTTAGCTAGCTCTACCTGTAAGTCACTAAAAGCTTTGTTGCAAAGGTTGCCATTGTTCTCATTTTGTTGCAAGATAAATGCCCAAACGTTCATTTTTGATTTTTTTTATTTATTAATGACTCTTTAAAAATACAATTAACAAAACGACTTCCTGCTTTTACAGCTTACAACCCTCTAAAAGGTTACAGAGAATAATTAATGATGACGCTTTTCTATTCACCACTAATCTCTTTTAAAGCATGTTTATCACAAATGAATGAGTAATTAAAAAGTTGGAATTTACACTTTAGAGCTCACTTCTTTGTTTCAGCGTTAATCGCATACATCGAAAATTAATTTTATTTTTTAATAAAATTGACATTCAAAAATATTTTATTTATTCCAACATAAGAATAAATTATAGTACATTACATACCGTGACGGAAATAACGATCAACTTCTTAATTTCTCGACAAAAATACAACATTCTGTCAAGGTATGTTATGTATACTTTTTTACCCACAACCACTCATAATATTCCTTTTTAATTCAATATAATTATTTTGACATTTCTACATATTAAAACAATTGAAGGTAATCATAAAACTATAGATTGTTGTTAGTGGTTATATGGGTTGCGCTTCATAAGTGTATTCAAGTAGGCTAGGTTTTTCCACCAAAGAGAGGGAAGATGCACCTTACCTACATTTTACAGGTTTGTTATTATTCAATTACAATACTGATTGGGAGTAAATTATTTTTGACAGTATAATACAAACTAACAAAGTAACCGAAAAAATACAAGATATTAATTACTATGTTGTCAATACTTTCTTCCTAATTTTGAAATCACAACAAATATAATTTCAAAAATGTAACGCCTAATTGCTAATACGTGAAGTATGAGATTAGAAAAACTGAATTATGCCGGAAAACGTCACCATTTATCAAAAACTTTTTCCCAGAAAAAACTTTCTTATTTAATTTAAAAAAAGCGCGTCGGTGGCTGATTAGAAATTCTTATTCCTACAACATATTAAAAACTAAGTTAGATTTGAATCTCTTGAGAACTTTCATGACAAATTGTTGTTGTAGCTGATTGTAAGAAGGGGTTTGTTTTATAAAAATAAAGTTGGAACAATATTTTTTGCATTCATCTCAATAAGCAGAATTATATTTATTATAAAAAATGCATACAACACCGCACTGCCTCTGTAATGATCAACTGTATTAAATATTGTAAGTCAAAGAGCAAAATAATTTAGAATTAAACAGATTACTATTTAATAGGATTCATTAAAAAAGTATAAAGTCACCAGTTTTATCGGCGATTTTTAAGCGCTAAACTAACATCAGTTTAATTAATATTAAAATCGCGTATATTTTGATGTATAATCTTGTTTATATTTAAATCGCATTAATAGTTGATCAAATCTAAGTTAGGATTTTTGAAAATAATAGTAAACAAGCATCAAAGTTGTAAAATAAATAAAAAATTGAATTTAATGATGAAGCATTTTTACTAAACTTAGCTAAACTTCAGATTGATAAATTTTGGGAATACATGTTCACAGCTGGTACATTTATCTGAGTTGCTAGATCTATATTTCATATTTGTATTCATCGTGGCATACACAACCGTCATGAGGGTTGTTGTCAGTTTGAACGAGTTTTCTCATGCATGTTGTAACGAATAAATTATTCTAATAAATTCAATTAGAAATAATTTTTCCTTCAATAACCGTAATTTGTTTTCAATGAAAATTCAATTTGAGCACAAATCATGATTTCGCTTGATTAATTTACTCAGGTATTTGTATAACTGTATGGAATTATTTCAAGTGTTGCCGTCACAAAATGTCTCTTGAGGGAAACATGCGGTATTTTAGAATACAGAAGCTTTTGATATATAGGGAGACGTGCGTTTAATTAATCACTTGATGAGACTCGCACAAGCCTCACAAATATTCACCTTTTATAAAAATTTCAATCTAAATTTTGAGCGATTCGGAACAAGTGTAAGCTCAAAATTTAATCAAAAATCATTCGTTATTAATGCGCTAAAAAATTATTTTTAATTGAAAGGCAATATATGATTACGTGAACTATGCTTTTTTTCTTATTTCTCCAACGTCTAAGGTAGCTGTAATATCTTTCATAACATTTTATGCGATGTTAACGTAACTTTTCTATGATCTGACCTTTACTGTTTAATTAAAATATAACACAACCTAAAATATGTTCTTAATCTACCAAAACAAATTGATAATACAGAACTTACTTATAAATCTTTTTAGAAAATAGTTTAATCTAGCTCAGAAAAAAAAGTAGGGATAAGTAAGTTTATGTCGACCCTTAAGCAATAAACAGCTTTACGCACTCTATACTTTTCAAAAAGATCAATTAATACATCAGTACAAATGCACAAACATAGTCAAGCAGATTGCTCATAGAAGCAAAGGTAGATGAAAAAGTAACGTAAGAGATGGAAAAATGAAGCAACATAGATAAATTCAAAAAAATAAAAACCACAAAATTGACAATTGCCTTTTTCAAAAAACAAAGAAAAAAAGTTAAAAACAATGACTTTTTTTAGACCAATGTGTAGCAACAATGAATATTTTTTGTTATAAATATTTGTGTTGATTAAAAGTTTGTTAATGTATAGAATATTATAGTTTGTTTGTCGAATTAGCTTTTTAAGATAAAACTATTATTAAAAATGTTGTTTATTTGTTTATGATTGTATTTTTTTATGGCTGAATTAATTACCATAAGCCCAATTTTCTTGTACGATCCAATTTTTGCTTTACATAGTAACTGCTTCACTTGACCAGCAATCAAACCTAATATAAATTTTTTATTAATCTTTAATCGGTAAGTAATTTTTACTTTCTTGAATAAGCTGTTTGTATCTCAATAAAAATTTTATGTATCGTTACAGTCCCAGTATTCAGACGAATAAGTGCCTATCTTATTCCATTAATCTCAGAGTTGTTTTTATCATGGTTTTGTTTCGACAAACGTCAGTTATTTTGCTTTTACTTTAGTATTTAATAACTCATATAACGAGGTCGTTAAGTTACACTGGTTTGATCGTTCCCGATTATAACCTTTTGCGTCATTCCTCTCGGAAATCTGATTCAAAGCCCTATAAAATACAAGACTATTATATGTTCGAATTTCATATTATGTTTTAACTACAGTTTAGTTTGAATCGTAATATTTTTAAGTAAAAGAAAGATTAATTACAGAATCAACAATTTATTGCCAATAATACGTTTCTTGATACAAATTTCCTTCAATCAACTTTTATATTTTTGCAACAATCTCTATTAATTTTTCCATCATTGCTATGAAATTTATGAACAGTTGTTTCACGTGTATATTCGTTCCAAAATTCTCTGTTGTGGGCAGTTATAGCAGCAAGTTCTAATAAACCAATGTTATATAGAAAACCCGCAACATTGGTTAATTGTTTGGTGTTTTCTATAAACAAATAATATCTCGATAAAGTTTCAAATTTTTATACTACTGTACAAGAAAAAATAATAATTATTGATGCTATATATAAAACAAGTACAGACCAATAATTATTTTATACAAATTAACCTTAAAATTTAAGAGGCAATTTAATAGCTTGAAAAGTTCCAAATTTTGATTTCTAAGATTTATACACCAATTTTTAAAGATTATTAACCAACAATATTAGTGTACAAAGTTAAATAATACTATATAATGTAGTTTTTAAAAACATGACCTCTTAAACTCAGGCATTCTTTATCTGAAACAAAAAAACAACGAACAAAAAAGTTGGTAAACGATGTGTTCTTGTTTTTAAACAAAATCAACCTACACATTACAACAACTATACCATACAAAATGTATTCATGGAGTACAATGACTAAAAAAAAATACCTGCAAACTCTAGAATGCAAAAAAAGTCAAAATATACGGTATAGTCATCGCAACAGTTAAGGGACATGAGGCGTGGTTTCAATCTGCTTAAACTTTTGGCTCCGCCAACAAAAGCGTAGCATAATGATATTACGTAAGATAGTGAAGTAATTTAACTAATTTGTTGAAAAAAATCGATTTCAATAAGCATAACAAAGAAACCACAATAGAAAATAGAATCGAGCACTCATAAATTAAAAACGAAACAAACTGATTTCATAAACTGCAAAGCAAAGGACAGCTGATTCTACGCCTTTAACTTTCTACCGCACACACTGGCGCAGACCACGCCTTATGTCCCTTAGCCGTGCGATAACTCTATCAACTCAAGATGCAATAGGTTGCACATATATAGGACAAAACAAATAGGCTGATAAAGCTCATTAATCATTTATTAACTTAACTTAAGTTTTTCATATGTTTTCGTGCTTTTCTCATCATATCACATAATTATCTGGTAATATCTTGGCAGATTAAAAAAGCAAATACTTTTTTTAGTTCATCAATAGATTAGTGCGTTTCATTTTTAGGCGTTTTTTTTTAAACTGTATGCTTTAAATATAACGTTGATATTAAGATTGATTTCTGAGTGATCTGTAAATATTATTACAGCAGAATAAATATAACACATGGTAACATAGGTAACAGCCAATGAAAAAAATATTAAAGATTTAAAATAGTGGGTTTAATGCGATGTGCTTGAATTAATTGTTAATTGACGTAACGATTGCTGGTTTGAACGTGAACAGATGTAAAAACCATTGATCAGAACGTTTTAATCAAATTATTTAATTCTTGTGGAGCGTTTGCTGGAACAATAGGATTCAATTAGAAAGTCATTGTGGATGCAATGAGGCGAAAGCAGTTTGTTAGCTGTTAAAACATGCCAATCAGGCGCCAGTCCAGTTTGTGACAGGTGAACTACACTCAGTGCGTTGAATAATGTGATACAGGGATCCTATAGACCTAGGCTTGAACATACCTTCATTATATTCACAACAAAAGTGTATTTTGCAATTTACAACCATTATCTCGCTTACTAATTTCATCGTAGAATAAAAGGATAGAAAATTTTAATTTGTTTCTGTAAAAGATACTCGAGCTTATTTTACATTGAAACAAACTAAATATAGATAACTTTTTGAACAATAATTGAGAAGCTTTTTGCTACACAATAAATAATCGTAAAAATCTTCTGGTTTTGTAGTATTGTGACGATCTTTTTATGATACTTTGATGTTAAAAATAAAGTCAAAGTAAATTCATTTAAACTAAAATCTGTAGACTCAGACATGTTTCGTTTTTATAGGGGCTCTTCAGTAAGCAGAATCGATTCATTAGTAGTGAATCTATTATATAAGATAGAAACATGGTTTCTCAACTTTGATAAAAAGAGCTTCTAATAGATGTTATACGTATTTTTAAACGTTTGTCCCATAGCATTGCGACGAAGTTCGCACTAAATGGAACATCAAAACTAGGCACATACAAGGTAATGGTGCGTACTGTAATCTACTAGAGGTTGGTCAGAAAGCCACATTAAAGCCACATTTATTTAAATTTTGTTCTAGATAATATGCGAAATAAAGGTTATTTAAAATATCTAGTTGAAGTGGAGTATTTTCACAGTCAGCTAAAGTTTAAAACATTGCTAATGAGAATGATAATGTTTGTGTATGTTTGCCAGGAAGAAAATGTTTTTGTTATGTTCCTCCTTTGATGAAGTAATGGTGTCACAATTAGACTAATTTGAATAAATTTTAAGTAATCTCAAGGGTAGAAGTGTTTTTATAGGTTAATAGTAGAATGATGCATTACATCACATTCTGCACTAGCGAGCTGGTAAGTTGGAATGGATGTGAATGTTACACTATTCCCTGGCAAATTATAAGGATTTATAGACATGTAAGTTAGACAAGGCGCAAGAACTAAATGGATCTACCTCTCCTCGGTCCATAAATTTTCGCCAAATTTACTAGTGTGACATTCCGCACCTTCGACGAAATTCTTTGCTCATTAAGTTGTTTAATAAAATCTTCAACAAATCACCTGTCGAACTCGAGCTAAACCAATAAAATTTATGTTCTCATTTCGAATAGGCTTTATTCACACAACTGTACTCACTTAATTTACATAATGTGTTAAAAATACCCCAATAAAACCAAAAAAACACTTTTTATTTTTATAAATCAGTGAAAATGTTCGATTAAACTCGATCTTTAGTGGCATTTTTGTCAATATTGCTACGTCTTGATTGAGTCTTATCTTTTACGTCTCGTATTTATTTTCAAACTTTCTGTTAGTTTTTTCTTTTACAATAGAAGATTTTCAATTTCCCATCTTTAACGTTCTCTCACTGTTAGAAGAACCATTGTTGTTGCTAAACTGTTGGATTCTCTGTCTCATACATTTGTTCTTTAATTAATAATATTTTTCTTTTATCTTGCTCTAAAATGTCTTTTTGCTTCAATTGTTTTCATTTGAATAGTTTGACAATTACTAGAAAATACGCGCACAGCGTCAACTAAGTTTTTCAACACAATTTTTGTGTTCAAATGTAAGCTTACATTAAAAAGTGTAAGCTTTTCAATAACTTCTAGCGTATGTCAGTGTTTTTTCTTTCCATTTATTTTCTGCTGCATTAATCTTTTCTTTAGGCTATTATTGTTTTATAATAATTCTTTTCGTTGTTGTCTTCTTATATCGGTGTCATAGATTTTTTTCTCTCAGCAATTTTAAATATTATTAGTACCTTTCAGACTTCTGATTCGTTGACATTTTGTTGCAGACTTATAAGTAACCTCATTAATTAATCTAAGATTAAAGAGTATACTAGATTAACTTATTTCTCATTTTATTGAATTTATATAAGAACATTAATAACCAAAAAAAACGAAACAAACTAGATTTATTTTTAGTAATCTATTGAAAAAACAATTTAGATATCAGCAACATTTAAACAAAATTTTTGTCAAGAGCCGCCACTGCCATACAATTATCTTGGCAAAAAAAATAAATAATTCCTCAAAACTGATAAGAAAGACATTTTCTTTTTATTATTTCTTCTCACTTTTGAAGATGAAGAATGGTAGCTACTGCCATAGAACCATTTACTAAAAATTTTGAATTTGGCGCATCCACCATTTTCCCACTATTATATCAAAATCTATAAAATATTTTTAAATACTGACTCATTTGTGCCAAAAATAAAAAGAAACGTCTTCTTTTTGTGATTGCTTCTCAGTTTTAAAGATTAAGAATGGTAGCAACTGCCATAGAACAGTTTACTAAAAATTTTGTATTTTGCGCATCCACCATTTTTCAACTATTTTATAGAAATCTATAAAATATTACAAAATAATGATTCATTTGAACCAAAATTAAAAAAACACGTTTTTTTTTGTTATTTCTTTCCACTTTTAAAGATTAAGAATGATAGCAACTGCCATAGAATCGACAGAGAGCTTACAGATGAACTATGTATAGTTTCTTATAGTAGAATTTGTGATTTCTCAAAAACTATAAAGAATATTTTGCTGCAGTTTTGCCTGTCTGTTTCCTATTACTTTTCAGTAATTTTTGTTGATAAAGCACGGCATAAAAATTTTGAAAAAATTAGAATAGTTAAGAATCGATTAACAGAATTGTTCATTGTCAAAAATTAAAATGGCTTAAATGCTAAAACTGAATGTTTTTTGAGTAAATCAAGATTATCTTTTGTACATATTATATAGTGTAATAATCCCAAATTTGTCACTGCAAATTCATGCAAATTAGAAGTTGCTGAAGGGTTCCAATGAGAACGAAACATATTGAAGTCTACGGATCTAGCTTGAATGGATTTGCTTTGAGTTAATTTTTGCATTCTTTTTATATGATTTTTCGAAACTGTAAAATACATATTTTTTCATTGTATTTATATCGAAATAAATTTTTCAACATGATGTTTGACGTCATATAGATCTATAAATAAAATATTTCTATTCCTTCTAAAATAATTTCACTTACAAAGCCTCTATATAATATTCCATATAATACGAGCATGTTTCTGGTCTTATATGAAGTTTGTAAAAGATGGAGATATGTTTCAATTTTATTAGGCATATTTCTTTAAAATATGAAGTGTATCATGTCACATTGAATTTTTGGAGTAATATCGCGACTAAAATCGTATTGGATCTTGAATAAAGACGTATGGCACCAGAGGGAGATATCTGGATACAGTCTTGTAATTTGACATATTTTGAAATTCCACAACCTCTACATTCTCCGTCTTCAGAAATGTCTAGTGTGTTGACGCGTTAAATGACATTTGCATTCAGTAAAATAAATGTACGACGCTGTCTAACTTAAAACAAATGTCTCTGCAAAATGTAGGAAATTTAACTGCTATAGGCATGGAATTAATTCAAACAAAAATATAACAATAAACTTTATTGTTCAACCGTATAAAGCTAGATATCTTTTGGTATATTCATACCTTTGTCAGGTTACAACTTGCTTGATTTTAACTAAACATTGAAGTTTTCTTATAATCAATGTGCCTTAAACACAAATATTAAAAAAAATTTCTAACGTCCAAAATTGTCTACTATAGAGTTAGTAGTAGCAGACTTTTATAGCGTAGATTTTTTAATTTTTGACTAAGTATGAAAAAAAAATACATTTAATAAAGTCTAACACTGTAATAAAAATATTGCAGTTCTAAAAAATAGTCTAGAAGTTTGAATTCTGTTGAAAACACATCAGTGGTGGGATTGTCTGAGCAAGAAAACTTTCAGAAGAAACTCAGTGGCCAAAATAACATAAATTTTTTAGATAGAGTAGCGGGTGGGCTGGCAAGGACTCAGAGAGGCACACATGGAAGTTTTAATCACTTTTTGGTAGCAATTCTGGTGCTTCCTTCTGTTTGAGTTGGCAACACGTTTTAAAGATTTTTTATTTGCCTAGTTTTAACACTGTAACCGGATACGGTTGTTTGACAAATATTGTAGGTTATGTCACAGCGACTAACTTTTTAATTGGCATCTGTCAATAATGTTGTCAGTGTCAAAGATGTCATCGGTCAACAGCAAAAAGTGGTTGCAGTTGTACCATTTTGTAGAATTGCCAACTCAAGCAGTCATTGTTGACCACGCAGTACCTACTTATTTCATTTTGTCATTACGATTTATACAAAAACAAAAATTTGCTTGTTTATCGTAAATTGTTCTTACCTGTACAATGTACATATTAAAAACCTTCTCAAACAAAAAAATAATGGCAGAATAGCCTAAAACTAATCGGATGAAATTGCTAGAAAAAAGTGCTCTATTATTAAAACAGGAAAATTGATTGTCTTCCAAAGCAAACTTGTTAACGTCATTTCTCTATTTTTGTTTATTTAAGATGTGCCATTTAAAGTGCCTTTTATTGCACACAAACTTGTCTACTACATTACTCTTATAAAAGAATCACGTTTAACGTTGATCCACCTTAAAACTTGAAATGAATAGCCGTATTGATTTCGCTCGTGTCAGCGACATTTGCAATTTGCACGAAGCAAGCCGAAAAAAGCTGCTTTTAAAAATGTGATTAAAGTTTTAAAATAAATGTAGCTTTACAAATACAGTGTTATTTATAATCCAATATATTCAGATATTTCTTTGAAATTGCGGCTTTTAGCTTTAATGGCAAGTAACTCATCGGATTTTTTACTTTACTATTTAAATAATATTATTGATAATCAATTTGCTGAAATTATTTATTAATGCCGGGCACAAAAGCGCTTGTAAAATTTAATAATATTATGCTTATTAGCTCTCATCAGTGAGTCTCATAAAGCTATTACGTATCGATAATTTTGATCTATAAATCAATAAATAGAAGCAGATTATTGCTTGCATGCTGGTATTCAATTGAAATTATAAAACGTAAAAAAATACAATTCAGCGAGTGGATCAATTACCCTATATATTATAAAAAACGTTAACCAATTTATAGCTGCCTCACTATTCTGATTGACAGTTGGACAGAGTAGTACCTGGATGGTTCTATTCATAAGCTCAACTCAAGAGACGCCACACTTTAGATTGTAGATCTTTTCCACCTTTGTTGCCTGTCCTTTTTATTATGAGCATTATTCTCCTATACTGAAACATCATTTCTTTTGTGATTAAAAATAAAGCATTTTTTCCACAAACAGAACAAATCATGTATATCCTACCCGACATAAGAACGATCTGCTACCTTTAATACGCGATAAAGCTTTATATCAAAAGAGTTTAATGTATAATGGCTGTAAATTCTGGAACCTGCTTCCAGAATCTGCCAAAACTTCACAAAGTATGAGTCTTTTGAAATTTTAAGTAAACCGTTGGCTCCCTCACTCAAACTTTCATAGTATAAATGAATGTTTTAGTGTTTAATTTGATCTTATCGCCATTTTAAATTTAAATTTTCTCATTTACTATATCTTTAGACTCTGCCAATGAACTATTATTTTACTTGTAGTTTTGTTTCGGAAGTTTAACGAATATTTGCAGCTTATAACTGGTAGGTTTTTTCCAATTTGGTGTAAAATAACTTTCAAAGACGAAAAAACTTCATAGAGTTTAATAAATTTTAAAAATAAAGGAATATTTTAGGAGGTATGCTCTAATAGATTTTGTTAGATCCAATAGAATTAATCCCATGGCTGAGATCACAAGTGGGATTATTTTTACAGTGTCTGTTATATATATATTTTTACTTTTATTATGTTATATCGTAAGCCTGGTCAAGCGTGTATATTCAGAATGAAAGTATAATTAATATTAAATATTATTCAATAACTCTATAAGTATATGTATGTTACATTATATACTTATGTTATGATCTCATGTATAACAAAAGCATTAGTAATAATAGAGAAATTTGTAACCCAAATTGATTTGCCTAGTGCAGATTTTGAAGCAAACAAATAAGCAACATATATCAGAGAAAGCTTGGATAAGGACAGTTAGAAACGAACGCCGGAAAAAGGGAAAAGGGATAAGATGAGAATAGTGAGTAGATTGAACAGCCAAATAAAGTGATGAGAAAATTTCAAAGTTTTAAAGAAAGCAATTCTGGAGTAGGATAAAACTTTCTTTATGTATTTTAAATAATACCATATAAATGGAAAACGCAGCGTCTTCAGTCTTTTTGCACTGGGAAATATTAATCAATATCCAACTTAGTCGAGCATTCCACTTGAAGGAAAGCTACATTTAACCCACCCAAAAGACCTTAAATTGCGAATTTACTATATTTGTGCTGACGTCAAATATGTTAGTAAAAGTACGACACAAAAAGCAAAGAGTAAATATGCGAACCTGGAAAGCAAATATGAAAACATTAAACAAAAACAACTTTAGCTGCATTGCCTCGACTAATAATGTTGACTAATGATGATTGTTATTGCAAACTAGGAGGTAATAATACCACGTGGATATGCTTGTTTATTTTAATGTTCTGAGAATAAATAAATGTGATTATTATCTCTTCTCAGCATCCAAATTTAGTAATCAAATCCTCGTGTCGACTAAGTTAGAGAATCGCTTAAAGTTTCTCTGTTAAACCGATTTGGAATACATAAAAAGCTCTGCAATTTAAATTTTGGTCGTTGAAATTTATCACTCATGTCTGACAGTATGAAATAGTTCCAAATGCAAATGCTTACCCTTGTCTATGTTTGAGTAGCAAATTTGAAGAGTTACTTCACAATATCATTAAGCGTGTCAATGTGACACTCTAATAGCCGTTAGAAGCAGTAGAGTCGTATAAGGTTTATCGGATTTTTTCAAATCGCTCGTAAAATCGGTTATAGACTTTGATTTATTGTTATTTAAAATTATTGATCACAAAACGAAGATAATTAATCAAATGCAAAGTTAATTAAAAATTTGAATACTTTGTACTGGTTGAATTGATAGAACTGCAGTGTGTGCTTTATTTTGTTTTTAGCTCTTCTCTTGTTTTTTTAGCACATCTGAAACATCCAACTGGTAAAAAATTTAAATAAAAAAACGTGGTTTCAACTCTCTAGCTTCTAGAATAGATTAACAAATGTGTCTTTTTAAACACAAGATAAAAAAGTTTTTTTTAAACACAAGATTGGTTGATAATCCGGTGACCAAAAATAGTACTTTAAAACCAATTCTATGATCGAAGTGAGTTCGATTCCCAACCAGAGAGTTTTATGGTTTCCGTCTGGCCGTAGGTGTTGCTAAATGTGCATAACACAATATATCATACAAGTCGCAGTGCAATATTCCTTGTGTAATCGGTATCTGTTCGTTTTAAGCGATTTTGAATAAAATGACAATTTTTTTTTATCTATTTCAGCTACTATAAAATGTAAGCTTGCGGATAAAGTGTTACTACCAACATAATATAGAACAACCAAATCTCATAAAATAAAAAACAGACCAGTTCATACTGTTTATTTTCATTTATCTCTACAATATAAAAACAGTGATTTTGTTTTTGTAACTGCGTTGGTTACTGATTAATAAACATTACAGGCGTGTAAATAAATTAAGATGAGCTTACATTAAAAACAGAGAAATAACTTACCTAATTCAATTTCACTAATTAGAATAAACATTACAACACACAATGCGAGTACAAACATCATTTTTGGAGTTTTAATTAGAATAGTTAAATTAGTAAACAAACTAGTGCATGACAGTTTGCTATTTCAACTATTCGCAAATATCTGTAGTTTACGAGGGAAATAATGTGTTAGTGGCATAGGCAAACTATCTATCATTGATTTTTTCATTTCAAATGTATAAATTTCAACTATTCCACTCCAAAAGCTAATCTAATAATTGAAGCAAAGCTATGTAATCTATTTGGGCTTTTTTCTAGTGATCGCCATTCTATATTAACATAGGGTTGTGGTATAACATAAATAAAAAACTATGTTAATTTATTATTCCTGAATTTTATTCGACAAATTTATCAATAAATAAAGTGATTTACTGTGAAAAATAACGACCCAAAAAAGCCAAAACCAATTTTATGTTTTAACTTTTACCTAATAAGTGAGTTATATTTGGTTAAAATTTTTAATTCAACTTCAGAAATGAAAAAAAAAAATTCTCTCTTGTCTTAAATTAAAAAAAATAGGTGTATTGTCGCTCATCAACGTACTTTTGGTATTCCATGTTTTTGACCGAAAATTTTCTTAGCACTTTGTGTGTAACAGTGCCGGGCTCTGTTTAAAAAAAATAAAGTGTTTTTGTTATTTTATTAGTTTATTGTTATTTAAACACTTCTATATCTTTTTTTACCGAAGTTGTAATAGGCTATTCTTAAGCAAGTCATTACCCTGAGAGTTGTCACAGCAGTTATTATCAAATTTTAGTTAAAAAAAATTAATTGGTTTTTGAGTTTCCTGATGTTGACTCGTTGATATCTCGGGTTTGAATAATAAAATCTATCCTAATGTGATAAGAGAATGTTTTCTAATAGTTATGTCTATCATGTTTACACAATAAAATATACAGATTCTATTAATAAAATATTTGCACTGTTTGTTATGTTTTCTTACAGCTGAATAAAACCTTTTGAATGTTTCATGAGATGCTTGTTTTCATCTCTAATACTAGTAGCAAAAATAAACCTAATAAAATTTTAGTGTCCTATAAAGCTAATCTATATTAGTTGTAAAGAACAATCTAAACATTGTCAGAAATGTAGAATTCTCTTTTTATAATAGTATTAGTCTTTTGATTTATTACTACTTTCACAGTTTTTTACAGTTTAATTATTGAAAAATAAAATATTAGAAATAAACTTTTATTTTGTTTTCAAGTGGAAGAGTTAAATTCTGATTTATCACTGCGTACATATTTCCATAACAAAAAAGTTCTTGGAATAGGATACTGGTTTTGATAAAATAAATATTTATTTCTTTATAAATAAAGCATAATATTTATTAACAATTGAATAAATATTCAATTAAGAATTATAAACATCAAACTTAATGCAAGCTGCGCGCCAATCAGCATCTTGAGGAATGCTTGAGACTGTAGACAAAACTTCTTTTAGTTAAAATATTGAGACCTTATATTAAAAAAAAAATCTTGCTGCCTACACGGCCAACCTGGCAATTTGACGGTCTGGCCTCATTTTTAAGACGTTGCAAAATTAATTGATTGTTTTGAAATTTTTGATAATATAAGCTATTAACACTGTTTTATCACTTGCCAAAAAGTTTGTTTATTAAATCTCAAGTTTTTGCAGATTTAAATAAATTCTATAGGTATTTATTTGCTTAACTAGTTTTTAACTGTCAATACTAATATAATATAAGCGTGCTCGGCTATACTCAACTTGTCCAATCTGCCGTATTTTAGGTGAGCTAAGTACTCTTTGTATCTGCGCGCTTGCCCTATATAACATTTTTCACAGTTATTACATTCTATACGATAAATTTCCAACTTTTCTAGAAATAGTGATTTGTCTTTTAAACCTTCTAAGAAATCTTTTAATTTTAATCTTGACGGATAAACCGCTCTAAATTCTTAATGTTCACCCACAATATTAAGTACATTGGTTATCCTAAGTTCATAGACTATCAAAATAAATTTTAATTATTGTTTATTTGTTTTAAAAGTATTGTAATTTTTGACATTAGTTTAAATTTTTTGTTTATTTAGGATTTTATTCACTATTTTCTTATTATATTCATTAATATTAGCAACAATGCTTTTTCTTTATTTAAGTTTTTTGACTTAAGAAAAGTTAAATAATCTGTTTACTAAAAAACTTAATCTTGCTATGTTATGTTGAAACACAATGATAGCCATTAGGTATACATCTCATTTCTAAAAATATTAAATTCTAAATCGCCAGTTGCTTTTTTAATTACGTTTACATCTAAAAAATATAATTTGTTATTAATTTCTTTTTTATAAGTGCATTTAATTGAAGAAAGTGAATTTAATCCTAATTGATCTTGATACAAAATTTGTTAAGCTTTCAGAGTTATTCAAAATTGCAAAAACGTCGTCTACGTACCTTATCCAAATGCTAGGAAAATATTGAAAACTGTCTTTTGAATCATTTTCAAAATTATGCAAAAATAACTCAGTCAGAAATGGCATTAAACATTGACTCATGCTGCCTCTTTGTAAAATTTGTCGTTACTTAGAATGTTTTATACAATTTTTAGTGTATTCGTCATATAGAAGTTGAGTCAATTTTATTGTATTGGAGCAAGTTTTGTTAATACATCATTGTGGTTTCTATTGGAACGCAAGAAATGCAGAATAATAAACACGATTTAGATGTAGATGACCAATAGTAGGAATAAATTCCTTTTATTTATGCTCCAGCGGGTACCGCGATATTACAATTGTTTGGTGACTAATGAGTAACGTTTGATATTTTAAATAAGAACATCATCATTGAGTAAAAAATAATCTAGATTTTCTGATATAAGCGTATTTTAAGAATTTTTCATTGAAAAATTGTTAGGTGTGATTTGCAATGATGTGCTAAAAGTGTCAAATAAATTATCTTAGATTATATTTTATTATATTCTATAAATTTGGCAGGAATATTTGTAATCATTTAATTAGTTTATTGCCAGAAACGTTCTCAGTATATAAAAAGAAGCAATATTGTGCGACAATTGCAGTTTTCGGCAAAATAAGCAATGAAAAAGGTATTGTGTCTGTTCGTAATTTTAAAGATCTGTGCATCCAGCACAGGTTTGTATTATCCAGAAGAAGATGATATAAACTACAAACGGTATCAAACTCTTATTACAAAAAGCGGAGAAATAGAAGAAATAGATTTAATGGAAGATGGCGTCACTGCGTACGCTCAAGCTACCGACTTAACTTATTATCTATACACAAAAAATTCTGACGCTCCTCATATAGTCAGGAGTCCTTTGGCCCAATTTGGTACTACCATTTTTGATTCGAAAAAAAATACATATGTCATTGTTCATGGATGGGTTGACGACCATACTGCCGACGTTAATGTTCTAATCAGATCTGCTCTTTTGTCAAAATATGATGTTAACATCGTCATCGTAGACTGGAGTCCAATAGCAAGTCAAAGTTATTTCACCGCTCAAGGTTCAGTTAAGACACTTGGAGGTTATGTAGCTACTTTTATCACTGACCTTGCCAGTACTTATGCCATTAGTCTTTCATCTATTACACTTATTGGTCACAGTCTAGGAGCTCACATTGCTGGTAATGCAGGAGCGGCTCTCAATGGACAAATAGGACAAATTATTGGATTAGACCCTGCATCCCCTTCATTTACAGTTTCTGACATTTCAAACCGCTTAGACTCATCCGATGCTCAATTTGTACAAGTTATTCACACAAATGGCAGATTTTTAGGTTTTTCTAGTTCAATTGGCCATGCTGATTTCTACCCAAATGGTGGTATGATTCAAGCAGGGTGTGGAATTGATTTATTAGGCGGATGTTCTCACGCTAGAGCATTCCAGTATTTAGCAGAAGCTATTCTAGGTGCACCTTTTACAGCCACCAAATGTGACACATACACCAATTTCCAAAACAACAAGTGTAGTGCTAATGCAAAAACTTCTATGGGTCTGCTTAATGTTAACAAAAAGTAAGTGGTTTATCTTCACTCAAATTTATATTATAAATATAAACTTTTCTAGCCTCGTGGGAGATTTCTTCTTGATTACAAATGCAGCTGAACCCTATTCGAAATCATAAGAAGACAACAAAATGACAAATTTTTCTTTTTAAATAAAATAAACACTTTTGCAAAAACTTACAAGAGAACTTATTTATTATTTAAACCTTATTACAATTTACCAGTAGAAAGAAACAGTCTATAATTTTTTAGACCAATAGCGTCCTGACAACCTCTAGAAACCAATTGGATCATTTTTAAGTACTACAAGTTGTGATGTATTTACCCCTGTATGTTTGACAGCAAATCAAGCCAAAACTGGAGTAAAGCAAAAGCATTCAACCTTTTTTTAGATCTTTGAAATGCTATAGACTTTGGTTTTAACTAAAAAAAAACTCAACATGCAAAAAATTTACATTTTGTAACAAAGTCTTTGTCGAAGATTGACATCTAGATGCTGTCGAATTCAAAAAAATTATAAAGGCAAATCAAGTGTTTTAAACAATGATAAAATCAAACCCACCAAAAATTATATTTTTGTGGCTAATAATAATAGTTCTATAACATTCTTTGTAAATATATGTTTTTCAAAGCCGTAGCTAATGCAACTCAAAACAAATTATACAATTGTATAAACATTCAATACGGCAACTAATAAAATAATAAAAAATTGAGAGTGTTTTTTTAAAGTCAAGTTCGGCCTTGGAAAATTGGGCCTTGTCATATAAACCTAGATATTTTCAGAAAAAAGAGTTTTTGTAATGTAAACTCATTTCTTTACAAAAGAATTTACATTAAATTGATAACAAAGGCATAAAAGGCCAATCCCATATTAATTACTCACTCTGTATAAATGCTTTTAATAATAATGAATAGAAACATCTCATACAATTAAACTTTGGTGCTTCTTAATAGTAAATGCACACAAAATATTGTCAAAAATTACGAAAGGCTATAATTTAAACGTCAGTTTCAGTTCGAGCAACAAGATAAATGGGTAAGTCCAGCTGTAACAAATGACCAACAAAATTCAGTTATTTTCCCAACAAATTAAAGCGTGTATACAAAAATTCATTTCACTCAAATACATTTAAAGATAAAAGGTTAATTTTGAACAAATAATTGACGTCATGATTTTACAGCATTGACTGCAAACAAAAATCAACATTTGTCAGATATTATCTTTTTTTACAACTGATAACCCATTTTCAACTATTTTTAATCACAAAAAACCCTAGTGTCAAGAAAATAATATAGGTATAAAAGTTATTATATAGCGGTGTAATACGTAAATACATAATTAGCATCATAATAAAAAAATTTGATTACCATTTTATTACTTTTGTGATTGAGACAACAATGAAATTGTATACAATGTTGTCTGCATAATTTGTCAAATTATCAATTTCTTGGTTGTTAAAGTAATTTTCAGTGGCGTAGCAAATGTTGAGCAAAGTGAGATAGATCATTGATAACAAATACTCTAATCAAAACAAAAAAGTAGCCACTACTTATTTAGATGGCATTTCATTTGTAACATAACATATTTAAATAAAACTTGGTGCCTACTTGGAAAACTTGGTATAGATTGAGTTTTTTTAGTAAAAAAGTTAGTTATCTGAACAGTTTTTTTTATTGAAGACATAAAACCTAACAGGTGCAATTTTCGGAGCAAGCGATAACATGCTTGTTCCGAAAGCATTTTATTTCCACCACTTTTTTTTGCTCCACCAAAAGAAAGGGTTTCTTTTGGTGGAGGATCCATCTTGGTTTGCGGTGGGACAAGTTTGAGTGAGCGTACAGAGTTGGTGGTGTTTTAGAACCAGGAGTTGGTCTAAGTTTTAGAACCACATGTGATACCTTTTGCTTTGGATATGAGTCCAAAATTTATTCTGCAGCAAAAAAAACGCGCGGCCTCACATGCTCAGAATACTGCTGGACTACCTTAATACCCACAATGATACCATTGTAGACTGGCCCGCTCGAAGTCCAAATCTAAGTCCAATCGAACACGTTTGGGACACACTAGGGAAGCGAGTTAGAAAGCAGAAGCCAACAAAAAATCTTAAGCATGTTGCAGAAATCTTAGTGGAAGAATTGGAGCAGCTGACTCTTGAAGTTAATCACAATTGGGTACAAAGTATGCCCCGTCGTTGTGCAGAAGTTAGAAGAGATCATACCCACTATTAATTATTGTAGAAATGTTCTTATTTTTTTAAGCGTTTGCGTTGAAACAATAAAGCGCTTGAACTCAAAAATGAAGCATTTTTGGTTTTTTCTTATAATCGTGGGACCCGATTGTATGAAACTGTTAGAGAAAAGTCTAATACTACTGAAATAAAGAAAAACTGTCATCATAAGTTGTTGAACTAACAATTGTCAATGTTTTTACCAGTGGCTCTTTATTCGTTTTGATTAACGTATTTTGTTTTCATTATTTGATATGTATTGCGTATATATAGCGATAGGTTTGCTACAGTAATGAGTTATGTCGCTAAATATAATGCTTTCAAAGCTTGGCCGAAAAAGTAGCGTAGATTCGAGTTTCACCCAGACGGAAGTTTGTTTCTGAAAAGAAGATGGCTTTCGTCTGACCAAGAGTGTTCGTGAATGTAAGAAGTTCAATAGATCAAAAAAAATTGTAGGTTACTATTTCAGGTTAACACAATATTTCAACTAAATCTAATGAGTTTTGTTGAAGAATGATACTTTTTAAATTATTATTAGTAAAATATTATCATTCCTTTGTGGGGCGGAAAGAGGACGAAATGTTGATGTCGTTTTCATAATTTTTCCCATAAATTGCTTCAAGTTCTCAAAAAAAAAATAAATAGGTATATGTTTCCTGATTTCTAAAAAATTATTCTTAGGGGAATGAAAAGAGAGTGTTCTAGAGATAAAAATGTAAAAAAAAAACGGTATGGGTATTATTTTCGAAGAATTTCAGGTCGTTGATTTTAAAATTATAGATTTTGTTTCCTTTCATAAGTTTCCAAATAATTTTGATAACAATAATAATGAGGCAAAACGAATAATTCCATGAAATTGAATGTATTACAATCGTCAGCAACCACATTGTCTAGGTCAAATAAATAATATACTAAACTGAAAAGTTCTGCAAACTAAATTTTCTACTTTAATGTAATCCAGCATCCGATTCGGTGACCTAAATCTATTACAGCTTTAGTGACACTTTTGCGAAATGAGATACGTGAACATCAAGGGCATGTTAATGTTCGTTTTATTTTAATTTCCTTTCAACTCGTGTTTTTTTTTATAAAAAATTGCATTTTTTTAATTAAATCAAAACGTGACTATAATGAACAACATTTGAAGTCTACTGAAAGCCTCCAGAAAAATTAATAAAACTATTTTTTAGATGTTTCCAAAGCGTTTAACACTGAATTCAAACTTGATGCGCTTTAGATGATCCAATGGTATAACTCTTAAAAAGTTTAATTATTGGTTTCACTTGGAACTTAAAATCAAATTTTAAAACCAATTTAAAATCTGATTTTTCAGTGATGGCTTGAAATGCGGCTAATCTAAATATAAAATGCAATAAAAGCTGGCGGTTGAACTTTTTTTTATCTTATTGATGTATATTTTTTGTTTTTTTTTCACCTACTTCAGATATCTTAAGAATTATTATTCTAGCTGTCAATTTTGTAGTCCTAAAAGTGAAACTCTTAATACAATTTTAAGAGAAAAAAGCTTGAAGTATAAGCCGCTTTCAGTTTGCGGTGGTAATTAATGTATGCCAATTAACGGTAGAAAAGACCAACATCGACTAAAGTTTCCTCTACGATAACTGGTTGGGCCAACTTAATCGCTTCTTGTCCACTGTTACTTGTGATTGCAGACAGCGATAAGTAGACTGGAAGCTTTACTACATCTATAAAAGAACGTTGTAAAAACCACAAAATAATACATTTTTTTTATTTAGAGCACATTAAATGGAATAAACAGTTTAAATTATTTAAAATAAAGTTTACCAAAAATTAATTGAGTCTATTTTAGACACTAAAAGGTTAAAACACTGCAATAACTAATAAAAAAAATAGCATAATTATAATAGTATATTAAGGAACGAGTTTTATAAGGACTGATTTGGCACACGAGTCGCCACATGCGAGTTTTTTTATAAGACACGTGCGCTAATATCTTTTATAAAACGTGTTTTTTAAGCTATTTTTACAAATTTGCGACTTTCGTTTCAAATTTCAGATAAAAAAGATTAAACTTTTATCTTCTTCTGGTTACTGGCTCGCTAACAGCAAGAAACCTTTTTTTTATTTGTAATTTGACATGATTTGTGTAATTTTCAAAGAAATTAATGTAATAAAGAATACCAAAACAACGACTAGAAATTTATTAGTTGATGAATACAAAATAACCTAACAATCGGCTTGTAGCAAGGGACTCTTAGCAAACACATTCTTGCAGCCTGTCTGTAAGCCACTGTGTCATCTAATTTGATCTATTGAACCACTTTTCAAATTATATCGGCTCAAAATAAATATATATTTTCTTCAAGAGACATAACAGTAATAATTCATACTTTTAATTTAGTTGACAAAAAGAAGAAGGAAAAAAACGGTTCTTTTCAGAACCACAAAATTACTCAAAACAAAAAAAATATTGTTTTAATATAAAATTTTCTTATCAATCAAAGGTATCTAACATATTATTAATATTTCAGTGTGTCAATTATTGTGATAATAAACAATCATTTTTCGTTTGTTACTTAATTAAAAGTAAATTAAAGAGAGAGATATACGTATATAATAATTAAAAACTCTTAAAACATGTTTTTAATTTTTTAAATAAATATAACATTCTTTGTTTTTTTTTATTCATTGTCATAACCCAGACCTATATTTTATATTATATACTCTATATAAATATCTATATATATAAAAGAAAGTCTGTTAGTTACTCCACTTATAACTCAAGAACGGCTTTACCGATATGGTTGAAAATTGGTGAGGTGGTAGCTTAGAGCCAGGAGACGGACATAGGATACTTTTTATTCCAGAAACCACCCTCTAAAAGAGGGGTGAAAGTCAAATGTGAAATGCGATGTCGGAAACGTTCGGTGAGGCTTGACAAATTACCGAGAAATTTGACGCAACCACGAAGAAGCGTTTACATTAAAATTTATTTGACGTGGCTCAAGAAATTTTCCCAAACTTGGATTTTTATAACTAGAGCCAGGAGAAGGACATAGGATACTTTTCATCCCGTTCGACAGCATTCCCGTGTGACTTGACATGAAACGTCAGTCACTATAAAACGTGGAATAACAAAACGCAAATGACAGCTATGTAATTGACGTATAATGACAGATATGTAATGACGTATGGATGACAATTTGATATTTGTAAGAAATCAATAATAAAACTATTTCTATTAAATAAATAATTAACAATTATAATGTAATGATAGTGCCGTTGCCCATTCGTAAAAAGTGAAGTGAACTATAAAACTCGGTATGGTTGAAAATTTTAGTTTTTAGGTGAAGTGAAGTTTAATTAATAATGCCGCGACCAAGACGATCGAATCTTTCCCGACAAAGCCGTGATGCAAGAAGAATACGAAATACTGCAAATGAAAGGACTAAAGAAGAACAAGAAATTGCACGTGAACAGCGCCGCGATAGTATGGCTCGACTTCGTGCTTCTCAATCACGAGAGCAAAGTGAAGCAGCCCGTGAAACAGCTCGGTTGGCAATGCAGAATCGTCGAGCGAACAACAGAGGTCAACAAATAGATAATTTGCGACGCAGAACAAGATATTTATCAAGTGCTGATTTGAATCGAGCAGCGAGTTTATTAATATTAATAAATATTTAAAGATATTAATAAAATTTTTAATTAAATATTAATAATTATTTTAATATTTAATTATTAAATATTTAATAATATTTAATAATTTTTAATTATTAATTAGAAAAAATTAATAAAACTAAATAATTATAAACAGCTACTTTTTATTAACAAAGGGATGAAAAGGGGAGGGATAGAGACAAAAAATGACATGTATCAATATATAATTTTCAAAGATTTTGGTTTGCTTATTTTAAAAATAATATCTATGTTTAGGCGGAACAAAGTTCGCCGGGCCAGCTAGTTATATATATAATTAAACTCTCCGATTGCAATCTATTGTAATTATTAGTAGAATTAAGTATAAAAATTACAAATCAATAATGATGACTTTGACATTTGACGTAATTATTTTGTTGACAGTTATGTGTACCAACTTTAAAAAAACAACTATGCTTTTATAGATCACTATAAAATACTCTATTAATAAGCATATTGAAGGCTCAAATTAGAGAAAATACTTTTTATGGTTCTATTATTTTACCACATTTTGTTAAAACTGGTTATTCTGTGAAAATTTAACCAAAAATTTATGTTTATGATCGCCTGGGTTTGCTAGTCTC
Organism: Lagria hirta; assembly: GCA_947359425.1. Taxonomy (NCBI): domain Eukaryota; kingdom Metazoa; phylum Arthropoda; class Insecta; order Coleoptera; family Tenebrionidae; genus Lagria; species Lagria hirta. The sequence goes on from OX375799.1 coordinate 5,205,469, forward strand.
TATACATGCATTATGTTAATGTAATTCGGTGATTTGCTTTGATAGTCAGATCCTGTCAAATTCGCTTCAAAGAGAACAACGCTATTAAAATAACCAATTGAGCTATTACAACAGCGACAACGTGCTAAAGTATTACACTTGCATAACACGCGTAGATTAGCCTGCAAAAAGAGAGCGAAAATTTATTTCTTTAAGCAAATTTTCCGTTTTATGAAAAAGAAAAATAGTAAGTTTATTTGAGTACTTTAGAGCACTTTACCGAAAAATAAACTCTATATGGGTAATAAAAGCTCAGCGCTTATATGTATAAAAGAGTATTCCTACAAACAATGGAAATTCTCAGTTGTAAAGAATGTTAAACTACGTTCCAAATTGAGTAATTCGCACACAATTTCCTTGCTTTTTCCTTAAATTTCAGAAATCAAAATGAAAAATAAGAGCAGGCGGTAGTGCGGAGTGTTGGAATGCATTTTAGGGTCGACAATTTCCTACATCAATGTAACTCCTAAAAGGGTCACATCTTCTTGAAATGGAAGACAGTAGTAACATTTATGGAAGGAGGGTTTATCTATACAATTATTGTTGGAGATAAGTATATTTTATGGTTATATGTGTATACAACATATAAGTTAATATCTATGTTACGAAATATCTTTTTACCGCACGCACCCACATACACACACCTAACTTAGAAAAACTTTTTTATTACTTTCCGTAAAAAGTTTAGAAGAATTTAAAAACTTTTATTATAATCATATTTTACTGTAATTATTTGTTATTATACTATACCTATATGTAAAATATGACTGTTTTAAAATTAACTATGACTGTTTTTACGTCATTCCATATCTTTTACAAGTACAATTATAAAAACAAAATCGAAAAAGTTATTATAGACATGATTAAAATATCACTATATACATCACAAAAAATAAACAATAAAGTACGGAGAATCTGAAGCAAGGGTCATTTATAGTTGATTCAAAAGATATAACGAAACGTCAATATAGTCGATTATTGCTCGTAGAGAACCCCACTCTGTACATCTTGTCAAAAACGCCTTTCTGTGTAACAAAGCACAAAAACAAATCTATTTTTCGGTCGTGTTAGATATTTTATAGCGTTTCGTTAAATCTTTTGAATGAACTATAACTATATAAGTATTTAGGACATCGATTAACCACTAGATAGAGACAGCTCATTGGGCTAAAATAAGCAGTTACTACCAACAGAATTTTTAAATTGATCTAAAACGAGCAAATTATAGGTTAAGGGCTACAAGAAGCCACATCGTACCGCGACTCGGTTAGATGACAAGTAAAGCTAAAAATTGGATAATAATTAACACAAAAAAAATAAAACGAATAACAGTGTCTTACAGGGTTTTTCAAGAAAACTTTAGTAAAGTAATTTGAAGATAACAAATAATATAATGAAATTACCTTAATACACAAAAGAAGCAATTTGTTAAACTATCAAAGCTGCTTTATGGCATGCAAAATAGAATTAGCTTATATAATGACAAACTCCTAAAGTTGGTACGTCCAGACAGTTGACAAATGCGATTCGTTAACCTTTCTACTTAGATAAATGTAGATCCCTTCCGTTCTCAAGATTTAAACTTGAATCTTAAATTGACTGGCCGGTGACACCTCTTAAAGCTTAATGGCAGTTTTAACATTGAGAGATTATCATCTCTCTATTCCACTAAGCTGTGTTAAAATATAATATCTATTTGTGTTATTTGATTTGGAAATTATTTGCTATTTATTTGGAACAAGTGGAAAATCTATTCTAATTTTATTCTTCCTTAAATAAGAAAAAGAAATGTATCTAACATTTTATCTTGAACATGTTTAGACTCAGCAAACGAAACTTAATGGAGCCAGAAAGCAACAAATTTACTCAATATATACCGAACAAAAATTACGGGTATAGAAAAAAATCTCTTCCAATGCGAAAAAAACACAGCAATCGATATTTTATTTAAGGGTGATCTGATTATATTTAATTTACACTTCAGTAGCATTATAAATGCTATTCAATAAAACACTATTGCACTCTCAGATTCGATTAAAACCGAAATTGAAAATAAAAGGCAAGAGGTTTCAGTAATAATTCCTGAGTTGGACAAGGCTAACCACAAATATGTAACAAGATCATTTTAAAAACCGTATTTGAAGCTCGAACCCCAGCTTCCAATAACGATTTTATTGAATTAGGCGAACAACCCGAAGGGGTTAAACGATGGAAGATCAGAAAATATTATAATTAAGTTAAAAATGGCATATGATCTTTCATGACAAGATTAAGCGCGGCTGTAGATGGGCGATGCAGAACTTCTGATAACAATTTAGCAAACTTTAGTTTCTATCAAAATCGATCTTTCTAGCTTTTTCTTTTATAGATACTTAGAGAGAGCTTTAATTTAAAAAGCGTTCTACAAATAAAATTTAAAAGCTGAAAGCTTTATTAAGTTCTAGTTTTAGGTTTATTAGCTGTTCTTTCGTATCAACGAGAACTTGATAGAAAATTATAAAATCAGTTGTCTACATTTATCTTTCGGCACAGATATCAATCAAAAAAATCATAAATAGTTACAGGATAAAACTTTTTGAGAATTATGATAATTTAAGCAAATTTTCAAAAACTTTCAAACTTTATTATGCCGCAAATAATAAACCTCTATAATGGTAAAATATAACAGATTCTTTTTATGCGTTTCACATTTATATGAAACTTTTTATAAATTATTTCAATTAATTTTTTTATTATTATTCTTTTACTTTAAAATAACGTAATTTATTATTTTAACCCTATTTTATCTATTTTTTCGCATCGAATATCGAAGTTATTTAAGAGTGTTTTATAGATAAAATTATATTATAAGCAATATTTTTAACATTTTTTAATAAATTTACTTTATTAGAGTTTAAATATAAATTGGCATATTCAGAATAGAAATTTGGTTAAAACTTCAATTCATTAATTTTTTAGAAATTATTTGACTTAAATTTTTTTATTATTATTTAATTTTGGATTTATTTAAATGGTGTTTTAACCCTATTTTAATCATCTCGTTGCTTTAAAGTCATTTTTAAGCAATTTTTAAGTCTTTTATAGTTAAGACTGTATAAGCAATGTATTTTTTTAATTAATTTATTTACCTTATTGAGACTTAAATTGAAATTAGCATAATTATTTAAAATAGAAGTTAGGTCATCACTTATAAATTATTTCAATTTATTTATAATTTTTTTGATTCTAGGAAGGTTTAAGTAGTTTTTTTAAAGCTATTATAATCATCTTTTGGCTTTAAAATTTTTTTCAGGCCATTTAAGTGTTTTATAGCTAAAATTGTTAAGCCACAAACATGTTATTAACATTTATAATTAATTTACGTTATTTGAGTTCAAATAGAAGTTAGAATAATTGAAATAGAAGTCAAGTCATCACTTATGAACTTTTTAAAAATAATTTCAATTTGTTTTTTTTTATTATTGATATAATTTTTTATTTTATGATTTTTTATGTTGCTTTTTAACCTTATTTTATCTATTTTTTGCTGTAATTTTTTTTAAGCAATTTAAAAGTGTTGGATACACAAGGCTGTATAGCTAATGACACATTTTCAATTAATGTACATGATTGAGATTAAATAGAAATTAGTATATTTAGAATAGAAGTTAATAAATTTTTTCAATTTATTTTTTTTATTATTTTTTCATTCTATTTTTGTTTGAGTGGTTTTTTTTATTTTATTATATCTACCTTTTTGCTTTAAATATGTTTTAAGCAATTTAAAAGTGTTCCATAGATAATACTGTATTAAATGATACGTTTAATATTTTTAATTAATTTAGATGCTTGGGTTTGAATAGAAATTAGCGAAGTTAGGTCATCAATTTGTTTTTTTCAGCAAAACTGGCTAGGGTTTCTTTAAACGGCGCAGGTTTTCAGGTTCCTATGTGTTGTAAGTTATTAAAAAGATGCCATTGAACAAAGCTTTGGGATGCTCCAAATACCTTCTCTAAATCGGTCGTCCGACGGGTCTATTATTACACGTTGACCAATATTGTAGTTTAACATTCGTAAATAATTTATATTGAGCTTATTCCTGCCGCAATGTTGCAAATAAAAAACGAAGGTTCACCTATATTAAAATTTCAGTTTTTTTTAATTTGAAGCAAAAAAATTTATCTATTTCACATCAAAGGCTACAATAATAGGTTTTTGCAAAAGACAGAAAAATGTTGTTTAAACTACAATGATTTAGGTCGTAAATTATATGTGATGACGTAATAAAGCCTTATTTATATTAAAAATACTTTTTTTTAAGAAAAAACTATAATGAATTATATTAGTAGATATTGATATATCACCTCAAAAATCATACTGCTTGGCATCAATAACCTTTTGAAAAAGCCGCACAGTGTAAACGAAAATGTTTAAATAGTGTGTGTTATCTATCGTAGGATAGTTTCAAAAGTTGATAGAACCGATATCCATTAATTATTTTCGAAAGCGTCCTGCCAGCGACAGAAATGGTGTATTGATTGAAAAATGTGCAACCTCTTTTATGTTGCAGATTTCTATAGGAAGAAACTTTAAAATTCATAAAACTTTATGTACAATTATGCACTTAAAAAAGTTAACTTTGGTGCAAACGACATAAACTCTTATAACAATTAATTAGTGTTCAAACTCATAATTCTGTACTTTAGTGCAACATTTGAATTAATTTACAAAACTTATGTAGTTATTAACATTTACATCTGGTTAGCAAAACCAACATTGAACATACCATATCCCTGAAAGATTTTTTTCCAAGTTTTCTTATATATTTTGGACAAAATATATGGCCACAGGTGGCACCTCTGTTTGAGATATGCACGAACTTGCGACAATATTACCAAACTTTTCTTAGCAAATCTAAAATTCAACTTAGTGTTATAAATATCGTTGTATTACGTGTCCCTCTTACACTCCAAATTAATTTTTGAAACTACTTCACTTCTTCAAAAATAATAATAATAATAAGTACATACTTCTAAAAATTAAATGTTATAAAAATTGGCTAATCTAGTGATCAAAGCTTTTGAAATATTAAAGCTTTTGAGTCATTTTATCAACTAGAATGAAGATGATATATTCAACTACTAAACCAAACTACTATTGATTTTCAACAATTAGAATAATGTCATGTCATGATGATTGTGTAGCTCTTCATGTTATACAAAACTTGGAAAAAAAATACAAATTCAGAAAATTATTATGTCTTAAACAAGGGATAGATCATTTGGTCGATATGTGCAACCGGTGAAGGCTAACTATCAAGTTGGAATCGGTATTGCGCTATGGCATTTGTCTCAACGATTTAACTTCTGTCTTTTTTAATTTTAGAAAAAAAGGACAGAGGAATAACTTTTTTTTGCTTGATTCAAAATGGATAAAAAATTTCCTATCAAAACATCAATATTATCTTTAAATAAAGAAAAAGTAACCAAAGATTTTTTATTTTCAGCTAAAATATTAAAGAGAAATACAAATTGTTGCTTAATTCAAACCAATTTCTACTATTCGATTAACACACCACCTCTTCTTGCACATAGTTCAATTATAACTCGTAACTCTTTTTACTTTATTTAACGACATTATAGGGTAAGTTTTTTTTTGTAAACAATTTGTTTTAAACGCACCACAAATAAAAATCTAAAATGGTTACATCAGGGCTTTTTGGCGGCCATAAAACCGAGCCACCTCTGCCAATCCCATTATCTTCAAATTGACAATTTAGCCAATTACGAACAATAAAAGCAAAAATGCGCTGGACAACCATCCTTTTGAATAATCAAGACGTAAACCACTTAAACTATCGCAAAACGTGGGTTAGTAGCGGGGCGGACGCCAAGAGAAAACAAATTACTTCTTAGCAATTAAAAATTTTCAAAATAAAACGCACAAACGCAAAACAATTTTAGTTACAAATTTTTTAGCGATTTTTTTCGACATATGATGACATTTTGTGATTATTACTGCAGTGTTTTTATTTTGACTAATAATTTTTGCTTGCGTCGATACTTATATCAAGTAGCTACATCTAGTGGTTAAAGTGTGTATTTTTGCTGGCAAACTAAAAACACGTAATGTAGATTTTAACTGCATTACCACAACGTGTATATTAACTTCCTGAACAGAATCACGACAAATCAATAAGTCTCATTTGATAAACCACTCTACTCAGTGAAGACCGCAAACATTTTTATTCAACAATTTGTGGTCGAAAGAATTTAAAAAGCGTTTTTTTGGATGTTTTTAGGGATGGAAGCCAATTTAGGTATAATTTATCAAAATATTTTTTATCGCTGTGAGACGATGGGTTCTATTATCTCGTTTAAATCTCGATTGGATTTCAACCATTGGTTTCATCTGCAAAGACACCCTTTATCTCGATTAAAATGCAAACACAAAAAAGCATTGATCCGAATATTCACAAACGGTTTAACTAACACGGCAAATAGTATGATGCTTACACAAATCAATCACGATATAGGCAATAAACTCTAACGCCAATACACGCAGCTGTGGAACTAATCTCTATTACTATTAAATACGTGCCTGTCAGAAAGGTATAGCATTATCTAAAGCATTTTCACTTATTTGAAGCGTAATTCTGTATAATCAAGCTTTACGTCATAATGTTCAAAACACTTCTTTGTCGTCGTGTGTATTATGCAAAGTATAGCAAAGGAATAAATTTTTGTTCTGTTGTTATACTTCATCTATAACATTTCTTTGTGTTTGTAATATTCTCTTTGCTGATTACCATCAACTTCACTTTTGTTGCTGAACTATGTACTCCTTCGCTACATAGTTGCCGTTGCATGTTATTCTATATTCTTTTCCTTTTTTTATTGTATAAATTAGTCAATTTATTAATCTGTTTTTTTTGTGTTTTGTGGTACGTATAGTAGACTGAATCGGTATGATTCTTCCCTGAGGCAGTTGTTGTTTTAACACCTCTTAATTACCTACCAAAACACGTATTTTGCATATACGTGAATAGTATTCAAATGCATGGTGTCGCACTGGCCCATTGGCTCAATATCGGTAGCAGGTAGGTATCCCATGAACAGTTACGGCTTTAGTCATTTCCTTATTAAAATATGAGTAAATTGTGTGATATTCCTTGATTTTGTGTATATTATTTAACACATAAGTATGTATTTTATAAACAAATTTTTTTTATTTGTTGCAAATTCATTTAAACCTGAATCAGTTGCCAGATGCCGATGAGTTCCAATGAGAACCAAATCCATGTTTACAGATGTGATTTGAATGCATTTGCGTTGGTCTTTTTTGGATAAAACACTGTTTTCTTATTCCAGGTGAGAGTACTGATAATATTCCAAATTTAGACTGCAAAATATACACTTAATGATCATACACTTTTACATATGCAACGTTTGTAGAATGTTTTTGATTAAATACAGCAAAGTATAGGTACCTGTTAAGGTTAATTAATAGCAAACCATGTATCACATTGTTTGTATCACTCATAGAACAGTCTTTCTTACTTTTTGAGGGCATACTTATTTTGGATAATGATAGATTAAAGAGTGAAAAGTTAAACATAAATTCATGTATAATTTTTTCCTGTCTCTAAACATCACTCGTGCTCGTAAACTATAGCTGTTACTTCAAATCCATTAAAGTTGAGGATAATCAACTCCTATTGTGTCGTTCAATTTGGTGAAATAACTTATCGTAGCTCTTGAAAATAAAGTTTCCAGTGTTTTTGTATTACAACAGAAAAGTCGAAGTGGTTGTTAATATTGTCAATGTAGAGGCGACCTCTTCAGAATATTAGTCGGCAGAAACTCGTTAAGTTGTAATTGATTTTCTACGTAATGAAAACACTTTGTATTGGCGGTAGGGATAAGCGTTATTGAAAGTGCGTTACAAAAATTTATTTCCAAAGAAGAGAAATGAGCATTAAACTGTAAAAGAAGAAGAAATAAGAGAAAAATGGTGGTATTTGAGAACGATTTATGCCGAATACATATTAAGAAACTCTAATTTATTTGGCTAATTTAACATTTAATGTCAAAGACAGACGGTGTTCGTCTGCGACCCAACTTTGTGGAAGTATTTTATATGCGGCAGCCAATAAGAAAGCTTGCTTGTTTCAGTAGTCGGCTAAACGTTTATTTGGATTTATACAGAAATTGCACTGATAAATTATAGGAATCGAGCGAAAAGTTCTAAAACAATTTTTATGAATTACAAAAAGCTTGCTCTGACTTTTATAGCTTTATACAATTATAGATATCACAAAGAAAAGACTTTTATCAAATATATACCAAGAACATAATATACATATAGAAACACGTCATCCTTGAAGCCATCCCAGTTGCTGGAATTTATTACAGCTTTAAAGTTGGATGAGGAGCTATAAACTGAGACACACCTCAAACAGTTCAAGAAAATAGAGCCCAATAGACCAATAGGTCGTAGTGCATAAGACACCCTATTTCTAATCTAAATCTAATAATTGAGACAAATGACATCAAGTGCCGTTTAGTCCCGCTTTTGTTTATTAGAAAAGACCTAAACAGCTGTTGTCAAAATTTGAATTTGAACAACATTTACCCAAGAGGCTTTGATTGTTAAGTATATATAAAAAGTTAAGTTTTTTATATAAAAAGGTTACAAAAGCTGACTTTTTACTACAATAGTACCAACTCATATACGGCAAGACTTTCAACAGCAACAAAAAGACTTTCTTTATTCTTAGACGAATAAACAAAACGAATGAACAAAATTAGGTCAGGTCAGGTCAGGTTAGTAGGTTTATGGCATGAGCCGGTCAAATCTTAAAACCAGAAATGTGGAATAGTTTAGGCTAAATGTTATTTACAGCAACAGTGAAGTTTGACAATTGTTTTCGGTAAAATTCCATCAGCCTCCAAAATAAAGCGGTTTACTCTTATTGTGGAAAAATTATATAAATTCTAAAACCTTCAAAAAAATAATCAAAAAACTTAATATTTTGCAAAAAATTAACTTTAGTCTAAAAAAGGTACATTATATCTATGAAATAATTTTAAAACGCGTCTATAGGACTAAGGCTCTTATGTAAATATCACCTCTGCCAATTTTCAATTTACAATTGCATACACATTCAAGGTTTATATATTTCATGCCTATAATTGCTTTAAAGCCTTAAAACGCGCAAAAATATTAACAGAAAAGTTCAACACAATACGCTAATTAAATTTAAATCGCAAGAGGGTGGCTCTACAAAGTGAAAATATTTTAATCAAGTTCATTAGCATTTTATTAAAAGATTTTGCTAAGGAAAAACAACTTTAGTTTATAATATCAAGTTAGAGGGAAAGTTTTTTGATTGCATTTTTCAGATAAGTTTAGCTTGTGAAATTTGAATTTTCTATATCATCATAAGCATCTTGGAGACGTTTAATTAAAAAAAATGGGAATTTTTTTTGACTTATCGAATAGTTGAGTCAAATAGTCAATTATTTTCAAACAATTATAGTCATACTTCATATAGTAATTGGAACTTTACATAAAATGTTAACTAAATTTTTTTATTTTGGCCTTTTTTCACAATTCTATCAAGAAAGAATTGCTTATCTCAAATTTAACTTGCTGGTCTGATCAGCAATATTTTTTTGTCCCAAAATTACTTCTATTGGAATCTGTATTTGTCATATATAGCATCAAAATGTCGAAACGTGGTTTCTCGTCCTTGATATAACCAGCTTCTAGTAGATGTCGCTATCTTTATCATATTACAGATGTAACAGTTAGTTACTACTGTAATGACTTACTAAGAGTTTCAATGAGAACAAAACATGTTTTAGTCTACGGATTTAGATTTGAACTACTATTTGTTGGTAGAAACTAAAGTAGATATCTATGTAATCTTAGATATGCGTTTCAGATAAAAGACGCTACTGTGACAATTTGGCTGTTTAATTAAAACTATGTTCATTCTTATTTTATTTATTAAAATAAAAATATGTTTTGTTATGACAAGCGTATGATAGACGTGAAAAAAATTAACTCGCATCATTCAAATAGAAAAATAATAATTAATAACTAAACTGGCTTTATTATTATTGACATTTATTTGATAAACTGATTCGTTGAATAACGTTTTTGCGCTATTAATAAAGCAAATATTAATTGGGTGTCCTGTAACAGTTATTAGAACAATAGAGCTCTCCGAATTTGAATGCATATTAAATATTACTTTTAATGCAATTTGCATTTTAGGTTTATATAAAAACTTGAATCAATTTTTTAAAAATTCTGAAGTTTATATATTTTATTTGAATTCGTTTGATGTAGAACTGTTTTAAATTTCTTTGATGTTTGAAATGAGTAGATTAATCGTCAAGAAACTGTACCTTGCAACTTTTGCAGAGTGTGTTTCAAACGAATATTTGTCGATTACAATTTTTGCTACATTTTGAAATAGAAAATCAAAAACTTGTTAATTCTTCAGTATTATGAACTTTTCAATTTTTTTTTGACATTAATTTAGTAAAAAACGTTGAAATAAAGTTTCAAAATTTCTAAAAACGTATTTCGTCTAGAGGAGCAAAATGAGGCAAAGTTCCCAAAATACTAGTTGCGTTTTCTCTTTGAATTGCTAATGAAAATGTTTGCTGAAGAAGATTTTGCTCTTGGATCTCTGGACTTGATTTTGTTTGTTATAAGAAAATTACTTGTCAAAAAAGATAAATACTTTTATCTAATTTTCAAATAAAATGGCTTTAAAAATGTGATCTATCTAGCAATAATAAAGTAAATAAATTGGTTAGATGAGAGAGAATAAAATCGTTTACTTTTTCAATTCAGCACAGACAGCTCTTAATTAATTGATTAATTGAAGACTTTCCTTCCAAGTTTTACATCGTACTGGAACGCTCAAATTACAGCAATAAAAGCTTATTGAACAGCACTAATTCGTTTCGGCACTGTTTAGCTATCATTTCCAGCAATACTTTCCATTTTCTAAAACTTTATTTCTCTATTAAGAACAGAATCCAATTGAAAACAGTTAAGGTAAAAAACTAAATTTTGTTAATGCAACAATTACTTTATAACTTCCTAATTACTGCTACAAATTTAACAACATTAAATTCTTTTTTATTTCCTCTAAAAGCCACATTGAATGTAAGTTGGAATTAATAGTTTTACAAGATATATGTTGTACTAAAATACCATTACTCTTTTTATGTTATTATCGATAAAACCATTAAACAAAAACTTAACAATTTTTGTTTTTGTTGTCTTTTCAAAAGCTTCTATTATTATGGCCGGAACAAGTTATTTAAAATAACATTCAGGATTCTCAGAACAAACAATACTATTTCTATTGATTTTCTGTTGACACTAGCAATGCATAGTTGTCACTATTAATTACCCGGCAGGCGAATATATTCAAACGCACATATGTTTATTATTAGCAATAATTTTAATAAAAAAAAGCAGAAAAAAAGATTCATTCTCAGATTTTATAACAGAGAGTGCTGTAATCAACGAGTTAGACAAAATACTTTTGCTAAAATTACTACTGAAATTGCAAAATATTTAAATTTGGAGTGCGGAATAATATACTGGGCATTTGTTTTGCTGAACCAGTGCTAACCGTGGGGCTGACGTTCTGCAACTTAAAAAAACTAGGATAGAAATCTTCAACAGCAGCGGAACACTATGTAGCAGAATTGTGGCGAATTAAATAAAAGTGGCCAATAAAATATTTTACGCCAATGTAATAAAAGGCAATTTATTTCTTAGAATAAATCTCGTAAATCTTTAAGATATGTCTAACATAAATACTGTGATTAACTGTCAATCTCTTATTAATTTAAATAAACACGATGCTTAAAATGCTAAACGTCTATTTTGTTGTCTTATGTTGGCTCTCATGACCATGATATGGTTTCCTTGGTCAAATTCCTTTACACATTATGAATACCACACGTTGGTATTTAATATTACTTACAGTACTAGTACTATTACTATAGATAACCATGGAAACAGACACGTGTCTAAAAAATTGCCCTAAACGTTGACTTTCGCAGCAGGTATTGCCAAAAATTATATTATGCACTGTTTTATTACAATTTTGGCCTCTATTTTCAAATTAATCTTTTTGTCTCTTTTTGAAAATTCCAGACTATTTTAATGATTTATCAGCATTTGAAACAGTATTTTTTTATAAAAGCTCGGTTCACTTTGAGGAATTGTGATAAGGATTCTGTTAACCTTTCCCAACTTTTTGCACGTTTTTTTTTCTGTGAAACGTGTTTTCCATCTGTTTAGATTGTTATTATGTAAACAACAATGTTTTAAGCATTAGTGGGCAATAAATAAAGCAACTGGCCCACAAAAATCTAATTAAAGCACTTCTTTGAAAGACTAATAATTCATAATAATTAGAAGGGAAAATTCTTTTTGTGAAAAGCTGTGTTGAATTTGTATAAGTATTTTAATTTAGTCGTAATTATGTATTCAGACAGATAATTGAGTTACATGCTGGTAAACAATAAGCGCCCCATATTGCTCATTGTAAATGTCGATAAATTTAACGATACCTTAGGCAATGCTAGTCCTTCTTGGAAACTTCAAATATAGTAATTTATGGTTCGTGCATGAGCCATCCATAAATAGTCAACTTTTGAGCCTAAGTAACTACATAATACACTTATGAAAACAGGGTGAAATATAATAGTGTGTCAAAGTGCTCTGACATTGCTCTAATGCAACACAGTTGATCATCTAGTATAAATGCAGTAATTAATAGTCAATGTAAGTGAGCTTTGAATAGAACCACATTGAAACAGCTTTTAAGAACGTTGTATGCAATTCAGTTTTAGAATGCGCAATTTCTCGGCTTTTCAGGAGAATGACAAAAGATCTTCATACTTAATTCACTAAACGCTAACTTCAATATTATCAATTATTCAAAGAAAAACTTCAAATTATACTCTCTTTAAAACACTCTCATAAATTTTAGCAAATAACTGTGCTCTTTCTGTCCGTTTCCACGTCTAAACGCTTTTTCAAACTTGAAATTATAAAAAAAAATTAAGCACTATTTTCGTCCTTTTTTCCTTTTTTTTTATTCAATCAATTTCCATCCTTTACTCATTCTGTGTCTTTGCTTGATAATTAGATTTTTTTATAAGATTTATTGAAGCTTTTTTTCTTATTTATCTTGTCTTTACTATAATTTTGTTTCTCTTCTATTCTTCCACTACGCAAGTATTTTTCTTGCACTCGTTTGCTTGTTGTTTTAATTTTTTTTTCTTTGCTTGCAGCTTTCACTTTTTTGTTTTTCAATTAATCAAAAGATCTATAGCAATACTTATCGTCCAGGTAGAGTTAAAGTTGAACAAAATATTTTTCAAAACGATTCAAGAACTAAGTTTTGTGTCAAGTTCATAGAGGAGAAGTTAGGCGCATCTAAGTAGATTAACATTTCTTTAAATCTAAGCCCAAATTTTCTAAAACTAAATGCTACCGTTCAGTTTGTAACACTGGACGGCAACAAGGTTCACTTTGTAGTAGTAGCAATATAATCTTTATTTGCGCTTGGGCTTATTTGAATCCTTATCCCTCACCCCCTAACTTACATCCAAATTATTTACAATTCAAATAATACACAGTTCAAATTAACCGCATTTGGCATTCTCTCTTCTTCCTTCCTTTCTGTCTACTCTTCTCCCTTCCTAGCTTCCTTTCTCTGTTTACCTTCTTCTCTCCCATACTTCTCTCATCCATTTTCTTCCTTCTCCATTGTCTTTTAGTATCTCCTCCCTACTTATTCCCTCCCTTTCCTTTATTCCTCCACACCCTGTTAGCGGGTGCTCGATTGTTTCTTTCTCTTCATAGCATATCCTGCACAGTCATTCTTCCTCCTGTGCCCAATATTTGTTTTCCCGCTCCTCGTTTCCACATCTGAATCTTGCCATCTTTTTCTTCCCTTTTATAGTATCCATCTTCAAGTATTTTGGCTTCTCTTCTGTTATTATTTTTTCTTACGTTTTCTGATTCTCTCTCTTTTCTCTTGTTTATCCACGTCCTTGTTTCTCTCTGACAGTTTCTCATACATCCATATCCCTTCATTTCTTCTCCTCTCCAACTCCCCACTCGCATATCCATTTTTCTTAAAGTTCTCCTCCTTTTCCTCGTCTTCTTTTTTAATCATCTTCTCCTTCCAGCATTTTCTTACAACTTACAATTTGTTCTCCTCGACAGTTTATCTTTGAATTTTCCCTGCTCTTATTCTCATCTTCTTGCCTTACTATGTATCCCGGAGTTTCCTTGTCAACCCCTAGTACCCATCTCATGTACTTTTCTTCTACTTTCTCTATTTCTTCTTGCTCTTTCCATCCTTACAGTTCTGCTCTATATAGTTATATACTCCCTATTAAGCTGTCAAACTTCATCATCTTTCTGTTGTAGTTGTTTCTAAATTTTCTCTCTCCTGTTCCCCATTCCAGTCCCATAATTTTATTTGCTTTTTTCACTGTCTTCTTTACGTCTCTTTAATTTAATTTTCTTCCTGGTCTTATTACTCTTCCAGCTAAAAAAGCTGAAAAGTCGAAGATCTTTTTTAGATAGCAAATGAACCTTAGTTTTTTTTTGTCATATATGCAGTGGTCATTATGTGAAAGCTTAGAAATACATAATAATGAACTCTGAACAGTTTAGAAGCAATTTTTTTTAATTTATTTCACTCACTTATGATGATTCAATTTGCAGCTTTAATAGGCTAATTGGATATATTTATGTAGGTATGTATTAATAATTAGCCTCTTGTCGCTTACTTCACCAGCAGGCTGTACAGTTTTCTAAAGTTATTATCAAATTGTTGAACTCAAGTCTATTTTCTTAAAATGAAATGAGTAAATTCCGGTCATTTCTTGAACATAATACGTAATTGAATCGTTCAGCGCCACTCATAATTTTATTATAGATCAACGGCAAACTTTGCATTAGTTTGAAAGCTTTTTCAATGATTTAGGTAAAGATACTTTTTCATTAGGCTTTCAGTGCATATTTTCAAATGTTTTATTAGAATACACCTGAAAATCAATACTGACGAGAAAGCGTCACTGCGACCTAATTGAGTAGTTCCACATTGCGTAACGTGAAAAGTTACACATTTACAGTTTCAAAATGTCACTAGCAAAAACGCAAACATCCGCTGAAATTAAAGATGCTTGTAAAAAATGTACTTTGTCTGGCTAAGTTCGCTGTGTAAATTGAAAACTTTCTGCATTAATCTATTACAGAAGAGAAGGCGCGTCTTATCAGAACACGAAACCGTAAAAACTTCTTTTAGTGTAATTTACTTCGTGTCTCATATGTCACAGGTATAGAAAAAAAAAGTTAATGTACCAAAGATTGGAACACCAATGTATACAAAATACTTATAAAGTTTGAAGAAGTAATCTACAACTCTAATTGTATCACCAATTCAATCTTCCACAAATAACCAAAAGTGTCTTTTTATCAAAAACAACCAATAATTTCTTCACAAGAAGCAGAAAGTCAAAATTGCCATAAATCACCCACGTTGTGTGTTTACTTATTTCAGTACAATAAACACAATAATTATTGACATCTATTTTTTGAGTTCTCTCTTTAAGAACCGATTTTTATGTAAGACGCCCGAAATGGAAAAAGATACGGAGAGTGAAATCTAGTGACTGAATGACCTCGTTACGTTTTTTGTGCGCAGTCTAGTGCGCACCTATCACTTTTTAGTCAAATGTGTGTATACTTGTGTACTTAGGATAACTGATATTTTTATTGGAAATTTTTAATATTCATTATAATATTCTTATAAAGTAAAATGAACTATAGAAGAAAGTGACGTAGTGTCGGAACATCTAATAGACACGTACGTGCTAGATACGTTATAATCATAATATGTATTGTATTTTTGAAACATATGTGGTTTGTATTTATTACAAAACGTAGATGAAAAAAATAGGTAAATTGATATAATAATGCAAAATTAGTTGCTGTGGAAAGTTACGCCTTAAAGAATTTGGTTTCACAGAACAATATAAATTTTCTAAAATATTTTACAAATGTTTATAATTCAAGGCTAAGTAATCAATAACTTTTTTTGCAATATTAAATCATGATTTTTGTGAATAAACAAAAAATGAATGTGACTGATTCGCTCACAAAAGAGCAAAACATGCTACATTTACAGTATTAGCCTAACAGTAGATTTATTTCTAAGTCATAAATCTGTATTGATAGTTCCAAAAAAATTTCAACTAGTCGAAAAATAGACTGAGAAAACCGACTTGTTATTGGTATAAACAGCTATTTTTTTAACCACACAAACTTCATAAATTCAAGCTGCCAAATCACTGATAATTAGTTAAAAGCAAATTATGGTTCTTCCAAACTTCTAAAAAATTTAACGCATTTTGGGCAGAAAAAAGGGCTTGGTTTATTAATAAAAGGTCATCCTCAAATATTAAATATTTGCAAGACCACAGCTTTCTAATGTGTGTTTTTACAAAAATATTTTTTAATATAGTCGCTAAGGCACCATTACTTCATAACAAAGGTATATAACATTCTCTAAACACTTTTTTGATATAATTAAACGTCATTTAGTTATAAGTAGAGTTTGCAAAATAAGCATAGTGTATAATAATAATGTTGAAATACTAAAGTCAAAAGAAATTTATTTTGAACAAAGATTTGCAAACACATGGTTTTGTGCTCATTAGCACTCATCAGTGACGCTTGACTCATTAATTCACGTCAGCTGCGCTTAAATTTCAAAATTGAACAAATTTTTATTTTGAATAAATTTGCTATGATATTGATTAGCTCATATTTAACCCTGATAGCTCTGTGAATTACGCACTACATAGAAGTTAATTTCACTAATTATGTCATCTCAAATTACATATCTATTCATAAAATATATTTTGTTGCATTTTAAGATCTCCTATTGGCTAATTTAATTCCAATTTTAAGCAGTTTAACAAAGAGTTTGCTTTAAAATTTGTTATATGGAGAGGCATCTCTACTAAAAAAATTAAAACATTTCCTACTGAGGTTGCACTTTTTATAAAAATTAGTATATAACGGCTTTTACGTATCTGTTTATATTCAAAAAAATTCAAAATTCCAACTGACTTTTCTTTTTAAAACCAGCTTTTATTACACATTTAAAATTTCTAAAAAGAGTATAATTACAATTTTTATTGTTTTTGAAAAATATTGCTCAATTTATAATAAAATTAATTTGCTACACTTGTTTGAATGTAGAATTAATCTTAAATGCTACAAATAACAATTTATGCACTTATTAGTAAATGATGCCCTCATATATTATTGTTTAAGAAAATATATGCAAATATGGCTTTGATTTAATATTCGAGTGTACTCTGGAGGAACTTACCTTCTACAAAGTGCTGTCGTGGTTTATGCATTAAGTCTGAAAAAGAAAAAGAAAATTACTGTCACATTTTCTTAAACTAAAATATAAAAGCAGTGTTTGTTTGTGCAACGCCAAAGAGTGTAAACATGTTTACCTAAGATTTTTGCTTTAGCCAATGCTTGAAGGATTTTGTAAGAAAATATGTTGCTTGAAAGTGCTAAATTATTCTCATAATTAGTTAAAACACGATAAAAGTAATACATTTATAATAATGAATGAGCTCTTATAACCTACTATAGAAAAGTGTGTTGTAAAAACACCATTAATAATCATGCACATTTTTTTGCTGGCTAATTAAACCCTGGCTGGTATCTTGCTTCTTTTTAATCTCGTAAGTTAGCATTAAATTTATTTTACGTTCGGTTTTTTTTTCAAAAGTATAGCAACATTTTTTCGGATGCGCATTCAATTGCAGAACAGTTTTATGACCACGAGTCATTTAACCGTAAAACGCGTTATGATTACTGTTTTTATTTGCGAATATAATTGACAATTTCACTGCAGATCTGGAATATTAATATCAAAAGTATAAAAGGTTAAAATATAACTTCTTTAGGTGATCAGTAAACTACTCCCAAATGTCAAATAAATAACTAGATAGATTGCAGAAACAGTGTCTTAAAAGAGTAATCTAATCAAAATTTAAAACCACTGGAAGAACTAAATTTAAATTACCCGCTTTACATCTGCGGCTGTAACTAGACAATTTAATCACTAGGTGTTTGGCTTTACATAGTTAAGTAATTGTTCAGTGTTTTACAGCATCCCATTAATATAAAATTTTAATTAGGAAACTGCAAATTAAAAGTTCATCTTAAATTGAGACTAAAAACAATCATTTGATTGAATATTTCATACTAATTCATCATAAAAAAAACAATGACTTGATATTACGTAAAAAGAAAAGATATAATAAGCAAAATATAATAATAAAAGAAATATATATATAAAATAAAGAAAAATTATAAAAAAAGCAAAACTTAATCTATAAAATGAACCGATGGAAACAAGGAAAAATTCAATAATTAGATCAAAAATTACTATAGTTTAAGTGGTTATCTCATAAAACTACTATAAAAATTCATAGAATTGTCAAAAATATTATAGATCATTAAGTTGCAAAATATAATCATAAAAAAAACTACGTTTCTTATCTCTATTATTTCTGTTGAAGCATAATAACAGTGCTACCAATAGCCCTAAAAACAATCTTAGTTACACTCATAACAAAACTCTATCCTTTTATCATGAAAATCGGTATTATTTTGAAAATCTTTAAAAATGTAAAGATGCCTCTCACTTTCAAATATTAAAGACAGTGATTGCCATAGAACCAATAAATAATAGAATTGGTCATTTCTCAAAAACTCTAAAGAATGCAGTTTTCTGTTTGTTTTGTATGAGATTTTTGGTAATTTTTTTTTATAAAACACAAAAATAAACAGATAAAGATTTTGGAAAAACTAAAAGCTTTAAAAATCTTTTAACAAAATCAAAATATGTCAAAAATTAAAATGGCATAAATGCTAAAATTAATTTTTTATTGCTAATTGCATCAAGATTATTTCTACTGCATATAGTCTATCTGAAAGAATTAAAGAGTCACAGCACTCTAAAACTGATGAAATTGCAAAAAAGTGAAATAATTTCAACCAAAAGCACGTTATATCATCAAATAATGACTCATTTGAACCGAAATTAAAGAAAAACGTCTTTATTTAGCTATTTCTTCTTACTTTTAAAGATTAAGATTGATAACAATTGATATAAAACCGATAGGAAAGCTTAAAGATTGATAGAAAAACTATAGTTTCTTATTGTAGAATAAGCCATTACTCAAAAACTGTAAGGAATATTGAGATGGACTTTTCTTTGTTTGTTTTATATTAGTTTTTCGGTATTTTCGTTAATAAGACGCAACAATAGAGATTAAAAGTTGAGTAATAATTGTCAAAAATGAAAATGGCCTAAATGCTAAAATTGGATGTTTTTTGATAAGGGAAACAATATTATCTTTCTCATCTAAAATTGATAAAAATTTCTTTTTTCTGTTATTTTGTCTTAGTTTTAAAGATCATGAATGATAGCGACTGCCATAGAACATCACATAAAATAATTTATTAAAAATTTTCTCCGTCATTTTTCAACATTTTCATCCAAGTCTATAAAATAATATTAAATGACTATTTTCTTACTGATCTACTGACTTTTGTTTAAAATTACTTAAGTTTGATACAATATAACATCACCTGATAGAACAATATTCTAAAAATTTTGTATTTGTTTCTTCCACCATTTTTCAACATTTTCATCAATATCCAGAAATTATTATAAAGTTTTATTTTTTTACTGATTACTCAACCTCTGTTTAATGTAATGGTACAATAGAACATCACTTAATAGAACAATTTATTGAAAAAAATAATTTTTGGCGCCTCCACCATTTTTAAAAAAAAAAATCAAAGTCTTTACAATATTATAAATGTTTATTTTTTTACTAATCTACTAACTTATGTTTGAAATAACTTGCTCAGTTTAAGAGATTGATTAAAAAATTTTAAAATCTGTAGCATTTTAGAAACTGATAAAGTTGCCTAAAATTTAAGAAAGTTTAACAAAAAAAAAGTTATATCACATAATAATGACTATTTGAACCAAAATACAAGCTTTTTTCTCTGCTACTTCTTGTCACTCTCAAAGATTAGGTTTCTGATAGTGACTGCCATAGAATCAATTAAATCAGTCATATTTTAAAAACTATAAGAAATATTAAGATGGAGTTTTTATGCTTGTTGTTTTATAAATTTTAGTGATTTTTTCTGTAGGTTTTTTATTAGGTTTCCAATCGAACGTGAGATTGAAATTCTATAAAAATTCAAAACAAAACATTTTTTTCAAAGATGAACCGCCATAGAGCACAATGTACATCCCGGAGCATAATATAAAAACTCTATTTTCATATCATAAAATAGAAAAACACTTTGAAATTTGATAAAATTACTAAATCAATCTCTATCTATTATTGATTTAAAATAGAGCCCATGTGACATAATAATCTAAATTGAAGTATTTTTGTATCAATTTGAACCATAATTGCAAAGAAACTTTCTAATCTAGACGATTAACAATGATAAATGAAGTAATATCAATATGAGCCTGTTAGTTTACGATAAACCATTAAAAATAACAAAAAGTTGTTTTTAGATGTATGATATTTTCAGTAAATTATTAAATTAGTTTTGTTTTTTTTTAATAAATATTAAAAAGAAAAATGCTCGAAACATTGATAATTATCAAAAATAGTACGTAAAATCAATTTTGTGTTACAATGTAACGACATTCAAATTGTGAAAGATGTCATCAAGCTAGAGTAAACAATTAAGATATTGATCAATTTATTTCTAGTGAAACTCGAAAACAACTTATTGAATGTGGATAAAATCATAAAAAAACTCTGAAGTGTTAATAATTTTATCAGCGGGCTTTTCTAGCGCGACAATAATGTTAAATATATTTTATAAATGTTTGTTTTTGCGGATCCCGTAAAAGCTTTTGTGTGTGTTCAGTGAAACTCTATCAAATGAAAGTAACTTTTATTTACAATATAAATAAAACTGATTGGGCATTTCACGCTTTAACAATATGCTTTTATACAAAATTGAGTGACATAAGCAAAATGAGAAAACTTGAAAAACTGGAATATAGCGGTAGAGAAAATATGGATTAGATCTAAAGCTGTGTAAGCTAAAATGGTACGGCATGAACTTATAGAAGCTGCTTCGAAACGATAAGTGACTGTAATAAAGTGGGAAAAGGGCCGAAAATTTAACTACCTACCTACTTAAAAAAACTTTCTCAACTAACTAAGATGATTATTAATTGTAACATTTTATCAAAAACAAAAAGTACAGTGTTAAAATTCTTGCAGTCTTGCCTTTAAACTTACAGTGATAAATTTCATTACATTTATAACCCCCCCCCCCCTTGAGCTCTTTTAGTCTGTAATTCAACTTTCACCCAATAAAAGTTTTAACTAGACTTAAATTGGTTTTATTATTTATAGCTTAATAACAATAATACTATTAAAAGTAAATTTAATAATAAAATATATCCGCCAATAGCAGTAATTTTAACTAGGTAGAAAATTAAAAACTAACATTATTCAAGCTATTTTATCACTAAAAATTATTGTAAGTTTATAATTAAAAATCAATTAGATAATGACATTTGTAGAATTTGTGTAACAATTGAACACATTTTATCATCTTGTTAAGTGCTAGTTAATAGAGATTATACATGATATAGCAGTTGCAAAAATAGTTCATTCAAACTAGACTTTTAAATTTAATTTATAAAAAATCATATGCCACAAAATTAAAAAACAAATAGATAATTACAAAATAAATATGGAGAACAAACTGCTTCAAAAATTGATATTGCTAATAATAGACCGAATATTATGATAATATTTGAAAAAATTTTTGTAATTTTATTCATACTTTTAATACATAAATGACTAAATATCAGCTGCTTTCGGTGACCATTTTAAAATTTAAAAATGTTTAAAAATTACCTTCAGTTATTTCAGATATGAGTGTTGTACCCATATCATTAAGTAAAAATCTCAGAATTTTAGATTTGAATTTAAAATTCCTGGCAGCAATACAGAAAACAGCCTTATTATGTTCATGTCATATTGTTCAAATGTTTTTAAATGTTGAATCTAACAATTCAAATACGATGATAGCAGACGCGTAAAAAGGTATAATTTAGATTAATTTTTTAAAAAACAAGCTTAGTTTAAAACACAATTTGTAGATTTGGTTTTCAATTTAATTTTTAAATTGATGTTTAAACTAATTGAAAATTAAAAACTTGTTTTTCAACATTTTATATATTATTGAAAACATAATACTATCATTATCACTTATCAGTAATTACCAAAGACCATAATAGTTTTTGAATCCAGCAAAATTGCTGAGCCTCCGGGACTGAAAAAAACTCAAGGTTTTGCTTTTGCTATTCGAAATAAATAAAAATTATCATAAGTTTATAGTTAAAGAATAATTAGTTAATGATATTTGTAAAATGTCTTTCAAAATGCCGGAAATACATGAAAATATTTTATCTTCTTGTTCAGCTTTTAAATTTAATTTAATCAAAAAAGTTGATCTATATTATAATTATAATCCACAAAATTTTTGAGAAAATGATAATGCCATTATATATTGGGATATTATATTAGAATAAAACTCAAAAATTGCTATTTTCGTGAAAAAATGGAGCCAATAAGCCGTATATTGTTTTGGTATTTAAAAAAATAAATTTACATAGTTTATAAATATTACGGTTCAATATTATTTACATGAAAAATTACAAAAAAAAATTAGCTGTTTTCAAAAACCACTTGGGGGACCTTTAGAATTTAAAAATGGTAAAAATTGTACCTTCAGTCATCTGTATACCCATATCCATAAATAAAACTCTCAAAATTTTAGATTTGAATTTAAAATTCCTGACAGCAATGCAGAAAGCAGCATTATTATGTTTATGTCATATTGTTTGAATGTTCTTAAATTATAAATCCAGCAATTCAAATGTTATGATGGCATTTTCATGAAAAATTGTAGCTTAGTTTAATTTAAAAAAACTTATAATTTTAGTTTGGCTTAAAACACAATTGTGCTTTTTTGTTTTAATGTTGTTCCTATATTAGTTGCGAATCTGATTGAAAGATAGTTTTGTGCTTGAACGTAATAATGTTTGTATGCAGCAAAATGGCTACGCCTCCAGAACAGGGAGGCTTAAACTTAATAATAATATTAAATATCCAGCCTAATACAACGGTATATAAAACAAAGGAAAGACAAAGACAAACATACAATTAATAAATACATTACTTTACAAATACAAATACATGCACAAACACAAATACAAAAAAATACCGATTTTATGTAATACATTGATAAATATAGTTAATCCAAGACATTTTACGGCTTTACAACAGCCCAGTTTGTTTATCTTGTATCGCTCGTTGAATTGTGGGTCACCAATATTGACCCAGTGGACCAGCGCAACAGCAAGCAGTCAAAGACTGTTCACGTATATCCAACGATCTATTGGTTGGTTGGATAGGTAATTAAGGTGATAAAACAATCGCCTCAGGGCAGTCTTGTACCGATTGAGTTAACTATACGGTTAATTCATTAATTGTGTTACTGAATTTATCCACTTTATTACTTATAGGAATTGTAAACACCACGCATCTTGATATGTGATATTAATAGAGTAGTTTTGGTGTTCTAGTTTTATGTGAGAAACTAAAGAATACTCTAATTACTTTTGACAAGGCTAAGATTTGATTAAAAAAAAACACATTTCAGACATGACAGATTGTAGAAAATAATCAAAGTTTTCTTCCTCATTCAAAAAACTGCAATAATAGTACTAATTAAACTAGTGTTATTATTAATTAAAGTCAAGTTTTTGTTTGGCTTAAATAAAACAGAACTGAATGGTGTCGTTTAATCTAACTGCTCGGCTAGATTAAACGACACTAAAATTCTCATCGCGTCCATTGTTATACGAAAGCCGCTTAAAAAATGTATACAAAGCTGTGACAAAAACTTTTCAAGCGCGAAAATTTTAAGTGTAAAAAATCCAAATAAATTGTTATATAATTCACTCTATCATAGTCTACAGCGCATATATTATATCTGCAAACCGCATTAAAGTAAACACTCTTATTTAAAAAAAAAAGACAGATTGAGCTTTAATAACCAAGTTTTATAATAGCGTTAAGATTATTATTCTGTTTGACAATCAAAAGTAAAAATTACACATTAAACAAAAGCTAAGACACAAACCAGGTCTTGTGTGAAAGTTAATTCCTGGATATTTCTAAATCAGAAAGTGTCTCAGATGATTATTTCTTAAAATATGTTTTTTTGTCACTTGTTTTATTGCATTTGGAAGCTTTTTGTAAAACTTTAGACTTAAAATCTCAGAAGCTTTTATCGATATTGTTAGCTTGTTGAATTTTGAAAAAATGCTCTCTTTTTATTGATTTTAATGAAAAATGCAGAGTAATCCGCCAAATATCAAGCAGAAAATTTCCAACATTTACCAATATTTAATATTGTTCAATATTGTTTTATTGCCACAATCTTTGAAACAGAACAGAAAAATATATTAACTGATAAAAACAAATTTTAGTGTTTTTAAGAAAAGCTGGAATATTTATCAAGCAAATAATTTCAATAGACTATATACTGTTTTGAAAAAAAAATGCAACACCAACTAAAAAATTTTAAAAATGTTATTGTTCTATTATAGTAATTCCTTTATATTCATTATTCGCCTATACTATAATCATTCTGGTTTTGCTAAATTTGAACATACACATCGTCTAATAAAGTGCTGAGGCGTGAGATAAGTGTTGTGACAAGTCTAAGAAACGCAAATGCCATAAAAGCAAATTTATATCATAAACGGGGCAATTTTGAGATTTTTTTAGTATAAAAAAGTTCAACGATATTATCTACAAATCAAAAATGTTTAAAGCTGCTTAAAACAAAAATTAAAGAATGCCTGCTTCTACATATATGGGATAACTCCCCAAATTATAACCCATCGAGCAACATATTTGTGTCACAGAGCCAAAACACTAACAAAAGATATAACCTTCCTTAACTTTTAACTCAGAAACTACCGCTTAAAAGCGGAACATTGTTACATATGGGATAACTCCCCAAATTATAACCCATCGAGCAACATATTTGTGTCACAGAGCCAAAACACTAACAAAAGATATAACCTTCCTTAACTTTTAACTCAAAAACTACCGCTTAAAAACGGAACATTGTAGTTTGAATTGAATTTTGTGGTGTCAGAAGAGGCTTTTCCTTTCATATCATGCAAGATATTATTTATAACTTGTTGAAAACTTTGAACAAACTTTTATTTCTTTAATTGCTGCTTAAGTGTGTTTTGAACGTGGTAGAGTGCATTGAAATCTGGATTGTGAACAACAATTTCTTACCTCTATATTGTGAGAATTCAAAATCTTGAAGTATAGCTTACAAAAAAATCGACAAATCATTAGAATTTGAAGCTTCTTACATGGAAGTTAAGAAATCAGGTTTCTATATGTAGATGCTACATAAAAATATAGTGCAATATCGTTTACCAACATCTATTAAAGCTAAAGTTACATCAAAAAGTTAAGAAACCAGGTTTCTTCATGCCGATGCTATAAGTCGTCACTTCAAATGAGAGATACCGATTCAGAGAAATAATTTGAGACAAAAAATATATAAGTATATTGCGGATTGGACATCCAAGTTATCACGTTAGCATCTTTCGCATCAAACGCACATCAAATATGTGCAATTTTAACTATCTATTTTGGTTTCTACCAACAAAAAGTTAGCCTCAAGCCGCATCAAAAAGTTTTTTGGCATGAAAGATGTTTTTGCGCAAAGCTAGCAACACTCGCTAACAACACCAACACAATGCCTAACATTTAAAATTTCTTGCTCTTTACGTCTTTACTTTAACTCTACAAGATTAAAGTTGTGTTTAATACACTCTTAAGTGTTCGGAGTTGGTGTTGCAAGTTTAAATGCATTTTAGTTTATGTTTAAGTTTTTTGGTTTTATTGTTTCAAAGATAAGTTTCTGCTGCAATCACCTATTCTCGATAGTTTGGATAACAACAAACTGTGTTTAGGTATCACAAATAAAATTTTATTCAAAAAAGAAGAAAAAATCGCTGTTTATCTACTGTGATTACTATATTTCTTTCTTTAATTCAGTAACAAGCCCTTAAGTTTAAGAGCTGTATCTAATATATCAGTCATTATACTTTGAAATTGAAATAGCTTTCCATTCCACAAATTTATTGCTTTTTTACGCCAACCCACTTGCTTTCGGCATAATTTGATTACGGTAGATGTAACCATGTAAAAAACATCGATTTAAAAATTAACGATCCGAACACGTTCTGAAAAGGGTGACTTGTATTCTGATAGAGTTCGTGCAAAATGTGTGGAAATTTTAATAGTTTTTATGATTCAGTTACTTGAAAATTGTTATTGCACCGAGGTTTCTCGCAAAAAGTTTTTTATGTCGTAGATAATCCTAGACAGAACTCTAACAATAGTAATAAAAGCGCCTGAGTGCTACTTGCCCATATTATTAGCAAACGCGATTACCACCATCTTTCTTTTAGCAACAGCTTTCGACCAAAATTTAATTTACATAAAGAAACGTTTACAAAAAAGTTCAGTTTTTTTTCTAACTCAACGATGACATAATATTATTTAAGCAAATGATTTGATAAGTATTGTTGAAACAAATAAATATAAATTTAATATAGAACTAGACACAATATCTCTCCCAATACTGTTGACTGCATGCATTTCGTTGAACGGTATACTTGCTGAAGCATAAAATCTGATGCATCAGTAGAGTGAGAGACACATCAACGCGTGCTAAAGATTTTCCGCTTAACTCCACATATATAACGTAACTTAAATCATAATATTGCGTTATTAAACGCAAATATTTACAGAAGTATTAATTTAAATTTTCCAATACGTTGGCATCAGAAGTGTGACAAATATGTGCAAACGGTTACGCTCTATTGCTTCATAATTGTAAAGTACAACACACCAAATAAGTTTTCCTTCAGCTGATCTGAAAGACAGTGGCTATAGTAGAATTTTTTGATTAACGTTACATTGTTTCTTTGTCTTTATGTTATAAATTTGAATTATGTACTTTATTTGTGGAAACCACTAAAACAAGCATGCAGCTACAAAACGTACGGTTGTAGTAGAGTAGAATTCCAGATATAAGTACAAAAACGACGACAAGTAGAACTAAAATGAGCAGAAGAATAGTAGGCCGACACCAAGTTGCTAAACATGAGTTTCTCGGTTGAGGGATTGTAGAGACTCTTGAACTAAAGCACCACCCACAAGAGTTGCTTTCAACAGTTGCACTCGGTCCCGAGCAAACGACCCGACTGTCTCCTGCTGAGTTTACCATTACACCCCGATATATGTTTCCGGTAACCCCGCGCGTAACAAAACCGTCATCTTCGTCAGCGACGGCATCACTATAAACTCCGTAAGACGCCACCATGTTTGCCGCCGATTCAGTTCCGTTTGAGTATCTCATGGTGGATTCAAGAGTTGCAGAAGGTTTTGGCCAGCACCAGCAGAAGTCTCTATCGGGCTCTTTATTGGTTGTAGGTACAGAGCTGCTGCCATATGGAGTCGCTTCCCTTACGTACCAAGAGTCACTATACGTCTCGGGTGATTTAAATTGCTCTTTATTTGTATTGTCACGTGTCACATAGTGATTTATATTTATACCCGACTCTACATTACAATTTATTTTGTTTGCGCTTAAGACCATTTTTCTTAGACATTGCGGCACTTAAGATTTTAACTCCAAAAACACTTCATATTCATACATTTTTTAATTATTTTTAGTTATTTTTGTTGCTTGATATTTGTTAACACTGCTGCTTTCTTGATGTAGTTCCACATTGAGCCGACACTGGAAAATGAATACATTCTAATTAAATATCAAAATTTTAGAAAGTCAAATAAAAAATCTTGCAAAATGAAAAACTGCATGTTGTATACTTCGCGCAGATGGCGAGTAGTAATAAAAACAAAACAGTGGTGTAAGTTCTAGATTTTGTAAAACCTCTACACATTTTAAGAAGTAATAAAAATTATACAATGTGTGAAAGTAATATAAAAAAGCACAATAATGTCATTGTATCTGAAATAATTTGGCTTTGTTTGGCTTTCCAGTTAAAAAATTCAGATACAACTGTACCTACCTACTTGTTGAACAAAGCATTCTGGTGTTATTAGTGCAAACAGAAAAGCATAAAATTTAAATTTTTCTAATTATTTATTCAAACTCATATGAGAATAGAGAGGTTTACCTGATATCGGCGTCCGAAAACTCGTTAACATGTTGTCGTGTTAAATGTCATGTTATTTTTGCTTAACACGAATAAATGAAATATATCACAAGGGTCTGTCGGCTTTTAGGTTAAGAAACTTGAGAGATAAGCAAAGAAATTAATTAAAACGTCACAGTTGTAATATCACTAGCATTAGCTTGTATTTATTGTTACTGGAAGTTGAATACAGGGTAGAAAAGAACTGAAAGTTTAAAAAATTGGTAAAATATCAAATTATTCCAATTATAAAAGTAGGTACACTACACAAGGTAGTACGTTATACATTTATTATAATTTAATTTATTAAAAAACGCATTCTTATCTTCAATATACAAAAAGCTACCGTAAATTAGGTCATTCTTTACCAATTCTAAAAAAATCGATTATTTTTAACCGACTTTAAAAGAAAAAGCGAGTTACAGGTATAACACATATGATAATCGTGTAAGACTTGATAACGAGAGGCTTTCCCGGCCAGAAGTCATTGAAAAATTAAAAGAGAAAATTTAGTGAAAATGTGAAAATGAGAACAAGCACGGTAGCATGGCGTGTAAACCACGCTAGAGGCAAAACTTGGTTTGTCATAATATTTTAAGCTGATTCTATTAAGATTTCTACACAAACATTTTCATGTGTGTATGTTTATTTGGACCTATGAATACGGGTGTATTAGTCTATGTACAAAAAGCACTTAGAATGATATCAAAGACTTAAATTAATAAATCATTTAGACAATTGCCATAGCGCAATACCGGTTTGGGATTCGCTAGCTTTCGCTAATGTCTTACTGCAGTTTACAAGCATAATGCTTTTTTTGTTTCTAATGTATTTATAAACTTTACATCATTATCATGTTTTAATGAAAGCAAAAACTAAAGCTCTACAAGTTTCGAGTGTCTGAGAATGTAAGTTGCAATGTTTTATACCAAAGCGGAATATGCAGATCCTTCAAAACTTTGTTTTATTAGGTTCAATTACGCAGTGTGCTAGGATTCCATACGTTTCCAGCTTGCAAATTAAGAAATTATTTAATACCTTTTCAAAGGATTTGCTTAAATGCAGGTATAGATTTTCTCCGCTACTTCTGCCATCAAAAGCTTTAATTCAATTAAATTCAGACATGACAACCAATTTGTAGTAATAGCTTTGCCGAAACAAAACCGTGTTGTCAGAGAGTAATTAGAACATTAGTGCTCACTTATTATGCAATAGGTAAGGTTTCTAATAGTAGAATTTATAATTTCTACAACAATCAAACCAATTAACAAACAGATTGTGCATCTGTAACAAAAAATTACTAATAATTATTATTATCTGATGGTTTTCCAATCAAAAGCAAAAAAACGACGGCAAATACTGTGAGATTATTTAATATTGTTGTTCTATCAAAGGCTTTTGAATAATCGCATAAAAAAAATTATTTAATCCTTGCATGGTTTGATTATTTTTTGATTTTTATCCTTTGCCATGTTGGAGTTTTTACATTTGCTTCCTATTTTAAATGAACAAAGGAAAGTATTGAATACCAAATGCTGATTTCTATCAACATTACTCTTTACCAATCATCAAAAAAAATTATTTTTATTTGAAATATTGAGAATATTTGAGAATATTATTGAGAAGATAAGCACGCTTGGGACAAAAAGTGCTAAAGTGATAACTTGGTTGTCCAATACTGTCTGTGTCTATCAAAATTGACGTCTGTCATTTAGAGCATGTAGATACCTCGTTTCTCAACTTTTGAATGTAATGTTGCCTCTGATAGATATCGCTAGTTGTTCAAATGTGGTTATTTTCCCACGCAATTTTCTCTGCGTGGATGCATTGATGCACAATTATTTGTAAAATAAAAACAAATTATTTGTAATTATTGAATTTTATTGCCACATTACAGCTGTCATAATTTTGTTTTGTTCTCGCATTTCGCTTGATAATATGTCAACTCAAATATTTTGATTTATGTAAAGCACAAATGCGTTCTTCTTTTTAAAACAATGAGAGCGTCTGAAATTTGCGCAAAACATCATAGCAGAACTTTAATTCATTTGCTATTTGAATAGTTATGACATGAGCACATTATGTGAGCCAGCATTCTATATAAAATAAAAAATTTTGACTCATAAAGCCTCGAGCTTGATGTTGTGTGAAATATCTCCGTGTCTCTTGTTAGGTGACACCTCATACATAAATCTATCATTTTTTTGCACTTTTGACTCAAGCTGGTTTAAAAATTGACAATTGCTTTGGTCAGAGAAAATGTTAATTATCTGGAAACAGTAGTTACATAGTTTTTGCATGTTTGCCAGCAGGAATGCTGGAAGTTATGCAAATTACGCTACAATGCAGGGATAAAATTGATTTTTAGCGGATAATTGTTGAACAGAAAATATAATTTCTGCTAAAACTTTGTTAAAAAATTTGAGTTATTTAAAAATTGCATTTTGTTTGTAACAATTTTTACAATATTGATTATAATCTAATTTAGAAAAGAAGCCCTTGCCATGCTTTAATCTGTACAAGGGTGTTGAATTTTAATCATTCATTGCTTTACGACGCAAAGAACATATTTTTTGGTGGCTCTTCACATCATTTGGGTCAATAGGCTTTATTTATTCAAAACATTTTATTTCTTCATGAATACCATACATAGTTTTCAATGTAACTTTCTGTTTTAAATGTTTTAAATTTCTACATATTTTATACAAAAGACATGTCCTCTATTTTAGCATACATTTACCAGGAAACCTGAATACAACTCGGACTTTAATTAAAAAACTCCCATTCGATAGCACTTCAAAATAGAAATAAATCTATTATTAATATATTATACACAGCCATGTTTTTAACGCTCTCTAAAGAACATCCGGACTCGCTAAAATTTTTACTCCATGCTAACTTTAGTTGCAGAACAAAATTAGATAAATTTTTTTGTTTAAATCAATAAATCACCAGAATTCTACCAATTTAAGCTGTTTTGAAAAAAGTACTCTTCTGCAAGAAGAAACTTTGGCTCATAGTGCTGCCATAAACACATTTAAAAAAAACCTGGACTAGGCGATATAGACCATTCAAATGGCCAGCCAGAAGCCCAGACTATACCCCACTCGATTTTTCCTATAGGCTGTTTTCTGTAGCTAATAAAGCTTACGACAAGGCCCGAGAAAGACCTGAAAATTTGCAATAACTCAGAAAACGCTTGAATCACGCTGCAGAAATTACAAAACGCTCTTAAAAACTTCTACAATTGGCTGGGACACTGTTTACCTGCTAAAGCAAAACATTTTCTTCAGTTCTTTCTTCAAAATAAGTGTGTTCATGTATATGTGTTAAATGACTAATTAAAATTTAGCACTATCTACATTATTTTAATTTATTTATGTTGTCATGACATGTTTTGTTGTTATTATTAAGAAAAGTCAGAAGACGAAACATTTTTGTAATTTTTACTTTAAAAATAAATAAATATTAAAACGAAGCTTAATATTTATCAGGTTATGGGCCCAGAGCGCTGTTAATAAAAGTAAAAAGTAAAAAGTAAAAAAAAAAAATGTCGTTGTCGTCAAGTACAATTAAACCTCTCACAAAAGGAAATTATGATACGTGGGCTATGCAAATTGAAGCTGTAATGGTAAAAAATAGTACATGGATGTATGTAAATGGCAAGAAACCAAAACCCGCATTGGTTGAAGATGATGATGCATCGGCTCAAAGAGTTGAAAGGTGGGAAGAAGAAGATGCTAAAGCTAAGTCAGATTTAATAATTGCTATTGATCCAAGTTTATTACGAATGGTAAAAGGTTTAAATACTTCAAAACAAATTTGGGACAAGTTAAAATCAGAATATGCATCTACGGGACCAGTAAAACGAGCAAGTTTACTCAAACGTGTGACATCTTACAAGATAATAGACAACGGTGATTTTCATACTCAACTGATGGAATTTTTTGACATAATATCTAAGTTGTCAGCTATGGGAGTCGAAATGCATGATGATTTACAGTCAACATTACTTCTTAATGCATTGCCCTCAAGTTTTGAAATGTTCAGATGTGCTATGGAGTCTCAAAATGAATTGCCTAAACCAGATATACTTAGAGAAAAGGTTATTGAAAAGTATGATGCTCAAAGTCAACGTGACATGGATAATTCAGAGGTTATGTGGGTCAAGCAAAACTTTAAAAATTTTAAACCGTCTCAAAGTAGTGGACCTCAAGGTAATAAAAATCAAGGAAATGGATATCAGAGAGGTGGATATCAAAGAGGTGGATATCAAAGAGGTGGATATCAAGGAGGGCAACGCAGAAACGATAGTAATTTAAACAAGCCATTTAAGTATAATTGTTTCATCTGTAATAAAATTGGGCACAAAGCAGCTGATTGTCCAGATAGAGCAAACGATGAAAAGCAAGAATATTCATCAAAAGTTGAAGCTCAAGTCGAAGATGCGTTTCGAGTAACGGAAGAGGCTCTTCATACGAAGCAGATATCAAATGATAGTCGATGGTGTTTAGATAGTGGCTGTACATCTCATATGTGTAATAATGAAGCAGCATTCATCAATATGACGTCAAAAAATGGAAATGTTTTGTTAGCCAGCGATGCACAAACTGAAATTGTAGCAAAAGGAACTGCTCGTGTTTTTACTACAGATGGAAAATCAAATAGGTCGGTAAAACTTAATGATACATTATTGGTAAAAGAATTAAGAACTAATTTGTTATCTGTTGCGAGAATTACGGATCATGGAAATACTGTCAGTTTTTCTAAAACTGGTGCAACTATTTTTGGAAAAGATGGTGAAATAAAACTGTAAGCACAAAGAGTTGGAAACTTATATTATGTCTGTGGCAGTGAAGAGCAAGCAAATGCGGCAATAAATAATAATTCAGCAAGTTTGAAGTTATGGCATCATCGTCTGGGACATTTAAATAAAGAAGATCTGTTAGAAATTTCAAGAAAAGAATTAGCTAGTGGTATGAAAATAAATGAAGAAAAAAAATTGGAGGCATGTGACATATGTTTAAAAGGAAAAATGACTGTATTACCATTTCCTAAGAAGTCTGAACGATGTACAACGAAATTAGAACTAATACACACTGATGTTTGGGGACCGTCAAGAGTAGAATCATTAGGACGTGCTCGATATTTCGTAACATTTATCGATGACAGTACACGATGGTGTGATGTTAAATTTTTACGTCTTAAAAGTGATGTTCTTCAAGCTTTTAAAGAATATAAAGCACGTGTTGAAACTCAGACAAATTGTAAGATTAAATATTTGATGTCCGATAATGGAACAGAATATTGTAATAAAGAGTTTGATGAATTCCTAAAGAAAAATGGTATTTCTAGACGTCTAACTGTTCCCTATACACCACAGCAAAACGGAGTGGCAGAGCGGAAAAACAGGACATTAATTGAAATGACGCGATGTCTTTTAATTCAATCTGGATTGAGTCATGGATTTTGGGCTGAGGCAGTAGCTACTTCTAATTATCTAAGAAACAGATGTCCAACATCTAGTTTGGATAATCATTCTCCATTTGAAGTTTGGAATAAATTAATACCTGATTTAAGTAATCTAAAAGTTTTTGGTGCAAAATCATTTGTTTTAGAAAAACAACTAGGGAAATCAAAGTTTGATCCGCGTTCAAAAGAAGGTATTTTAGTCGGTTATTCAGAAGAATCAAAAGGTTATCGAGTATGGATTCCAATTGAAAGAAAGGTTGTAGTTGCTAGAGATGTACAAATTCTTGAGGATCAGTTTTTAAATGAAATAAAAGAAGATAAAATTTTCGATAAAAATGAAGAAAATATTGAATGTGTTCATATGCCTATTCAAATTGAAAATGATGAAATTAATGAAGAAATTTGTACACCAAATCGTATTTCATGTCGAAAACCGGGAAGACCACGGATGGAGAAAACAGGTAAAAGAGGAAGACCAAGAAAAATTTACAACACTGGACAAGCAGCAAATATAAACGAAGACCAAGAGGAGCATGATGATAATGAAGATATTGAAATGCAAGAAGAACCAAGTGATGATGAAATATTTGTTGATGCAACAGAACATGAAGAAGAAATAATTGAAGAAGCAAATCTTATTGATATAACCTTGAAAGAAGCGATGGCTGGAGACAAAGCACTTGAGTGGATGGAAGCAATTACTGAAGAAATTCGGGGTTTAATTAAAAATAACACGTGGGAAATAGTTGATCGTCCAAAAGACAGAGCGGTTATTACTTGTAAAATTGTACTTCGAAACAAATTTAAGCCAGATGGAACACTTGAAAGAAGAAAAGCTCGAGTTGTTGCTCGAGGGTTTACACAACGACAAGGAATAGATTTTACGGATACTTTTGCACCTGTAGCCAGGTTGGATTCTATCAGACTTTTGATGGCATTAGCTGTACGTGAAGGTTTACCAGTTTATCAAATAGATGTTGTAGCAGCTTATTTAAATGGATTTTTGGAAGAAGAAATATTTATGGAACTGCCAGAATATATCAAAGAAGCATTAAAAGAAATTATTAAAAAGGATGGTCGAAACAGTAATTTAGGAAAGATTGCTTACGAGATGCTCCAAAAATTATCACAAAATAACAAAGTTTGTAAATTAAAAAAGGCATTGTATGGTCTGCGGCAAGCTGGTCGTCAATGGAATAAAATATTGAATGAAAAATTAGAAAATCTTGGATTAACTTCAGCAGCTAGTGACACATGTTTTTACTACAATATGAGTGAGGATCAATATACAATTTTGGTTGTATACGTTGATGATATTTTATATATATCAAGAAATAAGACAGATATTGAAAGAATTAAAGCTGGACTTGCAAAAAGATTTGAAATTAAAGATCTTGGTTTAGCACGACATTGTCTGGGAATTGAAATCAATCAAGTTGATGGAAATATTGAGTTAAATCAACAAAGTTATGTAAAAGATCTTTTAAAAAGATTTTACATGGAAGAATGTAACCCAGTACGAACTCCTAGTGAATCTCAAGCTAAGTTACCAGAAGGAAATCAGTATAGAAGAAAAGATGAAGAAAAGCCATTTCGACAGTTAATTGGATCATTAATGTACTTGGCAATTGCTACTCGTCCTGATATCACATTTACTGTCAATAGACTGTCACAATTCAACGAAAAATACCAAGAAGTTCATTGGTCAGCAGCGAAACGTGTATTGCGCTATTTACAAGGTACCCAGAATTATGGATTAGTGTACAAGAAAGACCAGTTGGGAATCCAAGGATTTTCGGATGCTGACCATGCAAATGATGAAAATGATCGAATTTCATATACAGGATATATTTTTATGTTAAGTGGAGCTGCAATATCATGGCGTTCGAAGAAACAGCAGTCAGTTGCAATATCATCAACAGAATCAGAGTACGTGGCTTTATCAGAAACATCTCGTGAAGCACTATATCTACGAAATTTGATGTTAGAATTGAAATTAAATGATTTGTCAATGGTGAATCTTGGTACTGACAATCGTGGAGCAAAGTACATTGCAGAAAATGCTACTTGTCACTCACGTACTAAACATATTGCTACAAGATACCATTTTGTTCGTCAATTGGTGAGAAATAATGAAATAAAATTGAGGCATGTTCCATCTAAAATAATGCCTGCTGACATTCTTACGAAACCACTTCCAGGACCTTCACATTATCGTCTTGTTGATGCAATGGGACTAAAAATTTGTCAAAGTGCAAAATTTGAGAAGGGCGTGTTAAATGACTAATTAAAATTTAGCACTATCTACATTATTTTAATTTATTTATGTTGTCATGACATGTTTTGTTGTTATTATTAAGAAAAGTCAGAAGACGAAACATTTTTGTAATTTTTACTTTAAAAATAAATAAATATTAAAACGAAGCTTAATATTTATCAATATGTATTTATTGAACTAATAATAGTTTAATAAACTACGTTATTTTACGTTGTATATAAGCAATAACAATTAAATAGAAAATATCTTTTCCAACGGCATTACGTTTTTTTGCAAGGAGTCATCAAATAGATATTAGTTTAAATCTATTAATGACACTATTCCAGCAAACAGTAAAGTTGAGCTGTCAAAATTTGTAATGCAAATCTCTTGAAAAGCAAAACATTGTCTCGCATTGTACTTTGTTTATATTTATAATGGCATGAGCCAGACATAAATAAACTTGTACTGAGACATCTTGTCGCTCAATCGATCCGTCTGACCGTTTCTATAACAATGAATATGAAGGGGTGAGTTGAAGTAGATTCTTGATGATAATGTAGCTGGCTATTGCTGCTCTGTTCTGTTTTAACATGAATATTTAATGCTTATAATCGTAGAACATAGACATTCTGACACATTTATTATAGAGGAGGAGTTGACTGTTATTTTACTCATATTATTTGTTAAAATTTAGATTAAAATAATTAAGTCAATAATTTAGTGTTTTATTGTTATTGACGCAACGGAATAAGATCTGAAAAAAAATAGGTTATTATAAATAAAATTTTTAATTATTTATTGATGATAAGTAAATTGAGTATCTTTATAGATTTTTGATTAGAAGACTTAAAGTTTGCTGCTTACTGTTTGATAATACTTTGCGTCGATTCGAATACTTCAAATTTATATCAAAGCATAGCATAATACGGCTTATAGGATTTGACCGTATTAGCCGTCATACAATTTTGCCGTGTTCGCCGTAATTAGTAACAATGTAACTTTTCTAAATTCAGCTTTGATTTTGCACTTATTTGTTATCGATCATATAGAAGAAAGTCGAAAAACCTACTTTTGGCAGTAAAAAGCATAAAATTTGCATTGTGGCTGTACATGGTTAAAGACAATGCTTTGGAATAAAAATTAGCGAGCTTTGCTGGTCGTAAGTTGGGATACCCTTTATCTAAAAGCTTAAATAAAGAGCATTATCAATTCCCACACCAAGTTGAGATATTTATCGCTCCCATACAACAAACTCTTAAAACGACAAAGTTGTCACAATAGCCACTATTCAGTTGTTACTTCAAATTGCAGCTGTAGGGTGTTGTAGGTACAAAAAGTTATAATATTAATAGCCAACTGCAGACAACTGCGGTGAATAACAACCTAAAGGAATGCTGCAAAGTAGGTTATTATTTCAGTTAGTAGGATATGTTCTCTTTTATTTTTTGTTGCTTTATTACACTTTGGTTTTTTAATGACAACTTTGTATTTTGCCGGTGTTTTAAGCTAAATACAAAAGTGTTATATTAGACCTAAAGACATTAAATAATGATTTTAAAATTGCTGGTTGCAACGTAGCGCAGAATAAATCAACATTATTAAATTCTTGTTTAATATGAAGAACACTGTTTATTTGTGCTTCGCTTTAATATGCAAAGCACTAAAGAAAAATTTGAGTTTAATAAAAACCTTTCAGGTTTCGGAAAATCCAAAGAATTTACCAGCTACGATTGTAACTTGTTGCATTTCGCTGAAACTATCACAAATTAAATCTGTACAGTTAAGAGTGTAGCAAAATTGATGGCAAAAGCGAGACGATTTAATTAAATATTATTTTATTGCCTATTTGACGTATATGAGGGTATTTTCATTGAAACATGACTTCTATCGATCGAGCTTTATACCTTCTGCAACATACTATACAGCGTGAGCCAACGAATAACCCGGATTTTTTTTAAAAGCTTAAATGTACTTTTTGCACTCAAAGATCGGCAGTTTCCGGTCGTTCCCAATGCATCAAAAAACGTTTTTCCGCACCGCGGTGTTTTTTACTTTGCTGCCTCGGCAAGTTCCCAAATTTAATAAATTCTGCTTGTCCTATTATATTAGTGCCTTGTTAAAAATTAAACAAATTATGACAAACAAAAGCGTTTAAATTGAATTTTAAGTCAAATGACTTATTGCTGCTACCCACCGTTTGCAACAAAATATCCTAAAGCTTGACAATTTAATTTAATTGATAAAGAGTTCAAAGATTTATAAATAAACTATAGTTTTTTATAAACTATAAGGAATATTAAGATAAAAATTTCCGGTTTGGTTTCTATTAGTTTCTCAGTGATTCTTTTGAACACAACAATCAAACTACGTGAAAATTTGGAAAAAAATAAAAAAAAAGCCTTGACAATTTAATTTAAAAAAAAAACATATTTGGAAAAATAGCTTGGAGAACACGCTTAATAAGGGTATTACTACACTTGCTTTATAAAACTCGTCTGGTGCGCCAAATCAACCCTTAATACACTAGATTATGTTACAAATTATTGGAATTATCCTATTATTACATGCGTTTTTAATTGTTTTACTTATTTATAATAAGTAAAAAAATTTTTTTAGCGTACTATTTGGCTATTAGAGATTTAAAAAAAATTTTATTTGAAAATAACAATGTTACAGTAGTTTTTGTCATTTCTAATAAGTTCTCTTATTGATTAGAATTAAATATATATTTTTTATTACACCGAGCATGGTCAATTAGAGTATTGGAGTATTTTTCTATAAATAAAAACACTTATTGTATTGTACAATATTTCATCCGCTAACTGTTAGTAAAATATAGGTATTATCTTCCCAACGTCGCGGTAATAATATTATTCTGCTAAAAACATTTCCGAGGTTTAGTTCATTCCTGATTTATTAGGATTAAGGTTTAGTTATTCCTGATATGTTATTTTCCGCGGATGAATAAGTTTCTAGCTATTATCCATGCCACTTTCAAAATCAAAACTCTACACCACCTGGTTTTATAGAGTTGCGTGTTTTGTAATAAATTTATCACTTTTTCCAATTTGTAAAGCTTTGTAGAAAACAGAAATCGTGCTTTCAAAAAACATTAAGCTTGTAAAAACAATTTTATATTATATATAAAATATTCACAAAATACGTTTATTTAAATGACTATTATTCCTGTTTTAGCACTGTTATCGACTAGGAAATAACAAAATAATTTAAAATACAGGACAAATTGAGACTTCTGTTTATAAATTCAAGATGAGGATATTGTGACAAAACATTCGAATTGAAGCACCGATTTAAATGATAATTGAATACAGGTAGCCTTCCGGTTCGATACCTTACGATACAGAGGGGAGCTTGCAGTCAATACTACAAAGTAAAATATGCAAAGTTTAGTACTTTAGCATTAAAAGCGAGCTCCTGGTAAAAATTTAAACAACTTCTGCAAATATAAAAATACAAATTAAGTCTATTCTCTGTTTTTTTTTTCTAGAAAGAGGTGCACAAGTTAAGAGTTTCCGTCACATAATTGAACAATTTCCTAAAAATTTTCATTTGGCGCCTCCACCACTTTTCCACACTTTTATCAAAAAGCAAAAAGTAGCATAAATGTTCAATTTTCTATTGATCTTCTAACATACTTTTATAGTAACTTAAATATCTTTTGATTTTAATGCACTAGGAGCTATTTATTATAGATGCTCAACTTTCTTTTGGTCTGCTAACATACTTTTACGAGTAACTTAAATAATTTATAATTTCAATTTAGTTGCAACTCTCACAATTGAACATTTACTAATAATTTTACATTTGGCGCATCCGCCATTTTTGAACACTTTTATCAAAAAGCAGAAAACATTATGAATGTTTTACTTTATGTTCATCTACTAACTGAATCTAGCAGTAACTTCAATAACTCCTGATTTTAACGCAGTAGAAGCTCACCTAATTAAGCAATTTTTTTTTGCATTTGGCGCCTCCACCATTTTTCAACATTTTCATCAAAATGCAAGAAATATTATGAATTAACTTGTGGTTTTAATGTAGTATAAATTCACATAAGCATTTTACATTTGTCTCATCTGAATTTTAAGTTTAAAGCGTCTAGAAGTTTTTTATTCCTGTTCCTCTGTAAACTCATTTTTTCAATATTTTGTCTATCAGTTTTTGAAAAATCCAACCCATTGATAATCAGGATTATTTATATCAACTATGTGTTGTATAAATATAGCAAAATCGATAGAAAAACATATAATAGTAAATTCCGACATAATTTAATTACGAAGAGTTGGTTTGGTTAATGGTAGTTCAATAAACTTTACACGAGGCTGTAAAACTGTATGCGTCGGCTTTGGAATCAAGGGTTTTGCAACTTAGAAATATTTAGGTGTAAGGTAAAGCAGGGACAAAGAAAAAGCATAGAGATAAATGGTCCGTAGCAGAGAGCAAGATTGATGGAAGCCAGGGTATAGGAATTGGAACGCTGAGCGCCAGCTCGAAAGATACATGTGTCGATGCGGAAATACAAGAAGTGAGCAAGAATTTGATGTTTATGGAACAATTGTAATTCAAAGTTCTGTAGGTTGAGCATTGGTGTGAATTTCGAGTTTATTAGACTATTTCAATGAAGACCTATAAGCACTGATCAATAAATTGGCTCGTATTAAAATAGAGAGAAAAAGTTATTTTAAAACGCAAATCTTTTAATCAGGGTAACACTTGATTGAGACGTTTATAATTTTGACGTAAGCACCTTGTTTTTTTATGATTAACAGGATTCTTGTTACCTCATAAACTCTAATTTTATGTCCCATAATCCTATTAAGTCCACATGAAAAAGAGGCAGAAAATTTGTTCCCATTTTTTAAAATGTCTTTTTTATATCCAGCAAAACTTCTAGAAGTTAAAGAAAGGTTTAAAAAGATTTAGTCGTTTTTGGACTGATTAGAGAATCTAGCTTTATAATCTTTAGTTGGTACCAAATTATAAAGAACATTGGTGTTTCAACATATTAAAAACTTTAAAAGAATATAAAATATTACAAAATAATGATTCATTTGAACCAAAATTGACAAAAAACATATTCTTTTTGTCAATTCTTCTCACTTTAAAGATTTAGAATGATAGCTATTGCCATTTGACAATATATTAAAAATTCTGTATTTGGCGCATCCACCATTTTTCAACATTTTTATCAAAGTTTTTAAAATATTACAAAATAATGACCATTTAAACCAAAATTGAAAAGAAACGTCTTTTTTTGTTATTTCTTTTCACTTTAATGGTAGCGACTGCCATAGTACAGTTTACTAAAAATTTTGTATTTTGTTAATTCTTCTTATTTTCAAAGGATAAAGAAAGGAACGACTGCTGTAAAATTGATAGAGAGTTCAAAGATTGATATATGAACTATAGTTTTTTATAAACGATAAGGAATATTACGATGAAAATTTCCGGTTTGGTTTCTATTAGTTTCTCAGTCATTTTTTTAAACACAACAATCAAACTAAATTGAAGTTTGGAAAAAAATCACAAAAAGCCTCAAAAAATTAATATTGTCAAAAATTAAATAATATGCTAAAATAGATAACTTTTTAATAAATGAATCTTAACTTTACTTTATATGGTCCGTCTGGAAAAATTACAGATTACAATTACGAGTTACAGCACTTTAAAAACTAATAAAATTGCAAAAAGGTTTTTACTGAAATAAATAATAAATTTAAAATAATATAATTTATTATTTAGTAATTTTTATCACTTATGTTAAAAAAATGTATTTTTCAGTCAATTTTTGGAAAAGTACAGCAAAAGATTTGAAAAAAACCGTGAAAACTTCTATTAAAAAAACATTTTAAACTTAATATATAATTTTAAATCTCCATCTCCAAGAAAATACAGTTCAAAAGACTTTGAAATTTAATATAATAAATTTAATAAATTTTTAAAAATAAACGTAATGGAGCACATTCAATCACTAAATAATGATTCATAATGCAAAATATACTTCTTTCCTTCTATATAAATCATTTTTCAAAATATATTTTTTTTAAATCATCAGGAATATTTTATTGCAATTTTTCCTAATTACTGTTTTCTTTCTGAAAAAAAGAAAATTGGATCATTGAATAGAAAATATAAATTTACAAAAGTATCAAAATGAAATATAATGTTTTTTGTGAATTAGATTCAAAAAAATTTTCTCAATTTACAAAAAAATTCTACTTTTTCTATAATTTAAAAAAACATGTTATGTAGAGATATGCCTAAAGTCTAACCAAACAGAAGTATGATTAAATATTAATAACAAATTAGAAAATATACACAGAGGAAATGCATACTGTCGTGTAAGAAAAGCGTAAAATATTGTTTTTGTCAATTAGACACAAAAATTTTTTTTTGAATTTTCAAAAAGTTTGTAGTTTTTTTATAATTCTAAAAAGGATGTTTTATAGAAGTATACCTAAAGCTTGACAAAACAGAAGTATGATTAAATATTTATAACAAATTAGAAAATATACACAGAGGAAATGCATACTGTCGTGTAAAAAAAGCAAATAATAGTGTTTTTGTCAAATAGACACAAAAAAAATTTTCAATTTCCAAAAAATTCCTAGTTTTACTTATAATTCAAAAAAAAATGTTTTGTAGAAGTATACCTAAAGCTTGACAAAACAGAAGTATGATTAAATGTTTATGACAAATTAGAAAATATACACAGAGGAAATGCATACTGCGGTGTAAAAAAAGCAAATAATATTGTTTTTGTCAATTATACACAATTTTTTTTTTCAATTTCCAAAAAACTTCTAGTTTTTGTTATAATTTTAAAAAAGATGTTTTGTAGAAGTATACCTAAAGCTTGACAAAACAGAAGTATGATTAAATATTTATAAAAATAAATTGTGAACATAAAGGTATTACAAATTGCAATTTTAAATATTTAATATATCTAAGCCTACTTGGAATAATTGCTGTGAGGCTGGCAAAGAGAATACTTTGTATAATCCATCTGCTTATTATTTTTTGTGGATAATTTTGAAATTTTACATAAAGGAAAAGGTGAAGGTTAACAGACGTGATTAGGAAGCAGGACTGCTTCCATATTACCGAAAGGTTAATAACAAAATGGTTGCCATGCAACCTTTTTGTGACCTAACGATAAGGTTTGTGCTTTTCACGTAATTTTGTGGGGAAGCGACTTCTATTCGCTTGCAACCTATATTAGTTCGGCTTCAGCTTATCTCAAACTCTACTTTACATACCGAGATATTCCTGCGCAAACTATTTCACTAGTTGCTAAATATTTTAGAAACTACCGTTATAAAACAAAGATAAAACACAAAAACACAAAA
Source organism: Lagria hirta (assembly GCA_947359425.1). NCBI lineage: Eukaryota > Metazoa > Arthropoda > Insecta > Coleoptera > Tenebrionidae > Lagria > Lagria hirta. The sequence continues at coordinate 5,249,078 of OX375799.1, forward strand.
CTTTTCTCAAAAGTGAGATATTTCCTCATAATCTAAAGTTTACAAACGTTAACAACTGGCAAAGAAAAATGTTTTATTGAGCCAAAAAAGCAGCAAGTTTTATTGCCTCCACAATTAACAACTGATTTAAATTCTCTCCCTTCTCTTAATCATAAATTTATAGCAGGAACACTCGTCGGTATTAGACTCCTATGACAGGATTAATTTCCGAGTTTATTAATGTTTGAATTAAACTTGTCAATAGTAGATGTCTAATGTTGTTTTGCAACTTTGTGAAAGACATACAAAATGCAAATTCTGATAGCAATCTACAAACTGTTGCAAATTAAAAAAAAAATTAACCCTTTTGAGGCCGAGGGGTCACTGAAGACACCGCAATAAACATTGTTTCAACAACATTAAAAAAAAAAATGACATTGCTTGACAATTTGTTTCCAATGGTATGTTGTAGTACATTTTGTTAATTCAGCTAACTAGAAAATTATACGAACGTATAATTTTGTGTTTTTTAGCAAAACTAATACATAATTTGCTACAATTAACAGCTTTGTGCTGATTAAAAATACTTTATTACAGAAATACATATCATGAACGGTATTTTTGTAGTGGAAAACATTTACTTGTAATATCAGATCGAAATTTTTCATGTTATACGTAAATATCGAACTATTATTATAAACCCTTTCTTTCCTTAAGCCCATTATCATTACAATACTGGTGTTGTACAAATTCGAAATTGAAAGTGACACCAGGATCTCTGCATAGTGTTTGATAATACACATAACCCGATATCAATAAATTTTGTGTTATCTGAAATTACGGTAACAGTAATCGGTTAGAACATGAACAAAATGGTATTGTTTAAAGTGTTAGTTATGTTGTGATAAATAGGTTATAATAGATAAGACACTTTTGTACAATATTCAATCCAATAATTCAAAACGTGTAAAATTCTCCTGGAATTTCAAATAGGGCTGTAAAAAAATAAAAAAACTTTCAACCGCATATTAATAAACTTATAAACCTGTTTATTATAAAAATCAATACCTACCCTGTGTGCAGTTAATATTTACAATTATATATAATAATATTGCAAATATATTCAACACTCTAAAATAATTAAAAAGAAAAAACAGACATTTGTACATTTCTGGCAAATGAACATAAACTGCTAGGTATTAAATAGGTAATACATTACTGCACTATTATTTGGTGTGATGCATAAATTGTTAAATAAATATTTATAATTAAATATTCAAAATGTTGCTATTGCATTTAGTTTTACATTTACCGACCGATTTATTGATTATTTACTCAACACATTAATAATTAAACAAAAATGTCTACTAATGGCACTAACTAAACCAACTAGTTCGGAAAAGTATAAGAGTTTAATTATTCAACTTTTAATGTGTCAACCGATAACCGAACGGAACAAGGCACCGGTGTAGTAATACAAACTAATAGTGTAAAACATTCAAAATAGATAATTTTATAAAAAAATAACAAAAATGGCCGGCAAACTATTGAAATTTCGGGATTTATTTCAGCACAAGACGCATATGTTCTGTTAAGGTGTTCTTTTACAATTCTTACGTAATGTGGAGAAGCACCGTCTTGCTGTAACTATATATCTCTCTCCTGCATTGAATAGGAACAATTTCAAGTAATAAAGTAACGTGTTTTGTAAAAATTCAAGATAACGATTACAAATCAGTTTCGTTAAAAAGTACGGTCCATCAATCTAGTTGCCCACTATTCACGCATTTATAGAGACGACTTCTTAAAAGCAAGTTTTTTGTATCCAGTGAGACTTTTCCAAAGTGTAGTGGCAATTGTGCCAATTGACAGGACCATTGTTCGAAAATTTTGCCTCGTCGCTGTTAATGAAATTATTTAAAATACAATCTTTGTTTTTCTTTTCTACAAAATTGTAAAACTGGACTCGCGTCTTTTTAATCCTTGAACCAAGATCACTTGATTTTCTGAGATGACTTTCGACTGATTTCAGTTTCTTTGAATATTTGCGTTTGACCAATATGTGGATCAATATCGATAACTTTCAAAATCCGTACCTCATTTTCTAATTTTATCTCTTTTTAGTTTTAGTCAGTTCAAAAACATGTCCACTTTTTTATCATTAGAATACATCTTTGTTTTTAAAACTACGTTTGAAATAATATAGTTATATTGAGTGTCAAAATGACGGATGATTGACAATGAATAATGTTAGGAATGTTAAGAGAAACCCTTCATAAAATTAGGTTGCGTTTCTAAATCGGCAAGGTCGTACTATTACGTGGCCCAGGCTGTATATGAGTATAGTAACGGGTTTACTTTATCTCAACCATCTTGTATAATAATTTGTTTAAAAAGTAACACAGACGGCTAAAGTTTTAGTTTATACAGAACTAAAATTTCATTTCGTATTGTAGCAAATTTGAGCCACAACAAAATATATTTTAAAATTTTTCCTCAAAAACAACCAAGCTTTACGAGTAGTATTTTTGAAGCATTTCGTATGGTATTTACTAGAATTTTGTGTTTATAAATTAGCTACAAAATTGGAACATTGTAATAAAATTATTGGCATTTTCGATATGTCAAAAGCATTTAAGCTATGAGCCATTTATCTATCTGTACGCACTCGCTTGCTGATTATAGCATAATGATTCATTTCAAAAATGCGACTGTTTAGGCTTAACTTATTCGAACCAGTGACTTTTACCATTTACGAGCACTCTACTTTTAATAAATTACACCGTTACGCGGAAAACAAAAAGCTCTCATACAATATAGATACGCGGTGGTGTTTATTTTAGCAAAATTCTTTTTACGTAATGCTGCCGCTTCGTGGGCCTGGTACAATAACTTTAATCCATTATTCCGAAAAACTAACGTGAACTAAACAAAAAGCTCACTCAACTTTTCGTTAGGGCTGCTGTAAATTATTGTAATGACCATGAGGTGTCAACCGTTTTTCTTTGTTTGATCTTTTCAAGCAGATAAGACGCTTACGCCTAATAAAAAGATGGTGACCCACTTTATACTACCTCATTCAGCCCGCTATAATGCTAAAACGTCATCTTTGATTTATTAGGAAAATCAAAAACAAGCATCTTGTTGATGAACTGATCTACTAAATAACTCACCCACAACAGTTAAGTTTCAGTTTTATTTATTGAACTTAACATTAACATCTTTTAATGCTTTTTACTCGCATAAAAGCTTATTAAAGTCATGTAAGAACTTATCTATGCATCAATTCTTTTTTGAAATCAACACAATGTAATTAAACTGCTTCTAAAACTTAATACTGTTACATCAAACCGGCTTATAGCAAAAATAAACCATGTATAGTAAAAGAAATAAATATCAAATTTGCCGTTTTGATCCAAAATTGCACGTCAAAGTCATTGGCTCGGTTCACACAACAGTATCAGATCCCCGTGGCATAAGACAACACTGCAGATGATCATTGTAAGCAATTTTAGACCAAAATGATAAATTTTTTTATACTCACTTTTTAGTTATCCAATTCTAAATTGACTGATGGTTGACTATAAGCACAACTGAAGAAAAAAATCTTTCACGGCTAGAAATCAATAAAATGTCAAAATCAAGAAAACCGTGTCGACGTTTTGCAATCTATTGGTAGAAGCGTCATCAGGACAAGAAATTAAAATTTCAATTTCTCTTTCCTGAATTAAAAAAAGATGAATAAATTAATTAACCTAGAAAAAAAGCAAATTAAATAATCGGTTTCAAACAATGTTCAATTACTGAATTATTTTACTTTAATTTATGTTCTATAAAGTCATATTTATATGATTTTAATAAATGTTTGCCGCGTTTGAAATTAGTTAATTAATACAAGCTAAGGTTAGCTAGGGGTTAACTACGTGAAGAAATATTTGAACAGCATTTCCACTTTTGAACTATAAAATTTTCAGGCTTTTTGTTCACACTTCGAAAATTCTACGGTATAACGTTGTAAACGAGACGCCGCAATGATAATGAAGTGTCGGTGTACTGGCTTCTCTCGTCACTCTAGAGACCACTATTCTACTTTCTGCATTCTTTTAACTTGTAATTTCACGTTTTCCAAGTGAGATATTCACTATAGGGCTTATAATATCAAGATACAACAATTTACACTTTTAGTGTAAATTAAAAAGCGTCCATATGAGCGTCACTTATTATTAAACTAAAACTTGTTATCTAACAACGTCCGTTCTCTGTTTTGCAACACAAAATAAATAAACACTGTAGATGTTGGAAAAGTAAAGATAATCAATAGATATTTTTGCAAGTTTTAAATTAAATTTGGCCTACAACAGCAAAGCTCTGGGAAAACTCCGAATCTCTGTTTTCAGTTTGTGTCATGATTGTAATTAAAAATAAAATTTTAATTGTCTTAAGCTAGTTATGTCGTTTACCAGTCGAAACAAATAAAAACCAATTTGCAACTATTCAGAATTTAATTAAGAGATTGTGTTTGAATTTCGCCAAAATAGGTTTTGTTGAGAGGTTTGTGAAAACAAGATTTCAGTAACATAGTTTCCAAAGTCCAGCTTCAAACTATTGATAATTCTATCACAAATAAGCAAATTTGCAACGGCTCTAATAATAGAGATAAGCTTAGAAAACTTGCTAAATCAAAAAAGGATTTTTGGTTGAATGAGCTTTTTCACCTACTTATGGCATTATTAACGACTAAACATTTTCGGATTCAGTTTGAAATGCAAGATAGTCAAGTAATTAAAATCCGTTAAAGGTTAAGTAGTCTAACATCTATGAAAATTCGATTAAAAAACAAAAATTGACAAATTAAAACGCTCAATTACAGTAAAATTCACACAACTGTCCGAACATGCAGGTTAACCATAGTTAAATTTTTTTCTTTTCTATTTTTTCAACTCTTTTCCCCATGTTAGCTTTTTGTGCTGGTATTGCCAAACACAATTAAACCTTATTAAAATAAATTTGCCTCCTAAATTGAGCTGAATTTTAGCCATCTTTTTATCAGATATTTTCTCAAATCTTGTGCCAATTTTGTAATTTGACAGTGTAAAATCAAACAAATTATTGCAAGAATCATGACTACTCGATAACTTACGATTTCATAAAAAAATTAAGATCCAGCAAGAATGTTAACAGTAATTCTGTGGATGTATAAGGGCATATTGGTAAATTTGAGCAATTTGATCTAGAATTTTTTTTTGGTGTATAAATACTACTGCTTGATCTGCCATATGTATTCCTAAGACCTTTTGTACCAGTTTTGCCATCTCCAAACACCTCCATACGCTTGAGAACAATATCAAAGTCGGAAAACATATTTACAAAGTTAGTGGTGTACAAGACGTAAACTCGGGACACATAGTGAATATCAAATAAGAAGTTGAAGACTTCAGCAGCAGCTGGGAAAGACCTGTCAACGGCATTTCTCTAGTCCTTTCTAAACGTCCTACTTCCCCGCGGCTATAATATGACGCAAATCGACAACTCCAAAATGTATTTCCTTTTCTAGCACCGTTTTCTTTGTCAATTCTACAAAATAAAGTTTTGTGAAGTCTTACTTTATTTTCTCTAATTAGACTTCGGTGGCTTTGATATATTCTTTATACAGCTTATAGAATATGCTCCAATTGTATTATGTTCTCTAAGATTTAATTTGAATATTTGAATCACTGAGCACGTCTGTACAAACTTTATTGTAGATAATATTTAACAATAATAAAAATGACAGCCGTTGTCAAATAAAGTTTTGTAAGTTTAAACCCGATATAATGCTTTTTCATTGATATTTTTTCTCTATAATTTACAGAAAAAAATATTAAATCACTTACTTTCAATATTAAACTGCAGTTTTAAAAATTTAATAATTAAGTAAAAGGTTAATAAAATATTAATTGCCTTTCCTGGTCTGAGTTTCCTTCAAAGAGGCACTTTAAACTGAGTGAGAATTCGTAAATACTTCAAACCCTCAATTAAGACAATTCACATCTCTATAACTACTAGAAAACTTTCTGAAATTTTCATTATAGATAAGCTTTAGAAAATACCTTCAAAAAATCATTGCCGAAAATAAAAAATCAATATCAGACGAAATTGGATGTAACAAGCTGCGAGACAAAAGAATGTCTTGTTGTTGCTTTCATTTCAGCTTTAAAACAAAATGTTTTATAATGTCTTTGCTTTTTACATTTAAATTATCATAATTGTCAATTTGGCAAAAAAACTCCATAATTAAGATAATGAGAATCCAAACTTTTTTTTTCATAAAAAAGACAACCTATTGCATGTATCTTATGCAGGTAAGTTATTAGAATTTTAATCAAATTTTAGGTTTCACTCAAAAGCGCTAGCGATTAAAAAATGCTTTCCTTTTTAATTAGGCAAGATCTTTTTTAAAGTTACTTTTAATTGCCAAATAGTAAAATCAACTTTCAATGTGTGACCTTACTCACTATATAATTATAAATAGCAAAAAATATTTTTCATGTTATGTTCAAATTAAAATCGCATTAGAAACTTCCCTAGACCAATAATATAATCAATTGCAAAACATTTTTTAGCAAATCATCACATAAACACATTTTTAAAAAAAATGTGAAAAATTTTCAATTCTGTATATCGCAGAATTTTATTGAAAGCTCATAAAACTGCACAGTTTCTAGTGTCATCTTTTTTTTAGTCGTGCAATAAAAAAAATGTTACGTATTTTGTAGCATTTTTAAAGCGGAACTAGTAGCATTGTAAGATAGTGTTTTAATATTTCAAACAAAACAATAATCGGTTGAAAAAACCTTAGAAGTAAAATGTTCACGCATTGGAAATATTAGCCATTGCTTGCTGATATTATTAATATTGTTTTTGGAGCTTGATGATAAATATAGACAAAATTAAGACAAATGAGGGTTGAGTCAGTCAAAAATAGAAGAAAAAATAAAATATAAAAATAATGATAAGGTAAATTAACAAGAAGGTAATAAATAAAAACAAACAAAACGATCATATGTCATGGGCATTAGAAATAAATATAAAAAAGTAAAAAAATAAAAAAACAAAGGTAAAAACATAAAACCAAAATAAATAGTGAAAGAATGAATTTGGACTAAAAAATGTTTAAAACAGGGGTGTTAAGCGCGCTATTGTTTACTATATCGGGTGTTTCATACAATAACTTAATAATAATAATAATAAAATAAATAGTAAACTTTTAGGCACAAATAAGATAAAAATTAAATTTTATCTTAAAAATTAAATTTTGTCTTATAAAACAACTATCAAATTATTGACAGATCAAATGAAGAAGAGCTGTACAAGTATCTAGATTATGATCAAAATTCTAAAATTTATTATAATAAAACAAAAAATAATAACTTTTAAACGAGTTTTATTACTTAAATAGTAAAAAAACAAAAAGAGCAAAAAAATTTATTAAATTTATTAAACTAAATCCAAAGTCTTTGAGTAAACAATTTTTAATTTTCAGGAAAAACGGTGAATCAAATTTCTAAATTGCAACAATATTTTTATAATTATTAAGCGGATAATAAATCATTAGTAAACTCTATTGTTAGCACAGATACCCCTAAAAAGTAAAATTATTAAAAATAAATTAGATAAACAAGATAATAATTTTTTATTCAAAATTAAACAAAAAAACAATTACGCAGCAATTTGTTTAAAGAAGAATTAGACGGGATAGATAAAAAGCTGTCATTTTTATAGATCAAGAAAATAGCTAAATATTCGCTGCTTTCGGTGGTATTCTTTTGTCGCACTTATGGGCTTTGTGTAAAAAACAATTGCGACAAAATGAATAAATATGTTAAAAAAATAGTTACTATATATTTATAATATGTAACCACTTTTGAAAGCTTAATTGAATTTTTTGTATTTTTGTTTTAGACTACTTTCGACTTGAAGCCCAAATAAAACCAATTCTAATTCGTAGGTTGAGTTTTTAAATGCATATTTGTAATTAAATTGCAAAAAATAATGAAAAACTCTTATAGCATGTTTAGAGAAAATGGTTTAAAGGCTTTTCGATAATGTGAATTTTTTTTTGGGAATATTTAGGTCACATTTATTCATAATAAGTTCTGCAAAAAGTGACTTTAAATCTTTATATTCACTAATACTTTCACTTGATAGGCCTCCATTAGTATAAGTACTGAAACCACTTCAAGTATTATGAAAAATAATGCTCAAAATATTAGAAATTGTCCTAATTATTAAAACCAAGTAAACCAGAGATCTAGAATATTATTGCTTATCAAAAAACTTTTTAGAAGCGCTACAATATATAGAATATTGTTTGATTTATTCTGGAAATCGTTGCTCTTCTGAAAGAGAGGCAACAACGAGTCTCGCAGAGGTGGGAAAGAGATGAGATATACCAGAAAATGCGAGAATGTTCAGACTGTTCATGATTTATTAAAAATTGTTAATCTGAAATAATTTGAACATCTCTAATGTTTCTATAGAGAAGTTATAGGTAATGCTTAAATTTTGGTTTATAGTATATTTCCATTATATTGCGGAGTTCTTGCATTCTTTAAGATTTTTATCTTTACATCTAACTCTTTTCTTTCAACTCCCAATACTGCCAATAAGCAACGCCATGAATATAAAAATGTAATAATAAAATACTCATAATTTATACAAACCAAATATTTAATATTTATAAATAAAATGTAGTCTATGTAGTAATTATAAGCTGCCAAACTGCCATTAGACCATTTTTAAAAAATAGTAAATAAAAATAATTGTAGATGATATAATTCGTTGAAAAATGTACTAAAACGGCTTTAATTCTACGTGCTTAAAATAAAATAAATTTCAGTAAGAAATATTTAAAACAATTTTATTTAAAAAATTCTTATAGTCTATTTAGCCAAATTATGATTTTTGAAATGAAATCTACCTCACATCGAATCCATCTAACTTTTTTCCTTCAACTCCCAATACTTAATATTAATATAAGCAACGCCATATATATTCAGAAGCATCAGCAATTTTCCAAAAATATAATAATTAAATACTCATAATTTATACAAACCAAATATTCAATATTAATAAATAAAATGTAGTTAAAGTGTAAAAAAAATTTTAAAAAATAAAAATTATTATAAATGATATTATTTTATAAAAAAATTTATTAACACGACTTTGATTTCCGTGGTTGAAATAGAAAAAAAATTTATATTGAATATTGTTGAAATTGTAGTTTTGTAAGTAAATATTAGTAAAGAAATATTTTTTTTATGTAAGACCAATTTATCAAAGTTTTTGTTTATAGCATGTCTTTTTTGTTTATAGTTTTGTTGATAAAATAAGAAGTTTTAATATTTATATCGACTAAATATCATAAACTGCCTATTAGTGAGTAAATTATATAAACGTCCAAAGCGATAATTCAATCAAATTGCGGCAGTATGTGGTAAACTCATTAGATAGATGATATTTAATTTTAATAAATTGCAATAATTAATTAGTATGGTTTACCAGAAAATGAGATTTTTGTACCTTTCTTAAAAAATCATTTTTATAACACCAAATTGCTTTGTTCTTCATCGTCTGTCATAAAACAGAGAAGATAATATATATCATATCTACCTACGTTCTACTCACCTGATTTTAAAAAAATAATATTTTTCAAAAAATTACGAGTGCGAAAACTGCCAAAATTCTCCCTATAAATATTTATAAACACGTGGCAAACGCGCGCGAACCGATTAATGGGGTAGCTTCCACATGCTTTCAGCAGGGAGGCTCGCAGGAGACTGGCGCTGTAGTCGAAGGGTTTCAGGACCGAAGAGGCGACGCCTTCATCGAACAACCCTGGCGGTCACTTTGACACACATCAAGCAAACCACTGTTAGAAAATGACTCCTTTTATGGAATTTCTGATTGATTTTTTAAAAGTTGCCAGGACTCTTCGTTGTCACAATCAGCTCAAAACTGCCAACTTATATTCAATTAAATTCTAATATTACGAAGTAATAAAAGTAAACATCAAGTATTCAGGCTTACAAATCCACATTAAATAAATTAATTTGCCTGTATAATGGCACATACCATCGCAAATAATATGCGCTTGTATATTTACAACTATTTAAGTCATATTATTCCTGAAATTATTTATGTCAATTTTATGGCTGACTCGCTCACAATTAAATTATGTGCTGATGACGCCTTTACCAATAAAGTGCGAAACGTCAACAAGTTTTAACACTGTTTTTTATTCTAAGGCGATAACTTTTCAATAACTTTAAATCGTTAAAACCATTTTTAATAACAGATTAGCAACATTTTTATTTTTGTTCAACAAAATGCCTACAAAAGCGCAATATTTCATAATTGTTTTATTGCCTGATGAAAACGCCAATCGACTGCCTACTTCAATATACTTTTCTGCTTTTAGTTAAACAATAAAGATTTTTAGAACTTTGTTATAAAATGCAAAGTTTTATAATAATTCAGTGTTAACCTACTTCTAAACATTGTGTTTTAGCAACGCTTTGTTAAAAGCATAATTTAAAATTTCAATATTTTAAAGACTCAAAAATGCTGCCGTGTTTTTCAAATAACCGTGATTGAAAACAATGTGAAGGTGCAAATTTAACGCTCCCACGATCCAAATATAGAAGCATATTTGAAGAAGAAATTACCAATTCCAAATTTGAAATTATTGTTAAATGAAACACCGGTAGTCAATGAAATACTTGTATTGGCCAGTTCTCCATAAAAATTTCAATTTCAAGGACTAAAGAGCATTTTATCAATTTTTCAATGGAACTAATTGAGAATCGAGGTTGATTTTTAAAATAAATATTTTGTTTCCTAATATCGACAAAACACTGATTTTATGTTAAATAAAAATCTGAATAAATAGAAATCCGAGTTCTTGCTTCGCACTTTACAAAAATCATTATTTTATTTAGTTTTACAGCATTCATTTCTTATTCTCTTTTGTTTTGTTTTGAAATTATATTAATTAATGCAAATTAAATCAAAAGGAGAACTATCTGTAGCGTTTCAACAATAATTATAACGCATTTATTGATTAGAGTGTAAATAATTAACTTATAACTTGCCCCAAATTATACGATTTTTATCAAATTATAACTCTGAACGTACACGTACAACTGCTACATTTCCGACAATAATTGATATCATTTATATTAATAACATCGAAAGCTTATTGAATGCTTTTGGAGCTAATAATAACGATATTATATCTAATCACCTTTTGGTGTATTATAATTTCAAGTATATCTAATGCAAACAAATAATACCTCAAAAATGAGATTTAAATTTTTTTTTTTTTTAATATCTAAGAAACGGACTTTGTCTGGTTTGATCACATCTTAAGAAAAAAAATAGATATTCTCTTTTAAGATGAAGATTTTTTGCCATTTTATCACATTTTACAATTCCTTAGGATGACCATCTTGATGCTCTATAAGATTTTTTGATATTTGATGCAAAATGCTTTTGTAAAAAATTCTTTTTTAAAAGCTTGTCAAGAAACTAAGAGAAAAAAATACATTATTTTTATTATATTTTACGTTTGGAATGCTGTAGGTACTCTCGAGGTGAACCTAATTTTATCAAGACAGTATCTGGTGAAAAAATTTCATATAAATCGTAAACAATTTTAGCATGTTTTTATTAATAATACTAACCATAATTAAATTTTTTATATTAGATTTTTAGTTAATAGAGATTATAAAACAAGACTTGTAGCAATTGCAAAAATAGTTTATTCAAATTTTGCTTTTAAATTCAATTTAGTCAAAAATGTTGATCCATATTATAATTATGATCCACAAAATTCTTTTGAAAAATGATAATTACAGTTTATATTTGGGATCAAACACTACTAACTGCGCCAAAAATTAAAGCCAATAAGCTAGATATTGTTATAGTAATTGCATAGGGTTATAGTAATTTAGCTTGATTTTTCAAAAAACGTTATTATGTTTTCAATTATTTAATTTTGGGCAGTTTGTAATTTTTTTTTAATTTATTTCATAAATTGAGTTTTAAACTATATTGAAAAAATATTCTTGTCATTATCATTACTTGTCAAAGACCGTAATCATTATTGAATCCAGCAAAATGGCTGTAGCATAAATAACAAGAATTATTTGCTACAGTTTTCATACAACATTCTTATAAAAGAAAGAAAAAAATAAATAAATTAGGCAAAAAATTAGAAAGTAAAATAAGTTTAAAAAAACAAAAAAACAAACTCATCAGATATTTTATCAAGCAAAAATGAAGAATAAAAAATTTTTTTATCACATGAAAAACTGAACAAAAGCGTTTTTAATAACAAAGTAAAAACAATAACAGAAAACAACTAGATACTTCAACTTTAATTTGGAATGTACATTTCAAAGGAAAGAAATACTGCATTTTTGCTCTACCAGGATAGAAGCAACATTTTTTTCTCAAATATGTGAAGTGCCACATGGCATTATGTCCGTGATTAACAATTACTGCAGCTTGTTTTGGGCTATTGGTTTGTTTTTATAAAAAAATTTAATAGTAAGCTCAATCGGTAAGATACCACTCTGAGGCGATTGTCTTTTCTATAGCACTGTTTAATTACCTATCCAAACAAGAGATTTACGTAAACAGTATTCGACAGCGTGCTGTTGCACTGAGTTAATCAGGAAACGAATTGTGATTTGGTTAGTATAAGAACAACGAACTGGGTTATTGTAAAGCAGTAAAATACGCCAGCCGTGTATGTCTTCGATGAACTTATAAACATTAATTATACACACGCCACTTCATAGATTACGTTGATTAATTTAAAAGCATTGTTGTGAATTCATCAATTGATTTGTAAGTAAAGCACATTTCGAATTAAAACAACACGGTTCTGTTTAGATTACATTTATTCATTTATTGAGCAAAACGCTAAGGGTGAAATGTACAAAAGACTGTGATATAATTAATTTTTCTTTGCATTTCAAGTTGTTGAACAAACACAAGTACGCATTTATTAAAAAATTTTCTTCCTCTAAGAATCTAAGAACATAAAATTAAAGCTGTTATTACAAAATACTAATATTCCCAGGAGAGGTCTTAAACGTAGAAAGATGAAAGAAATAAATAATTCATATTGAAATTATGCTTTTAATATGCCAGAAGTAATAATATTTGTCTCTAGTTAATAAGCCGTGTTTTTAAAGACTGTGTTCCAATTACTCTTAGTTATTTCATATTGTATCTGAAGCAATTTTCTTGTAACATAAAACATTATTATTTGTTGTAACAAAATTCCTCATTGTACGCATTGACGTCAATCTGGAAATAAGGTTGTTTATTTAAACGAAATTTGTACTTATTCACATTTCTGTAGAGAGGAGAATACCAACCGCTGGTTTTTTTTTGAGAAAAACAACAATATTAAATTAATAGCAGATTCAAATAACAATTTTTTTAGCTTGAATCATTTAAATAGCAGATTCAAATTTTATTTTTATTATACTCAGCATTGCATGAAGGAAATTCAGAATCATGCGAGAAAGAGAGAGAGAGAGCAAAAACTCTAACATAAATACGCCAAATAAAATATAAACTGCTATACAGTTTGTTGTAAAATATTTTCTACCCTGGTTTTATCATGTTTTACAATTTAGTTTAAAAAAAATTAAATCAAAGCGTATTCAATTAAATTAAATTTAATTTTTTTATTTGTGTTGCAAAATGTCAATGGAAATAAAACATCACAATTTCACTGATAAGCTACGCCCAAATAAATTCATCATTTCATTCCATATGATTAAGAATAGTCTCACATTTTAAATATAATCGTATACTTAGACAAGGTTCATTATTTTTTTTATTTGTTGGTAGAAACCAAAGTGAACAGATAATATTACATATCCTAGGTAGGCATGTCAAACAAAAGTCGCTAACGTGATAACTTAGTTGTCCAATCAGCGATATACTTATGTCTGTTAGTTATTTCTATCCGGATCAATATTTGTCTTCAATTTATTTCAATTTTTGTGTCTTTTGGCTGTTTTGACATGTTCAACATTGTGAGCTTTTTTTTTAAACCAACCGAAAATCTTGACAATTAAATGACATTGGTAATTTTAAATTAAAATTTTGTAGCATAGCAGCGTCATTTATCAATAAAAACATGTTTTTAGACTAAGAGTTAAACATGTCTCATATTGTTCGTTTTTACTAATCTAAAGACATTCATTCCTGTCTATATTTTCAAATTCAAACAGACAAGATTAGATTCTTTAAGTCAAACAGAATCTTGTTTTATTCTAAATCTAGCTTATAACTTTATTCCTTTTGATATGAAATATTATGCAACTGACGTTTTGTAAAATATACTCGCTGGAAATTGTACTTTCACATAAATCATCTTCAATTTGTAAATCATTGTTTATGTAGGTTGGCCACAAGTAATAAGCAGTCTTGGCGGGTTGAGATTATTCTTTACGTCATTTATATTTATTGTTGAGTCTAGGAAACGGAACAGTATAATAGGCAAAAACATTTTTAAATTTTTAAAATTTCTAGATTGATATAAAGCCTTCTCAGATTATCCAAAAACAATCCATAAACTTATGACTTAGAATCTTTGGCACTATACAGTTTTACCAGTTGCCAAAAAGATTAGTTTTTGAGAGCTTTTTTGACCACCGAGTAAAGTCGGTCCAAAAAGAACCGTTATCTTTGTTAACGGCATTTACTTTATTTTTATAGATTTTAATAAATTCAGCGGGTCTAGTTGTCGATAGTTATGTTTATGCTTGACTAATTCTAAACTGCTAATACTAGCACATATAATTATTGCTAGCAAAAGCGTGCGTGGCTATACTCGACTTGTCCAATCTGCCGTATTTTAAGTGAGCTAAGTGCTCTTCGTATCTAGCAACTGATTTACACCTTTTTCCTATATAACATTTGTCACGGTTATTATATTCTAGTAATGTTGGTTTTTCAAAAATGTTCTAATTTTGATCCTGACCTAAACTCTAGATGCGTAAGCACCATATTAAGTGTGTTGGTTATTTTAGATTCAAAAGAAATAAATTTCAATTCTTATCTATTTCTTTGAAAAATTGTGCAATTGCACAACTAATATTTGTTATAAATTTTTGTTTATTTATAATTTTATTAACAATATCTTTATTATTAGCAACTTTTTTATTACATGCTTTTTCTTTATTGATTTTTTTTACTTGAAGGAAAGTTAAATAATGTATTCCCTAAAGAAATAAGGCTTGCTATTTTATGTCGAAAACAATGATTTAAATCTTTGGTTATCTATCTTAAAGTGCTTGTTTCTTATCTAAATATATCAAATTCTAAATCACCTGTTTAATTTTTAATTACGTTATCATATTAAAAAAGAAATTTGTTATGAATATTTTTTCCTAGGCGAATTTTATTGAAAGACGACAATTATTTAAATTTGACAAAGTTTGTTAGGCTTTCGAAAATATTAAAACACATATTAGTATTAATAGTTTAAAATTAGTTAAGCAAATGAACAACTATAGACATCAAGACGCCGCCGAACTTATTGAAATCCATAAAAATATGTCAAATGCTCTTAACAAAGGATAATAGTCCTCTTTTCAGCTACTTGGTCAGATTATTAGGAAGAAAACGCAAAAATTCCCAGGTAAAATTAAGCAAATAATGATTCAATTTTATCCATCTCCATAATGACCACATAGTGGTCGAAAGAACTCCCGAGATCTAATAAACAAACTTTTTGGCAAGTTGTAAAACTGTGTGAGTAGTATAAAATTATAATTCAAAGCCCATTGATAAACATCTTTATAGGAAACTTTTAAAGAATATACACTTTGAAGTTTATTTATCTATCAGGTACATTTGCATAATTAAAAAAAATATTTTTTCTGATATTTTCTTCGAAAAATCAGTACAATAATCTTCATTTTCCCACTGTATAGTGTTTTAATACATAATATAAAAAATTAAATTATTCTAATTTAATCTGTCGTGGTTCTTTTCTTCTCTGTTCCTTTTTCTATCATTCTACCTCATTCAGCCTGTTTAATCTTTTTCTTTCTTTTTCTACTATTTTTATCTATTGTATTCCCTTTTTCTTCCATTATGTTTTCCCGCGCTATTAAACTTTTTTTTACCTCCACGCATTTCTTTATCATGTGCTCTAGTGTTTCTCTCTCTCTCTCTCTCTCTTTCTTTCTCTCTTCCACACATCAGTATTTAGATTTGGTTTTTGAACTTGATAGGTGACATGTAGGTGGCATTAATTAACAGTTTAAAGTTTATTAAAACATATTGATTTCATAAGAAATTAGAAATTTTACACTATTTTTATTAAAATTTTGGCTTCTGTGTGAGATTAAAGGAAGTTGAGATTAAGAAAACTATAACAAATGATTAAATGTCTAATAAAAATTATAGTTTATTCAAAAGATACAACAAAACGTCAATAGGTTCGATTATTGCTTGTGGTAAACTTCATAGAATACCAATCACGTGTGAAATCTAACTGCACGTTTGGTCACTTTATGCGGTAACAAAGCAAATCTGTTTTAATTATCTTAATTAAAGTTAATACAAGCAAAAATCGACGGTATTGACATTTTGTTATATCTGTTGAATCCACTATATTAACCTGGCAAAACGTGTTTTGTAAAAGTATTCACTAACATTGTAAAAGTTTTCTAAATAAAACTATTGGAGCATTCACAATCTCTGATGGAAATGAGAAAGGATTAAATTCCAATAAAGTATTTTTAACTATTCTGCCGGTTGCCCTCACTTGTCGAAACTTCTAATTAGAGTTCCTAAGTTCCATTGTTGTAAATACAATACTTTTGATTCAAATAGTTCAACAACTAATTTGTTGTAAATGACTTGTCTACTTCAGGTTGTAATAAACTACTCGGAAGTAGCAGACAAAGGGACATCTTTTTCATTTGAATTCAAGAATCGGGAGTATTTGTCATTAGTTACCTTAAGTGCAGATAAGTGTATTATCTGATTGTTTTTTATATCTATGAAATTAAAAATCAATATGAAGTAATCATAATTATTACATTTTCAATTTACTTTACATCAAGAGACTTGGATGTAAATAATTCATTAAGTAAAGTTAACGTTGTTAAATTTGTTTGCTAGTTAAGTTTCCAATAAGGCATTTAGCTTGTCGATAATTTGAATTAACTCGAACGGAACTTCCAGCTGCATGAAACTTTATTTCAAAACTTGGAATCAAAACACATGGGTGAAAGTCTTGTATTGTCTTTACGTTATTACTCCGACGATGTTACGTACTCTATTGAATTCAGTTTATTTACGGTTTATTTTGGCTTCAAACAAATCAAGCTTGAATCTGTTTATCCTAAATGTGGAAAACTGATTTTAAAATCAATCGAACTAAGTCGCATTGCGGTCTTGTCTCAACTTCTCAAGATGTAAGGAAACCAGCCAATCTAATTGGAAATTACTTAATTAAAAATTGCAAATCTAATGCAATTTTTAAGTTATGTTCCAAAGTTTTATCATTAAAAAATTTCAACACAAAATTTCTTACAAATTCAACAAAAAAATTACAGATTCAGTTTTATTTGAAATTTAATATTCTCTTGGCGACATCTTTCAAAATTATCAATCACGTCAAAATCAAATTTAATCAAATTTAATTTTTTGGTTCAAAATTTGTTGCTCCAGCTGGATAACCTTATTGAAACTGTTATCAGCAATCTATTACAACTCATTTTTTTATGTTTATTGCTATAAAAACGCGTACTTTAACGGAATATGAAATTATTCCGTATGAGAGTGGCTTTTATATTTTATTATTCTTACGTATTGTTTTTAGGCTTGAAATTGAATTGATTTAAATGTTTACTTTAAGCGTTTAATTATAATAAACATGAATTGAAGATAATCAATACCACTCCCAGTCACACGCTACCAGCTTGCATATCGTCAGTCGGTAAAAGTACAGTCTGCTGACAAGTCTAAGTCTAAAGTTTATTAAATCTTAACTGGTATTGTAGTATGATTTGTAACACGTAGCCACACTTTGGGACACTTTTTGACATAGCAACCAAGCGTCAGTTTATGGCATAAGCACATTTCAATCTAGACACAATTCTAGTTACTGTTGATGCAAGAGATTTTTCGGCTTTACAACCGCCCAATTATTTTTTTTTATATTGACCACATAACTCATCACAAGGTGTTTTCTGACTAACTCGTTCTGTTATCGGCTACCGATGTAGACCGAATACTTTTTGCGTATATGTAATGTTCCATTGCTTGGTGTTGAAAAAAAAAACGATCGCCTTAGGGAAGTCTCTTACCGATTGAGCTTACTAGACGTATGACTAAATATTTATTCAAACAATGTGACTTTTCACTGATGTGCCAAGCGATTTTAACAATGCATTCATCTAACTACTTACTTGCATGCTCCTGGTTCGTTAAACTTTTTTCAAAATACTGGTTTCCTTGATCTGAAAAAATAACAAATTTAATTAATGTTACTTATTAAAAGCAGAGATCATTATTTTAAACCGTTGGATAGTCCCTAGTTCCACGGCCATTATCAAGTTTTCCAGGTCAGAAAAATTAGAAAGTATGTAGTTAGTGACTTTATATAAGCTACAGAAAACATTTTATAATAAAATATTAATTTTCATAGAACTAAAATGTCGAGTTTTATGTAGAGATCTTTTTATGTTATTATTTAACAAAAAAAAATGCCCAGTGTAATTAAACAATTCTAATAAAGTCCGACAAAGTTTATTCATTTACAGCAGCCAGTAACGCCTAGAGGGCTTTAAAACTAGTTCGACTCATAACAAAGTTTGCGATACATACTTTAACGATATTTGGGAAACTTTGCATATTTTACAGCCTTCGGTAATCGTTGCTATTAATTAATCTATTCGCAATAAAATTATCTTCATCAGACACATAAACTGCATTAAGCAAGCTTTGCTCTGCTCTTTTTCTGATTTTCAAGGGTTTTATATTATGAATGAAAACTTTTGATCATGTAATTTACTCTTTTGTGGAAAAGCATTTTATTTTTTGAGTATAGCTCAAAGATGGATTTTTCCTTTGACTTGCATTGTAAAAGCTTTGCCCCTACATAATATACCACATACAATTACATTTCACCTTTCCGACAAAAAAAATTACACTGTCAGCCTATCAATAAAAATTGCAAAGAATTTTTGTTCGGACAAGAGGGAGCAACCGAACCGCAAATCTAAAATGTGCACCGTATAGACAGAAAATCAATATCAATCTACTAGATACTTCAAGAGCGTTATTAAACGTTCAATATTATTTATTGTGCAGTATGCTATTTGATTAATTACGTTTTGCTAATTACGCAGTGTACTTTTATGCAGCTATCTAAAAATAGCGCTTTTATTAGCGACTTTTTGCTGTAACAAAATCTCCATTTCGACGCATTCCACTGTGGTTTTTTAGCCCAAAAAAATTAATAAAAAACTTTTAATAAACGCAAAAATATTTGCCCTTGAAAACGTAGCTCTAAATTTTACCATGTAATGCCAGTTTCTTGCCCTTTTTTTTCTACAAAAATAAAAACGTTGAATAAATAAACGTAGAACTTAGCGGAGGTATTAATCTGACTGAAGTTTATTTTTAATTTTAACGTTTGACATTGACGATGAGAAGCTGACATTTTTCTGACCCCGGAGCTTGGAAACCCCAAAGCTACTTAGAACTGTTTACGCAATCTGCTTGCTTATTTATTTACCTTACCGATGATTTCTTGAATTTAGCGTTTTAGAGACAGATTTATCAGGTAAATTTTACCGGGAAAAATAAAGCTCAAAGCTCATAGATGATAATTCTTGCTCTATACTACTAATAATAGTCTATTGCAGCTTTCTAATAACAAAAAAAACAACAAAAAATAACTATTTTATTGCTTCAATTAAAATATACATAACCTCACATAATAAAATTGCTCTTACACATTGCAAAATTTCAAAGTATAAAATGGACTAAAAACAGTGCAATATTAGCTTACTGGCACCATGCATAAAAATGCCTCAAGTTTTTGAAAGAATAAATTAAATTAAATATTGTATAACAAAAATGTTAGCTTATTTAACAAGCATTCAAAAATATTTTTTCTGTTGTATTGTACAAATGTCTAAAGAAATAAATATAAAATGAGTATAGGGGTCTGAACTTTCACCTAAAAAAATGTATAGGCCATTATGACAACTATTGATTCATTTTAGTACTAAGAACACTCAATCGTTCCCGGTCGTTATAAGTAGAACCAAATTTTAGGTGTTCTAATGTACAATTGCTTATACGATTTCGCAACTATACTGTTTATTGGCCGCAGAAAAAATTGTTTATTCCATTTTAGACCAAGCTGTTTTCAATTCAGCTTAAATATATTCAAAATTATATGTTATTGTTGCTAGTATTTAAGTGGTTACGTTAAGCCCTTTTTTTGGGAGGACCAGAGTTCTGGGATTAACCTCAGTCTCTGTCTTCGTAGCAGCACACAGAAACAGCAACGAAACAACTGCACAATGCAGTTGTGCTTTCGGCTGCCAGTCCGAAATTTCAGAAAATCGGTATCACTTATCTTAAAATGAATACAGTATAGTAATGTTTTTGTCGTGAAAGAGTTGAATTAAATGATCTAAAAATTATTATGATCAGTTGTGTACAATAAAGCATCGAAGCATAAAACTTATTACTTGGAAGCTACATTAACTCAGTCTCTAAGAGCTTAGGGTCATTGCAAGCTCGAACTAGCTGTTATATGTTAGAAGAAGCTATGAAAGGGTCGTATTGTGGATGAAACGTAACAAAATGTCACTACAGCTCTCCTGAGATCACTGAGGGACTGCCAGATGCTATTTTCTTATACGAGTCTGATATTATGGTATTTTTCTTGTCTGTTTTATTACTGAAAATAACTCATTAAAATTGTTTGCTTTTTTTATATAAATCTTTATACTCGTATCTAAGTTTTGACGCTTAATTTTTTATCTTTTTTTCTCGCATCTAAGAGTAGTGAAAGTATAATACAATTAAAGATTATATTTATAAGCTAATCTGTAAAACTCTATTTTTTTAATTTCTGAAGTACCTATTCAATGTCAGAAATATGAATGAACGAGCTTTCAAACCTTCTTCAACTTAAAGTGCTCGGAAGTAATTTATGTCTACATAATTTTGTATATGTGCCAGATTTTGAAATGGCATATTGTATTATGTTAATAGTAAGTTGCATCTGAAATGTAGTTTTCTATTTGAAGTATTTATAGAATTTAAAGTAAGTTCATCCGGTGGCTTGTGCAAAGCGACGTGAAAGTGACGTAGAATATCTGATTTTGCATCAAACTACCTCAAAGCATCTGAGATTGAGCATATTAAGTCTGTGCTGTGTCTATCCTATACCGATTTTCAAAGCTTGTCAACCAGAGGCTGATCTTAATATACAATAAGCAGACTATAGAAGACAACAATTTTCTAGATAAACCATCCGTGTATATTATTAACTTTCAGACCCGAAGATATATATTCGTAATCTTGCTACCATCAACTTGCTCAACCTTATTACCCACTCACTTTACGCACCGTATCTTAGCAAAATTACAATTGCGTTGAACACAGATGAGTCATTAGTGCTCCAGTAAACTCCAAACTCCTCAAATTTATTTGATTATGCTGCGCTAGGATTATATTAGGGCCTAGACCCGGCAAACATTTTTACAACGATTTCAAAGGGACAGTAGCATCTTAATAGTTTTGGTGGGCTTCTAACTAACAATCCAATTAACTTAAATGTTTTTTTCAACTCAATTTAAGTCTAGAGACTAAAATCATACTTTGTGAAACAATAAACTAAGAAAGGCGAAAGAGTAGAAATGTTTGGCACTATCGTAAATTCCATGCCTTTAGGGAATACAAAAACCGATAATGCCGCTGTACTTTGTTTACATTTTGTCAGCAAGTATAATGATTGACATGTGGAAACTTTGTCTCTCGACTTCAACTTATTAGAGAAACTTCTCACTAACTACATATATGGTCTTCTCTCACTTCATTTTAGTTTAATGCAGTCCTACATTATAAATATAACTGATATATATATCTGGTTATTTGTGCGGAAAGTAGTTATTTTTACAATAATAACAGATTGTAACCAAGTGCACATTTTTAGATTAATTAGTTATCCTAATTAATATAATTAATAATAAGCTGTATTAATTTTAATTCTATTAGTATATTTAAAGCTTGTTTAGACAGGTTATAACATAGAAACAACATTTAGTATTTTACAAATTTATTTGTTTTTTGTTTATAATGTGACATTTTAATCCTTTATATCTAATTCATTATTTTGAACTACAATGTATTATAACACTTATTGTAAAAGATACATTTTCAAATATAAAAATGTATGTATAATCTTTTTTGAACTTATGCAACCGATTATTTCAAGGTAATGATTAACATAAAAGTGCAAAAATTTTAATTAAGCTTCACTGACGAGTGCTAATAAACACAAAACATTGCCGAGTTATTTGCTTTGACTTTATTACTTTCTTAATACTGGAAAGAGTAAAAATATTTGCTTGTAGACCAATAAATGTGAAAACTTTACCTAAAATCCCTGGTTTATAAGAAAAACTTTTGATAAGCGTCTGTATCTATTACATTATAAAACGTAAAAAATTTAATCTTACGGTACACTCGAATTATGAATTTACCTTTCCCTACTGACATCAAGACCAATATGAACAATAAATATTGCTTTGTCAAATGTACAAATGTTCTAATTTATTCTTATTTTATAAAACGTCTTGAAAGCCGTCTCCATCGATTTGCAGCTTCTTCAAGCTTCCTCCCAAATTGTTTAGATCCTTTTAGACATTGTGATAGGATCGTTTCTATTGATACAACCGCAAAATTTTAAAATGTCACTTTGAATGATTGTATAAAACACAGCCCTGCCACCATTATCTGAGATTTTCTGTACAAAATAACATACGGAGTTAGTTGTTTTAAGTTAGATATAAGTAGATTTTTAATAATAGTCTTGGAAAAATTTAGAATCATTTTACTTTTGACTTACCATTATTAAGGTTTAAAGACTGTACTTTGAATTTGACTGAAATAAAAAAAAATTAAAGATTAATTAGAAGCTCTTGCTTAAAATTAACTATGGTTAATGTAATCAATGTCAAAAAAATATATAGAGTTAATAAATTATCAAACATTACTAGTGTCACACCAAAAATAAGTTATGGATGGCTTTGCGTCATCTCTCTCCCGACACCGAGCTTAGAAATTGCCTTGAATACTTCAGTGATCTGTCAGAAACAACATTGAGAATAACTATTACTGAGTCCCTGGTATAAAACAATAATTGAGTTGTCGCAATTAAAATTTATTATTAGATAAACAGTCATTATTTTAAGAAGAAACTAAGAGTTATTTAATTTTTTTATTAAACCTTATTTAATTCCTGTCGTAACCTGTTTTTTTATGCATATTACTTGTACAAAATAATTCCGATGTTTCACATCTGTCAGGCGTCTCGTGACGGCTCACATTTTTTATGATATATCTAGTTTATTTACCAAAAGCAATTTTTCAGAAATACCTATAATGTATACAATGCGTTCTGATTAAAAGTAAATATGAAAATAATTATTAACCAAAATTAAGAAAACCGTTTAAATTGTGATGAAAAAATACTAAAGGCTTGTTAGAACAGTCTTAAAATTTCCAAAAAAATAGGAGACCTAACAATATGTTGGAATTTAAAAAAAGATCAATATAAAACGTCTTTTTGCACAAATTATTCAATTAACCAGTGAATATAAATGCATTATTGTACAAAGCTGTCGGAAAATAAAAATTAATTGAAAGAAAATTCAGTGTTTGTTTATAAAATATTATTACAATTAATGATAAGTGTTATTAAATCAATAATGGTTCTGATAGGTAAAATGATCTGAGATCAACGGTGGGGGATCAAGCTCTCCAACAACAAAAATAAACTTAAGATATAAACCAGTTTCTAAAATCGATTATCTTTGTAGAATAGTTTTCACAGTATCAAATAATACTCAAGTGTCAAGCTCAATGATAATATTATTAAAAAAAAATATTATGAAATAGACAAAAGATGAAAAAAAAATAACCAAAACCATACTAAAAATAAAAAAAACAAGTTTTTTCGATTTTTACGTCTCAAATATCCGCAAGAGTAGAGAGTGCTTAAAAATCAAGAAGTAAATACTCTAATAATCTTGGAATCTACAAAGAAACAATAATTTTCAAACAAAAAATATAAAATAATAGTAAAAATTTTTCAACAAATTACTGTGCGTTTATAAATTATCTACATCAAGCTGCTATGAAATTTTAAGCCTATGGTCATTTATTGATTAGTTCATACGCAGAAACGTACAATATTATAGACAAGCTTTGACGTTTGTTTGACATTTTATGGAAATCATACTATCAAAAACAGCTAAATAATTTATGATCTAAACATTATATACAGTACCAAGTAATGGCTGTATCTTTTTAATTTGAAGAGTTACAAAAAAATGTCAGACAAACTTTGTTTGGTGTAGTCTCAAACATGTATTGATCTATATGTTTCCTCCACATTGTCTTTTCTTTTGTTACTATGACAACTACTTTGTTGTCTTTTTAATAGAACCTTTTAGCTTTAAACAAGCATTAGAAAGGCAAACAAAAAAAAATTGAAATCAAGATTATGGCAAGACAATAAATTACATTTTATTAGGAATATATTAAAAATAAATATTTTTAATTCTATTATTATAATATGTTTTTTATAATTGTCAACTTTCCATGGCATTCTTTAATAATCATGATTTTGTTCTATTATTAAATCCGTGTTTTCTCTTTTTATCTTTTTTTTCAATTGTTTTTATTGTTTGCAATTAATTATAGGATTGCACGACAGAATAGATAAAAACACTAAAAAACTTTGTATGTACAATTGGAAAAACGTTGGCAGCAAAACAAAGGAAAATAGGAATAAACTGAAAAAACGATAATACACCAAAACAAATTTTATATTAAAATTTAGTTCTAACTTTTTATATTACTCATACCAATTGTTTCTTAGTACCAACGTTATTATTATTATTTTTGTTTTTTTAAGACCAAATTGTATCTTAAGTATGACCGCCGAGCTTACAATACCCATTGATTTTATTTGAAATAAAACAAAATAGTGTAAAGCCATTTTCAAAAATTATTCTTTTAATTAAAATATTGCTAAATTAAATTATATAAAGATTTCTTGCTTTTTTCTTGAAGATGTTACTTGGTAAAACCAACGTCTTTCATATGCAGCCCGCTGCCTCCACAACTGTATAAGGTCTTGCCTATTGTAGATCAAGCTATTTACTCGAATTTAAAATTTAAAAAAACCTGTTGCATTTAAAATCATTGAAAAACCAATAATTATTTTTATTAGTCAATTATTGGTAAATTATTAACTCTCAAGCTCACTTTTTTCCACTCATAACACATGCAGAGCTAATTAATACTATATTGATTTTATTATTTTCATATTATACATATCAAATTCTAATTAAGAAGTACATACCTATCTAGTCTTAAAGCAAATTTTCTCAGGGTTATTTAATTTCTATTTTAAATCTACTCACAAAGCCTGTGTGTGTACAATTTGTAATACAAAGGTCTGAAGTGTTTTACTGACAATGGGCAAATATTTGCTTAAACATTTTAAGTTTAATATTTTAAATAAATGTTATACAGAACTATTAGTTTTTTAATGTCTAGCGGAAGTATACACTCTTTTGTTTATAGGTAAAAAGTGGTGTCTAGATCCTGTAAGCCTAGCCCGGTTTGAGTGAGTTTTCATGTATGAATAAAAATTTTGTTTATTGTTTAACCGATCGGCAAATTAATTTTTCATCAAGGCTTACTTTTATAGCATTATTAAAAATGGTTATCTAAGATAGTTTAATCCACGAAAAAAAGAAGGCTGAGTGGAGAGTGTTAGAGGATGTAATCCACACTCAGGATTTAAGATAATAAATTGAAAAAAGCAACAATCTGAAAATGTTAATAAAATCACAAAAAATGTTAAAAATCAAAATAGCTCATATGGTGAGATGAAATACATTTTAACTAATAGATCAAGAATTACATTGTAAATGTGTTTTTATATAGTTGGGCTAACCCGTTTAAAAAGGTTTCGTAACAATAACTACAAATGGGGTGAGTTGTAGTAGATAGCTGATAATAATTCAGTTTATCAGAAAAGAAATATAGTGAAACAATTTGACAATTATTATATGCTAAACAAAATTACGTAATCCGTTTATATTAGAAATAATTATAATTATCCCAGCGCCTTCACCTTCATTCTTTGTGAATTGTGTCAAATCAAAAACATATAAATAATTATTTTTAATTTATTTTTGGTTTTTATATACATTTTCTTTTAAAGATTATTTTTACAGCTTGTTCCGTAGTGCAAACGGTAAGTCATAAAGATCTATCTTTAGTAGCTGTGCACTATCATTTTGTTGTCATAGTATTTTAGCCATAAATCTTCGCTTTCCTAAGGAAAATTTTCTATAAGGTCATTTTGGCATTTTCGAATAATGTTTCAAAATTACTATGCAAAGTTTATTGGTGTCGCTAAATTATCACACAATATTAAACACATAGATGACGCTTTGTAGAGCCGAGTTGTAAAGATCTTATCTCTTCCTTATCTGTTTCTAAATTGGTAGCACTCTAATATTTCTATCTTTTTGCTACAACCGCAAGGAAGCCCTTTGAGCATCAAATATTATTTAACTTCAAGTGCTTGTCATTTTTCGAAATTCTTAATAAACTCGTATCATCAAAGAACTTAAAAAATAATGCGATTTGAACTAACATTAAATACATTACAAAAAATAAAAAGCAAATTTTACATAAAAATCAAAATTTTCAGCAAAAATCTACAATAAAAAAAAAGATGCAAAAAAATGTATAAAGATAACCGCAAACACACGGGAGAAATAAAAAAAGATAAAATAATAAAAAAAAATCAGGTATTAGATAAAGTAATAAGCTGAAATCAAGCCACAAACGATCCGTCAAAATGTTTTAATAAAAAACAAAGAATAATCAAAATAGATCAAATACATATTAAATGTTATTTTAAAAACCACATATTCAGTAAGAAAAAATCATAATAAAACGCCATTTCTTTTCTCTATAGTTTATTTACAGAAAATGGTTTTCTCTCTACATTTTGCTCTATAACATATTCGAGAGATTTTTCTTCTATGCTATAAGCTCTATTTCAAGATTTTTTAAAGTGGTTAAACATTGTTTTTCTTTGAACCGTTATAGATTGCTGCTGTAACGTTCTATTCTGAAATTGCAATTTCAACTGTGGTTCAATCAAAGAAATAGACCCAAGTCAACTTTATTCTGACTTTGAATTTTCTTGCTAATAAAAACCTTATCTCTTTTGGCGCACAGTGCGACAATTTCTTTCCCAACTTAGATTGTTGCATATCAAATTTATCTTTATAATATCGATGATTATTTTTTTCGATAATATTTATTATTGGACAATTAAAATGTAAAATTACAACAATTTTTGTCACATGAACTGTATTAGCGTCAGTAAAAAATGTCTTCCAGCATTTAAAAATAAAACAAAATGTTATCTTTTGTTTTCCAATTGACATGTGTCAATTGTCAAGTTGACAAATGTCAACAATGTTATTATATTTTATCGCTCATATATGAATGTCATATATATTGTCACTTTTTAAATGTGCTTGTGTTTTCTTCCATTAGTGGCAATTGGTAATTTGAAAAATGTTGTAATAATCGATTTTATACGACAAATTGGTGTTTGATTCTAGGGAAGTAACTATCAAAAAGATATTTCAACTTTAGCCATGCATCCAAATAGGCATTCTTCTAGTTTTCAGCTTCCAGCTATAAGTGCACATTCTTATTTAGTACCTGCTTTCATACCCTCAATAGAAGGATTCCAGTCTATGATATTACAATATAATGTAGTTCCATCACATTGTGAGTCTCTACCAACACCACCAACAACGCTACCACCCCCATCATCACCATCACTATCACCTCCAAAATTTTCATCACCTCCAAACGTCTCATCATCTCCAAACAAATCTTTTCTAAACGTTTTTCTACCTACAAACGATCCGTCAGTTTCAAATGGTTCACTTCCTTCAAATGTTTTATCACCTCCAAGTGATTCTCTACATTCAAAAATTCAACTGCCTGCAGAGGATTCACTACCTTCAAACGGTTCACTACTCCCAAACGTTTCAGTTCCATCAGATTTTCTACTCAAATCAGACAGTCCATCATCACCAAACACAACTAGACAGTGGGTAGGCTTAGAAAAACCAGATGAAAAAACGCACAATTATAATACAATAAGTGATGAAAAGCTTCAGCAAAAACCAATCGAAGTAAAATCAGATACAAAGATTTTCCAATCTTACTCTACTTCTTCATTACTTTCAAACACAGCGGAAGCGTGGGCAGAATATAAAGCGCCTGATGGAAAAACCTACTTTTATAATATGATAACTAATCAAAGTTTTTGGTCAACACCAGATCATTTAAAATCGAGATCAGAGCTTCTTCTAGCTCAGTGCCCTTGGAAAGAATGTATAATTAAAGAAGGCAGAGCTCATTATCACAATGTAATTACTGATGAATCGCGCTGGACAATACCACGTGAATTAGAAGAAATAAGAAAAAAAATTTTAGAAGAACAATTAAAAACTCCTTTCACTTCTGCAGCATTAGCTACAGACATTTCAAGTCCAGAACCAATTTTCCCTCATACTAATTCCAAATCGTCTACTATAACATCAGCCGCCATTCCTAGCCAAACATGTGGTTTAAAATCATCAATTGCAATAACATCGTCTAATATAAATCTTCAAAAACCTAAAACCGATACTAAACCAGTAGCGCTTAACAAACCAACAAGTGATAATTCCAATTTATCTACAACAGCAGTAGAAGTTTATTCTAGTAAAGAATCAGTAGCGTCAGCTAGATTAACTGATAATCAGTTAAATTTATCAACGACTAATTCAGAAAATGATAAAGGGCAAATAACTCCTTTCAATCAAACCAATCTTAACTCTAATTTATGTACTACAACAGCATCAGCTTGTCTAAATAAAGACAATATTTTAAAATCATCAGTGGTAACTACATCATTGACAGATCATCTGCTAAATCTTCCCGATATAGCAACAACTAATTCAACTAAAAGCTCTAAACCAGTAGTTTTTAACAAATCAACAAATTCTAACTTTGATACATTTGCTGTATTGTTAGAAACTGATTCTATTAAAAACTGTGATTTAATATCAGCAGCAGTTGCAACCACTTTGACTGATAAACGTTCTGAAGATTCAGCGACGACTGATCTAAGAAACTATTTTGAACAAGTAGTTTCTATTAGTAGAACAAATTCTACTTTAAATTTATCGCCTAAAACAGCTCCAAATTTTAGTGAAAAATCAGAAGCAGCAAGTTTGTCTGATATAAGTTGTCCAAATTTAACTATGATTGATTCAAAGAGCAATTCCAATCAAATATCTATTATCAAATCAACAAGTCCTAATTCTAGTTTATCCACAATAGCTGCAACAGCAGTTAATTTTAGAGAAAAGAATACACCAACATCAAGAATCGCAGCGACAACAAGTGATATAAGTGTTGTCTTAGAGGAAGAGGATACACCCACAGTTTTTATAAAACCGTCAAAAAAACTTTTGAAGCCAGTATCAGAACCGTTAGAAATATTACAAAATGAAAACAAATTTATAGAAAATATGTCTTTGAACGCGCTGTGGAAAGCATCACTTAATACTTTTGAAACAAATCTTGATGATGGAACATTTGAACAATTAAGAGAAAAATTTAGTATATATGAGAATCAGAAGACAGAAGAAGAAAATATGTCAAAAGCAAAGTCAAAAAAACAATTGGAAGAATTTTTGTTTAACTGCGGAAAAATTTCTTCAGCAACAAACTATCATACTTGTAAAAAGTTATTTGTAAAAAGTGAAATTTGGAATAATGTAAATGATATTGACAGAAAAAAAATTTATAAGGATGTGATAGATACATTGAAACAACGTGAAAGACAAGAAAAAAAAATTCTGAAGAAACAAACCAAAAAATTTGCCGAAATTTTAGTTAGGATGATACAAATTAATTGCGATACAACTTGGAGTGAAGCGCAAATTATGTTGTCAACAAATCCCGTTTTCAAGAATGATGTCAATCTTTGTGCAATGGATGACAAGAATGCTTTTCGTGTTTTCAGCCGTTATATTCAAACGCTAAAAATAAAACAGTGCAATAAAATATTAGAGGAAACCAAACGTTTAGAAGCGAAAAATATAGAAAAAGATTATTTAGCTTTATTAGATGATTTGCATAAGAAGGGCCAGATAACATATATGACGTCCTGGGAAGATGTTTTTGCTCACATCTCTGCAGATAAATGCTTTTTTCAAATGGTATGTGAGCAAGGCTTAAGTCCTCAAGATCTATTTACAATGCATGTTGCAAAATTAAAAGAAAAATTTTCTAATGACCAAAAACTTATAAACATAGTTTTAGGCGAAAACAATTTTCAACTTAAAGCTGATACATCTTTTGATCAATTTAAAGCTGTAATACATGGAGACCTACGATGTAATGATCTTGATGAGAAAAATATCAAAGTTGCTTACAATTGCTTGCTGGAAAAAATTAGAACTCAAATAGAAAAAGAATCAAAAACACATAAAAAATTAGAAAATGAATTTAAAAGTTTATTGAGGAAAATAAACATAGATTTTAAATTAAACTGGGAAGAAGTTAAGCCGAAGATTGAAGATAAAGAAGAATATGTGGCTCTTAATTCCGATAGTGATAGAATAAGAATCTATGAAGATTACCAACGTGAAATGAAAGATTTATTCTTGCTTCATTATCAATACAAAGCAAAGAAGTTAAAGCAGAAGAAAAGAAATAAAAATAAATCATCTTCAAGCAATGATTCGGATTCAGAAAAAGCAAGTATTTCATCAAAACGTCGTGTTAACAGTAATAACACCTTGAATTCAGAAGAAAGTGGAGAAGAATATCGCAAAAAAAAAAAGAGAAGAAAAAGACAAAAGACTTTTTCTGAAGCAACGCCCAAAGGCAAGCACACAAAGTTACCTGGCACTTACGAAATCAATAAGAAAGACGAGCAAATTCAACGTGAATTGAAAAACTCTGAGTCCACTTACAGTTTTTCGTCAGCTGAACATCAAACATCAGAAGAAAAAAAAATTGATGTAAAATCATCAAAAGAGTATAAGATGTTAGAGAATAATTTCAACAGTTTATTAAGAAAAATTACAGATATGAAGTCAAGTTGCAAAGAAAATATATTAGAAAGTAAACATAAAAAATCTTTAAGCTCAGATACTGATTCAATAAAAAGCCATAAAGATATACTGAAGGAATCTACTTCTAACCACCAATGCCAATCAAAAAAAAATCAAAAATTAGACTGCCGACGAAACAAACTGCTCAATAATAGCAGTGATCTACAGTTACAAGAAGGAAAGAAATCATCCATCCGTTATGCGAGGAATACTAGCACTACAAATTCAGAAGATGAAGATAAGAAACGCCAGAATAAGAAATTGAAAAAAAAACAAAAACGTAGCTCCAATTCGTCAGTCAAAGAGAACAACAGTCATCGTAAGCCCAATTACACTGATTCTGATTCTGAATTAGAAAAAGAAACAAGATTTTTTCTTGCTCAGTTAAGGAAATTAAAAAACGAAAATTAGTTTAAGACAATAATGACGTAACGTTAAGTGAAATTAGATCTATGTTTTATATAGCTAATTTATACTTATTTTAATTACATTTGTTCTAATACTTTGTATAACAAAATGTGAATTTAAATAATGCAATGGAAACATTTTTTACATAGAACTTTTATTAATATTAATAGAATATAAAAAATAAAAAAAAACTCCAACTTAAACTTTCTTGTTTTTTCTGATTTTTCTTCTTTCTTCTCTGTTTTTTCCTTTTCTCATTTACCAAGACTTTTTTTTTTCTTTTTCTATCTACTTTATTCATTATATTCCCTGTTTTTTCTATCTTTTCATTATGTCCTTTTTCGTTACCATACTTTTCCTCCATCTAAAACCTGTTTTCTATTTCTTCATTCCCACATCTGAATCGTAAAATCTTTTCTGTCTTTTATTTTTTCTTCTTTGATAGCTTGGTAGTTCTTCTGTAATCAATCTCTCATATTTTCCATTATCTTTGTTTTCTTTAATTTCTTTCCTCTTTCTATGTCTCTATCTTTGTCTCTCATTTTTCCAATTATTGCCTCGCTTGTGTTGTACTCTCAATCTCTTCCACACCAAACCCTATTCTTCAAAGCATTCCTTTCTCCATTTTCTTATTCCTTTGTCTACCTTTTTTTTCATCACTTTACAGCACTCTATCAGTATTAAACCATCCTTTATCTTTCATTTCATCTCCAAATTTACCGCTCTCTTTCATGGCTCTATTTTTACTTTCCTCTTTTTTTCTTTCCTCTTTCTTTTTCTATATAACCTAGAACCTCCCTACTTAGCCTTAGCATCCATCTCATATATTGTTCTTACACTCTTTCTATCTCTATTTTCTCTTTCCATTCCCAAATTTCCGCTCGATATAACGTTACACTTTTTACCAGACTGTCAAATGTCGTCATCTCCATTTCAGACTCTTGTCTGAACTTTCTCTATGTTATCCCCTACAGTAATATACGCATTTCGTTTCCTTTTTTCACTAGTTTTATCAGCTGTGTCTTCTATTTATTTCTTCAAACATGTATCCTAAGTCTAAGTACTTTCATTCTTTCACCTGCTCTATTTTTTTTCTACTTTATTTCCATACTACTTTTTTTCTTGTTCCCTTACTGAACACTATCATCTTTGTTTTAGTTTCATTCACCTCAAATCCCTTCTTTTTCATATACCTTTTTGCAATTTTCATCATTCCACTAATTTTTTTTTCTTCTTTTGCCACCCTCACTATATTATCCGCATAAGCTAAATTTATTATGATCGATGGTTTCTACTTATCTTAGATAATAAGAAATTAACTTAAAAAATAGAAGACAACTGAGGTAGGTAGCCTGCTTTGATTGAAATGCATGTAACTTTTTCAAAAGTAATAAAATAATAAAAAGGTCAATGCAAATTCAATCAAACCATATCTGTTGGACATGTTTCGTTCTTTTTGGAACTCTCCAGCAAATTGCAACAGATATAGATTTGCATAAATCTTCAGTGGCAAATTTGGGCTTATATTTATCCAAGTGCCTGTTACTTTCGTAATAAAAGGTAAATGAGTGATATCTATTAGAAGCACCTTGCATCAAAAAATGTAGGTTATACATAAATAAAAGATATATCGCTGATTGGATAACCAAGATATTACGTAAGCGCCTTTTGTCTCAAACGTATATCAATGATATACAATAAAATGTAGTTTATTTTGTCACGATCTTATAATAATATCACTACTATAATGCTTCGTTATCAAAAAAAATGTGATATGTTTCGTTCAACGTTAAATTAGAGAAATAATTAGCTTTTTTCAGTTCGGTTTCAGGGAGCTGTAAACCTTATTAAAAAGCGTAGTCCGTGACAACCTTTCTTTTACAAATATTTTTTAAAACTACTGAATTCTGCACCACTTTAAAAATTAATTAACTTAAAATCAATAAAGCTTCGACGTTGTACTTGATACTTCAAAACGTTTCGATCACCTCTCTTAATTTAATAAAGTGCCATCTCATAATCTTCAATATTGGATTCTAATTGCTGATGATAAACTTCCAACATTGAGCTTTTCGATTTGCCTAGATTAGACCAATCTTGAGCGTTGAAAAAAAAACGAGACTTAAAACCTTGTTGTTTGAATTTACTATCAAACATTTATTATTTATTTTTGTTTGCTGAAGCTGTTCAAATTTTATGAGAAACTCGGATTTGTTGATGATAAATGATAAAATATACTTCAAATCAAGCAGTCAGCAATCAACTTGTACAAACATTCAAATACTGGCGGAACGCTAAA
Organism: Lagria hirta; assembly: GCA_947359425.1. Lineage (NCBI taxonomy): Eukaryota > Metazoa > Arthropoda > Insecta > Coleoptera > Tenebrionidae > Lagria > Lagria hirta. Next base: position 5,283,323 of record OX375799.1, read on the forward strand.
TCACATTTGTCTTTCATCCTTGCTCTGTTGAAATATCATTTAATCAAACACAGTTGAACCGTTAATGCATGACAAAAAAAAACTAAGGAAAATCCTCCAACCAATTACAAGCATGATCGAAATACACCCACACATGCCGCTTTGTACTAAGGAAAAAAGTGTCTATTGTACCGGCAGTAGTAGAGATATTTGAAGACATTTAATAAACCACAATCCGTTTCTTATTCTAGGGCGGATCCCTACACCCTTTATATACATGAGACATTCCCTAAATGAAATATGCCATAGAGAACACAGCTACTTCAAGATGTGGGAACCAAGCATCAACCTGTCCCAGCATGACTTGATAAGTGTCAGTAAACATAGACATCGACTAATTTCTGTTTCAAGAAAAATTACAATGGGTGCGCCGAAATCGATTGGGGCTAAATTTAAATTTAAATTAGTCGCGTAACTTTGGCGGTACAGACGCGTTTCACAGTGATGAATCCGCTAGGTATTACGGTATCAGAATGAGAAAAAAAAAACAAAACAAAACCGTGTGAGTGCGGTTAATCAAAACATTTAGTAACTGACCACCGCAAACGGCTTGAAGCCCTAAATAAACTATATTACAATTATTCAGAGAAATATTGGCTAATCTGGTCTAAAAAGGCTGAGTTTTTTTAGAAAATAATAATGTCAAAAAGTGCACTACATAATAGACGCGTTATGAGATCAGAAAAAAAAAATTGCTACCCGTTTCGCTGTCAATATTTCCAATATTATAAAAAAAAGAGATTATGAGCTGATAATAGACTCCCAACTTGGTATTTGATCGAGATATTCTCAGGTTATTATTTGGCCATCAATACCACTTCTTAGATTTTTTAGAAAAATGCTACACCTACATCCCCAAGAGATAACAACTATTCAACAGCTTTTAAATCCAGATCTACCACGATACTGGAGCGTTGAAAATTTACATAATTTTGTCGAAACACCTTCGAATTGATTGGGGTGTGGTTTGTAGTATTCCAAAAAAGAATTTATGGACCTGTTGTTTTTATTGCTGATCAATAAAACAAAAAACAATACGACTATTCATTAGGCAGGTTGAAGATCAGTATCTGGATGACCAAGCTTTGCTCGTTTTTTTTTTGGAAAATCGTGTTTTTGGAAATTATATTTAGATACCTATTATGTACTTACACATGAAATATAGATAATATTTTTCAATTTCATTGACATAAGAAAATAAAGGCGTTTAACTCGGTAAATCGATTTACAATCGCGTTATGGGTTTTTTGTGTTCAAAACACGTTTACCGATTAAAATCGATCTACAAGTTGAATCAAAATTCTTTAAAATTTATGATCAACTGTCATTTAGAAAGTGCGCTTTTTTATCAATATGTATTATTTGGGGTTATACTGTTAATGAAAGAGTACATCGATTCCATTAATAATAATAATAAAGTTTATTAGCCCAACAGTGCAGAAGCACCAATTACAGGACAAAACAAAAGAAATATAATACAATAGTACTTATACTAACAAAGTAAATAAAATTATTGTAACAAATTTATTGATGCGGTATTAAGACCGCATGGGATTTATTCTTGTATAAACTCGTTATTTATAAGAGTAGTAAGAGTATTATTACTCGCCAATAGATGTCTGAAGAAATCATATTCTAATTCAATTTTCTATTGCCTGAAAACACAGATAGCTTACATCAAAAAGTTGAAAAAAAAAGGTTCTTCTATATGTTTTAATACATATATGGGTTGCTCTAAATGACATATGTCAATTTTAATAGACACAAATTGAGATAAAACGTCTATCGCTGATTGGATAACCAAATTATCACGTTAGCGCCTTTTGCTTTAAACGCAAATGAACGATATGCAATGTAATCTTTTTTGGTTACTACCAGCAAGTAGAAGATAAAAACCAATTTTTTCAAACTAGATCACGTTCTGTTCTTATTAGAACTTTCATTAATGGGACTATTATCGCAAATGTATTCAAAACTGAATATGTTGCGCCTTGCTGAAAAGTTCCCATACGAACGAAAGATGTCCAGGTCTACGGATCCAGTTTGAATGAGTTTGCATTGATCTTATAAATTAAAAGTAGCCATTTTCTGAAAAACTGATAAGATAACAGCTGATGCTACAACCCAAAATAAGCTTTTTTATTTGTTCTTTAAATGTCTGTAAGTATGTATAAAAGATGGTGATTATACCTAATGTGTCTCATTAGGATTTTCCTGTAAGCTGTAAAAGTCTCCGGATATTGTCGGTAATTCTTTATTGAATTAGGTTGTAATTATTATTCGCAGTTTGTTAGACTAATTTTTTTGTTATGGGGGGCGGCGCATCTTAGTTTCTTCCGGTTATGTCTTATTCTTATATATCGTATACAAGTTAAAAGGTCAATAAACGTATTTTTTTAATTTCCACTAAAATTTTAGAAAATCAAAAATTACAGTTCTTAAGTAGCAAAAGTAATATTGTGAAATTATGAGAGCTTTTTGGTCTACCATTGCTAAAATACATAGGAAAAAGTAGACATTTGTTCTATCAGATTTTAATTTGATTTTCACATTACCGAGTGTAACAACCGCATTTATTTCTCTAGATATGACCTTCATAAAGAAAAAGGTAATATAAGGTAGAAAACAAATTTTAATTGAAAATAATCATATTTTTTATAGTGGAGGCGGTGATTTTAAAATACCATCATGTTATTATGTAGAAATGATTAAAAAATTTTTTAAAAAAAGTGTGAGAAAGCAAGCATCTCATTTAGCTTGTGTATACTAATATTTAATAATTATTACGGACATACCCGTTTCATAAAGTGCTCGAAGTGTCATAAACGCCACAAAAAGCCTAGCAGATCGTACCATATGGTTTCAATAGAACATACACAATAAACGTCACGTTCTAGAGTTCTAGACAAGACATCGACAGCAATTTTGACACATTTGTTGATTTATTTTAATTAGAGAGAGTGTCATGTTTGCGAAAGTTCACTCTTTTAGTACTTTTAACAAATAATGTCTATTTCTCACAGATGGTTTCCGATATTCATCAAATGAGGTGAAATGTATTTTCGTGGGCGTCTCGAGATATTCCACACACGTAGTAATGCTGTAGGGCGTTATCTCATTTCTTCAGTCTTCTACTTCGTCCTTCAACAATTCTCTAACCTGACACGTTTCAAACAAAATGCTAAATAAGAAAAAACAGCTAATTTCCCAAAGAAAAGTACCTAAATCAATTTTTAAAATATTTTTTTCAAAGGGTAGTCTAATAAATGAAGCCTTTTCCGCTTACTTTTGCGTGCTTTTATCGTTTTCTGAGATGAACAGAAACCCAAAGAATAAAGCTTCCGTGCTGCAACAGCAGTAGTACAATAATATGTCAAATTTAAACAGTTTTGCAATAGTAAATTATTATTAAAAAACTCAAATAAAAAATGTTTCACAAATAATGTCACTAATTTTGGCTGAAAATCTGAATTAGGCTGGGGCTTTTATGTGAGCTTTGTGACACGAGAAATCACTCGAATTTATGTGACACCTGTCAGATGAGCGTAAGCCCTTTAAGAAATAGCGTCAATAATTTCATTTAATGTTTTATCAACCGTTGTTATCATATTTCCCTAATCTTTACGACGCTTACTTTAAAGACGATTTTGGTGTAATTCATTTGTTTATTTAGACATGCATTGAGGGTCGAAAGATTTATAATATGACTTTTTCTAGGAGCGTCCTAGAATACCGCTCCCTTTTCTACTCTGACGTTTCTAACAATATACAATGTTAATGTAATCTTTGCGTTGGCGCTGGACACGACCTCAATGTCCAAAGCTGAATTCTCACTTTTTATTAGACTGCACTTATAACTCGGAATGATGATTAACATTGGGTATTCTTGTACTTATCGGTTAGATACACCTGCAGAACAGATTGAATATACTATAATCACTACACAAGACAATACAATCGGTAGGTTACCTAATAACACAGTAGTTTAAGTACCATATATTCTTCATCTCTTAAAAGACTGTACTTTTTATAACAAAAGATATTACACTATCTTTGAAAATTATTTTCTTAATCTCAACAATATTTTTCTTTTAATTTGACATTAATAATAGAGTCACCTGAAACGTAAACCATATCTCTAAAAAAGCTCGTGTAAGCTCAGTAATTTACAGTTATCCAAATTCTTGGAACAAAAATTGTTTACTCTAAATTTAAAATCTTATGATTGAACCCCTTAAGAAACTATTGCCACAAAAATTAATATCTAAGAACGTCACAAAAGCGATAAAAAGCTGTGTTCAAAATTGAAGCACCACTTTAGGAAGAAGTAGATCGCTGAGTACAACGAAAAAGAGCAAAAAATTCTAAAATGGAAGCAAAAATAATAAAATTATAGTGGCAGCTTAATATTCAGGTAACTTATCAACAATTCATAGAAGATCTACAAAGTATAAAAACAGATTATGAAAAAACATTTAAAGCTAAAAAAACAGGTGTTAAAACAACTAAACGACATTACAATATAAACATTTTTTTTACAAAGCGTTGTTTCTAGGAAGAAAAAATTTTCAAATCAATCATTTAGAAAATGGAAAATGGAAAAATAGAGCAATTGACAGTTGGAACAGTAAAAACCACACAAAATTTTTGCATTTAGACCTGATACAATTTGAAACTTTGGATAAAAACTGTTACCATCTCATTTGCTAACTGCTTAAGATTCTGGCTCATGCAGCAGCACTCCAGCAAAAATTTTTTTCAATTAAAAAGTGATCCAACTGAATCGTTCGGTTACATCTCTCGGTAATATTTGAAATGTTAACCGCGTTCAACAGCAGTGTCATCTACAAGCAATCGAAGCAAATAATATAATTTCAGCAATGCTGAAAGTGGCTCTAGAAAATGCAAGCAGCAATGACTTACTAATAGAGCACAGCTACCACAGTCAAACAACAGCTTTCGTTATTCCAAAGCGCAGGATTTGATAAAATACGAATACTTTAAGATGGAGACAAGCTTATTATCTATGTTAGATGCGCAGTGGTACAGCGGGAATAAAGCGTCTGTGTTACTGAGCAACGGCTCAGTTTGGCTTCACCCATTGACAGAAAATTATTATTATTATCAACAGTTAGCGCATCTAAAAATGGTTAAGGTTAGGTAAAGCCTCAGGTATTTGAGCTCTACATAGTAAAAATTTTTTAATTCGCAATTTAACTATCAGTAATAAATTACAAATAAATAGTCAACAAAAAACAATTTTTCTGAAAAATTCTCTACTAAGGTCTACATAGTTTTGTATTGCTTTTAACCATTTTTTGACACTTAGCCTCTTAAAAACTCTTATAAAGGTTACAAGGCTAATATGAACCGCAACTTCAAGATCAACCACAAGCAATCTTCAATCAATTCTTCAATCCAAAAAATTTTTTACTTCTTATTAGCGTATAGTATTCATAAATAAAAAAAAAGTCTTGAGAAAAAAATGTTTAGAAGTTTAAATACAAAGAACGGATAAAGCCACAATATTCTGTTATTTCTGTTTTAAATGACAAATTCTACACACTGTGTCAATTATGACAAATTAAAAAAACACACAATTTAAACTATTCGAATAAAAATTGAAAATAGGTGATAAATGATATATTCTTATAAGCATAACTATAAAAGATCTCCCACGTCGACGACACTCAAAAGGTAATTGGCAAATTACAATTCATACTATAAATATTAAAATTAGCTAAGGCTAACTCCTCTATGAATCAGTGATTATTCATATATTCTAGAAAATTTTAAATATGTTTGTTTTGGTATCAATACCGCCTACATTTTATACTAAAAAAAACTTTTGGAAACAATGTTGTGTTGGATAACAATATAAATTTACAAAAAAAAAATAGATTTAGTTTTTGCTTACGTATCTGTTATTTACTTTTGTGGCTTTTTTTTGCTTTATGGTTTTGTTAGTGCTATTGATCTTGTTTTATAATTGTGATTCATTTAATTTTATTAAAAATAAACGTTGCTTTTACAAATTCAAAAACAGACGCCAACCAAACGCGATTTAACGGTTTCAATGCACTTCTATTAGAATTAGAAGCTCTTTACATAAAAATAAAAAATCGAGGTTTTTAAATGGAAATGTATAGGTATGACATATATGGCTTCTGATACGATTTGGGAAAAAAACGATATCGCTGATTGGACAGCCACGTTATCACGATAGCGTCTTTTATCTGAACAGGCATACCTGTAGTATGCAATATTATCTATCTACATTGCTTTCTACCAGCAGATAAAAAAATAAGGTCAAAACGATTTGCTTTGACTAAATTTTTCTATTTGTGACCTGACTTGACCTGACTTGGTTTCTAGAGTTGAATGTAAAAAGCTTTTAATCCTAATAGATGTCGCTATTTTTATTATATTACAAAAATAATAAGCACTTGGGTAAGGTTAAAGACAATTATAAAATTATTAAATGTAAAAAACGTTTATAAATAAGAAAAGTAAATTTAATTTGTTGTATAGCACAGGAGAGTCAATTTATGTTGAGTACAACACATGTATGTCTTCATGTATTTTATTTCTTTTTCTCGGTAGTAAAACTAATTTAACACTTTACATTTGCAGTGTGTTTAAACTATTTACACTTTGTAGGAATTTTAAACTTAGTTCTTCATTTAAATGTTAATGAAGCGAATTTGAAATTGTGGCAAGGGTTCATTAGAGAATTTAACTGAAAGCGTGGGTATTTTATTGACAGATTAAGTTAAATTCTCAGCTTTAACCAAAAATTAACACAGTCGATTTTTGGTTTAACCTCAATATTTGGTTTACACGGGCACTCCACCCACAATGGGAGAGCTCGACCTTATTTGCTTACAGCTGGAAGCAGTTGCACATTTTAATTCAATTAGATAGAAAGTCGATACGAATAATAAACATGTGGATTAAAAATCAAAATTTCTAGTCCTGAAATATGTCTTTTTAATCAGGAATCTAATTATAGAAGTACGTGCAGTGCACAGCGGAACGAGAGCTCTCAGATTAAATTAAAATTCGGACAAACACTTTTTAATATATTTTTTATGAGGAGAAGTCTTAAAATTAAATTTCAATCCGGTAAGCTTGATTGGAAAAAAAAGACAAGATAAAGATAAGACAGACTGATTTTAGATGAAGTCGACAAAAAAAAATAGAACGCAGCTCTGACAGTAAGCGGTTGTTTGACTACGTCCCACACGGAACTAGAGTGTAGGCTTATTAGTCTTATATGGTACATTCTACTACATCCATTCTTCTCATCTCGAATAAAATTTAAAAACACTGTGATACAGTCCACTGAACACATTACATAAATTACTCACAATAGACTGTACATTCGCTTTTACAATTATTAAATATAAACTAAGCTGCGACAACTGGGTTGACTTCCAACAGATAGATTGTCACACCCTCGCTCGCGTCGGCGATGAGTTTCATTTGCTTACTGGAAATGCATAAATCAAGACATAGCCAAAAACACGTTCATCTTACTCAAATTTTACAAACAACTGCACAGAGTACAGCAACAAAACCACTCCCAATTTTTTACAGCTATTTACAAGGTTTTTGAAACTATTTGCAAGTGAATAAAACGCTTAAGTATAATAAAAATTAAATCCAAATCAACTAATGTGGCACAACCCATCACATTCTGTGGCGACACATTTCTCGCTCGCGACACTGAGCTTTTACGCTTCAGTCGTTTAGTTGTCGTCAACCAATTGTCACAACAATATCTGTAATAATTATCTGTAATATCTAATATAAAAATAAATTTGTCTAACAATTGAGTTAAAAATAATTTCTTAAATTGTTAATTTTTGTATTTAAGTAAAATAAATGAAAAAACCAGTAATATTTTATTTTTTCATTAAGCCATATTGCTCCTGTCGTAATCGGTTTTTTACGCATATTTTTTCTACAAAATAATTTCGATGTTTCACTTGTGCCGTGACGGCTCACATTTTTTTTAATAGACCTCTTAATACAGTGCATTTCAGACATAAAATGTCACAAGTTGTCTACAGTCATATTTATTATATGGCTCATAAATAGATACTTTACAAAGTTCTAGACAATAGTAAAGGCTTATGGATGTTATTGTCTTACAAAAAACAAATCTTTTATCAGACTTTAATATTCAAAAGTATTTATAATTCGCAAGTGAGAATGGATTACTATTTCCAACGATTTCTATTAGTTTTGTAAAGGTTTTTCATCTCACACCTGCTGTCATGGAATGGTTGCAATGGTTATCTACTTTAAAACCACTGTAATTTCAACTTTGGTCAGAGTTTTTTTTTCTTAATTCTTGCACACTTGACGGAGGTTGAATAATAAGAATTCTTTTGACTGGTCCAACCTCAGACAATACTCTTTACACTACCTTTACAGCTGTCACAACTTTACTATTGTAACATTCTTTTATTTTTTGTTTATTTTATATATTTTTTATTTTAAGAATATTATATATGTGTAAGACAAATAACTCAAATTTCAAAATACCACAGCAACAATTTAAATTATATAAAATAGATTAGAAAAAAATACAGTTGACATAATTATAATTTTTTCATTTTTTAAGTGATACAATGGCAACAATTTACAAATGTTGTATTAGAAAAATCATATGTAATTTTAGGAGCATAATAACACTTATAGCCTTATCTTAAATTCTCTATTTTTAATTTTATTTAACAATTATTTTGTTTAATTTATGAAACTTTTAAGCAGTGATTTAAACTGGATTCTAGACGATACGTGCCCAAATATTGGATAGCAACAAATTCCATCTACTTTATTTAGTTTTATATAGAGTGATCGGAGTTAATAGAGTTATATGTAAGCTTTTCTCCTTCCTATCATTACGTAAAACAATAATTTTGCTCGATAAATAAACATTTATATGCAAGCAATTTAGGGTTGCCCTAGGGGAATACCTACAGGGGAAGATAGATGTCTAGCAGTAGACATCGGTCTTAAGATCATCTTACGACCGATTATGAAATATTTATATCTGTCACGGTTCCATCGATTGGGATAAAAATTGATGTTTATTTTATATTTTGCAGTTCCTACCAAATGACAAAAAACGTATAAATTTTGGTATTTTACCGCTAAATTGTTGTAAAGTTTACATTTTTTTATTGTAAAAATATGTCGATTATTATATTGAAAGAAATAAAATAGATTTTTGTTTAAATTTTGGCGAGTTTTGCTATTTTCCTAGCAGCACGACTGTTTTTATTATAAATATTTTGCTAAAAATATGATAAATTTAAACCTTATTCTAGCTTACTAATTTTATTTGCTAGCTTTAAGTAAAAACTCTTCTGAACTCACGCCGCCGTATTGATCGGTTGGTATGGTTATTTGTTATGAAATTCCGTACATATTTCTATAACGTTACCATTAATTGAAAGTCAATATTGGTCTTCTATAAAGTAACAAAATTAAATAAGTTTATTTTGTTTTTATATAAAGTAACTAAAACATAACATTTCGTTAATGCATAATTCCTTATCTTTATTGGTCGAGTCTACACCATTTACGAGTGTTTGTTTTCAAATTAAACATTTAATGTTTAACGCTTTTATAGCCCGGTGTAAACCAAAAACTATAGTCAATAATTTTTCACAATATTTAGCGACTTTTACGCACAAAACTTATAAAACACTTTATAAAGAGAGTTATTTCAGCCATCAAGACGATATGAAACAAAATTAACAAAAAATTGCATTTTGTCCAGTAATCAAAAACATTTTTTTTCGTCTAAATATGGTTTAAGATCATAGTTTTGCGCTTCTAGTAAATTATCTGGTGCAAGACTTTACCTACAATTCAAAAAAAGCAAACATTTTCTTAAAAGATTATTCCAAATTGGAATTTGGAATTGGCAAATACCGGATATCTTTGTAAATTTTTGACTGTAGGAGAGTTGCAGGATCTACGTCTGCCTCGGTCTACAAAATAATATAATAAAAAACAGCAAACATCAACCCATGTTGGCTGAGATCTCAAATCATTAATTACCTGGATTTTGATAGAGGAAATACCACAACTACCATGATTTTTTATGTTGCATATGGTAGAATAAAGTGTACTTGATCGATTATTTGTAAGTTGATATCAGATATTATTATAAAATTGATAGATTAATTACGAAAAACATTTGAGTTAACTGTCAAAAAAAGAAAAGTTACAAAGATTGAAATTTGAAGCTCATACAGTGGAAACTGTATAACATTTCTAAGCTTTTCTTATCTCTAATCAAGATGAAATTGTTTGATAATTCTGGAAATAGTGTTGACATGATCTTCTGTTTTGAATCCAAAAACGATAAATCTTCAACTGATTACTTAGATTCAACATATTTAGAAAAAATACTTTAAATATATTAGCTTAAAGTCTGTTATCTATTATTTTGTACAAGTCATACTAAATTAGTTCTACGAAAAAATTATTCAACTAAATATGTAAATCAGATAATCCAAGGTATTTTAAAACTGTTCCATAAATCGTAAAAACTTTCCAAATTCATGAACCATAAAAATACTTTTATAATAAGTAAATTATATTAATTACTTAGAAAAAAATACTAAAAACTGCATTAATTAGAATATTAAGGGTATTGAAAACCCTTTTTTTCTCTTTCTTGGCATTATAGAAAGGGTTCAGAATAATCTACACCACCAAACTAGGTCAAACTTATGTAAAACAACAAAAAATCTATAAAAAAAAAAGTAACAAACAATCAGAGGTCTTTGTGACAAAAGAAGATGTTAGGCAGGGAGGAGTTTTGATCCGGCGTTTTTCATAATATAATGGATGATGTAATAAAAGAAGTAAAAACAAAAACCATGCAAATTCTAGTAGGGTACAGCAACATGAATGTAGTTAGCTTTTCTGCTAACTTGCAAAAAAATAAAAATGAGCTGAACTATTTCTTGGTTTGAAAAGAACCGCTGAAAGCAAGAAACATGAAAATAAATATAGAAAAAACTAAAATAATGATTGTAGACAAGAGGAAGAAACTGTAACTATCAAAATAGAAGGAACGCAAACAAAATAGTGAAAAATTATAAATACCTAAGAGTGCAGATTCAAAGTAATGGAAAACAAGAAGCAGAGATAAATGCAAGGCTTACCACAGCATTCAGACTACATTTCGCGCTAAGCAGAAACTTTATAGAAAAAAAAATTTTTTTTTTTAAAACTGAGCTAAATGTGTACAAAGCAATTTTTCGGCCAACTGTCACGTATGGTGGTGAAAGCTGTCCCTATTTGTCCCTACTCAAAGTAAACTACAGGCAGCTATTATAAAGTTTTTGAGAAGAATTAAAGGCATTACAAAAAAGAACAAAATAAGAAACAAATTCATAAGAGTAGCACTAGAGGTAGAGCCTATATTGAAAACAATCCAAAAACATCTTTAATGGTTTGGATACAAGAAAAGACCCGTAAAGAAGATTTGGCACGCCAAAGGAAACGAAAGAAAAAGATAAAAACGACTAAGAAAAACCTAGGAAAATGCTGTGGCAAAAATACTAGAAGAGAAAAAAATCACATAGAAAGAAATCAGCAAAGCAAAAAACAAAAGCGAATGATACGAAGAATAAACAATAATATATAACACCAGATACCCACTATGGGTACAAACGTGTTTTTGATTTTATATATATATATATATATATATATATATATATATATATATATATATATATAACTGTGAGCTTAAGACTAAATTCTTTCTTCCACGTTTTATGTTGAAAAGTCTGAAACTTAATAAAAGGTCTTATATAACAAAAATCAATTTGACACGTTTAAAAAACTTAAATAATCATATTTCTAAAAAAACAAATGTCAAGATAACGTAGAAAATAATGTAAAATAAATAAAAAAACTTTTTGAAACTATGAAAAATTTTTCTTTTGACGCAGCTTTTGCTCGAAATTTAGAAGAAGATTATGACAGTTCATAAAGTAAATACTATAAAAAACAGTAATTTTAGACATTTTGACTAGCGGAATTTGGAGTTTTAAAGTATTAAAAATAATTTACTAAAACCGTAAAGGTTTTGTTCTTTTTTGTCAACGGAGGGATAAGTATTTGTTTTCAATATTGTAGTAGCTAGAAATTTGAAAAATTATGTTGTATAGCGATATCATGTAATTAGATAACTTAATTGAGCTAAGTGACCTGAAAGAATGTTTTAAAGTATGCCGTTTGAGCAATTGATTAATGAGTCTACCGACTACTCTTTGTAATATTATCTTCATTAACAGCTCCTCCCAGCATCAAAAGGACCAAATGATAAGGTTTGTGTCAGACAAAAACTTAAATCTTTTGCAACTATCGTCGAAAGAAGGTAATTAAACGTTAATTTCTTTTTATGACTTTTTTTATTAACTATGCGCCATAAGATAATTATTTGTCATATCTCAAATGCCATTTTATTCAATAGCTGCATTATGAACCGATAAACATACGGCTATTAAGACAAGATACGTCTCCAAAACTTTTTGACTCATGGCTCACACCTAATATAAAACTAATAGTGCGCCAACGCAATAAAATGTTAAGTGGATATAAAAACGCGGTCTTTTAATGGCTGGCTTTATTATATAAAAAAAATTTGAGACTTTACAGTGACAGCTATTTAGACTTGATAAGTGAACAAATAAATAATTTATTATTTGAAATAGAAAGCTGTGATTTTCTTATACAGGCTGTTTCACAAATAATATACCTTAGGAAAACAAATGCACTGAAACAAGGCGTCTGAAAACAGAAAAAGCGCATGCCTTCTCTCAATATATAAGCTAAATTAATTTTTTTATAGAAACCAATGTATTAATCAAACAGAGAGAAAGAGATAAAGATTGACATAAATATAGTATAAATAAATTGTGACATTTCATCATACGACAGTATCATCATTTAAAGTCAACGTTTGGTTTAAAATTTTTGATTTTTACAATTGCAAAAATAAATAATTTATTATTTTGATAATATACAGCACGATGTAAAAATTTAAGAGCCATTTACAAGTTCATATAATAAATTAACTAACGGATAAAAAAACAAAAAAAGAAACTATTTACCTAAAAAAAATAGGAAATAGCTTTTTACAAAAGTTTAGAGTATATAAAGTAAAATAAACTAAGAGGAGATAAAAAAAATTTAAAAAAAAGCAAAATAGGCTATAATAAAGTTAATAATCTAGAAAAACAAAGATATAAAAAATAAATAAGATAGTATTCTTATCAGATTAAGCAAGTTCTGAAGTTTTCCTCATTGGCTTGTTCTTATGGCTATAAATAACAGTGGACGTATTAAATCTAGATAGCTTAATAAAAAATCAAAATCTGAGATTTAACGAAACAGCTGCAGATAATATAGACGTACAACAATCTCAGGTCTTTGAAAGGGTAGTGCAAAGCAATAACTAGAAACGATTCCTGGTGCGTAATCATTAATCATAACCGCTCTATAATAATCTCGCAGACATCAAGACTGGAAAATAACCCACACAAACCTGAAGAAAATTTAATTTTACTTTAAGATTATTTAATTAATGCACTTGAACCGGGAAACGAGGTTAATTGTTTAGAGTGCCATTTTCATACGTGCCCAATACGTATTAATTACAGTATAAAACAGCATGCAATCACACTTATCCGGTGTACCTCAGGATACTCATCTGAAACCAATTTTGTTTTTATTATTCAGATAAAAAAATTAAACAATAATTTATACACCTTTTTAGGACTTCAACAATTCAAAAAAAATACAAAAAAAACAAAATTATTCCACTAATAAGCTATTATTCTTATTATTGTAAAATAAAATACAAAATAGAAAAACTTCAACACGAAGAAACAAATTATTAAAAGTGGTGAAAACGCAGTGGTTTCCAACAGAAAAAAATACTAAATTCAATTAATAATACTTTATTTTAACAAAATATATAGCTGCTATAACAATAATTTTAATTATTAATTGTAACTTTTTTGTAATTGTGATTAAATTATTTTGACAAACAGCAGTTACGTTAAATACAATTACAAATAATGATAGATTATTTTGTTATAATTTGATTAACAATATACTATAGCCGGGAGCTTTTTATAATTTATAAAAGATATTAGATTATATTAGATCACCACATCTTTATAATTTATTAGATGGTTTTATTATAATAATCACCTCAAATTGACTATGCATTTAAGCCGCAAGCGGGAACTATTTTTGGTGTTTGCTAAAGCAATAGAAGATTAAATATTTAGTGTAAACTTTCTATTAAATCTCAAACTATGTATTTTGCTTTTTGTTTACAATAGTAATTATAAAATGTCGCCTTCTTTTACTGTTGTTAATTAATTATCAATACATTATTGACAAAAACATAATTCAAGAAAAACTTCTTTTGTTTTGTCATTTGTTCTCACTTTAGAAGATTGACAATGATAATGACAGTTATAAGACAATGATTGAAAATTTTCAATAATATTCAAAGAAAAAAAAAGAATAATATGAAAAAAGAGGAATAAAAATTGATAAAAAAATCAAAAACCAAAATGACTCATATGCTGTAGATCAAACATTACTTTTTCTAAAATTGACTATTTAAAGCTCACTATGAATGCAAAAATTTAGCGATTCACACATTTTTCCCCGATTTCCCTGGTAACTTATCACGTGGCCTTGGTTACCTGATTATTATTGTAATTCGGAATTGTCAAAAATTATTGGCAATCAGATGACGGCGCATCCACCATTCCGCTAGACAGACATTTATGTTAGACCATAGAAAAAATTGTGTGTATTTCGAGTGTAAAGAGCCATTTTGGTATGCGGGTGCTTTTTCGTTCCTCGCTGGCGCTCATAAATATCTATCACAATTGGCTATAGATAGAGTTGACGATTTTAGTAATCAATGCTATTACAAATTTTTATAGCTTCTTGCATTCTTGAGCAAAAGGAAACTATTAGAAAAATGTAAATCTCAAAGCTTGGCAATCTATTTGGGCCCAATTTTGACATATCGCAGAAATATCTTGCCAGCTTTATTATCTTTTTTCTATATTTAGTCATGTTACTTATAATTAAACAAGTAAAGTGAACAAGTAAATAATTAATTGTCAAACGTTTAAGTTAATTGATTTGTTTGGAATCTTTGGCACAATAAGCTATTCACACAGCTTTACCACTTGCCAAAAAGTTTGATGAATATATCTTAAGAGTTTGTTTGACCATCAAAAGTGGTCATCATCACAAGATGAATAAAGCTGTGAAAATCATCAGAAGATGAATAAAAATGCTGACCACTTGGTCAGATTAGATCTATTAAGCAATTTTTTTGGAGGGTGCTAAAACTATGTGAACGTATGGGAACGAAAACAACAAATAGACAACTAAGGCATGTTGTTAGAATGAAAAATGAACAAAAGCGAAAAGTAGGAGAAACATCTAGTGGCGCCAATAAAAACATTTTAAAAAAAATTTTATTAATAGAAAACATTGTTTATACAATTGGTTGTAACATCTTCGTGTAAGAGTTATTATTGGGATCATATTTAATTAAAACTAGAATGTTCAGGTTGTTTTTTAGAAGTAATTAGCGATTTAATATAGCAGGTTTAAAGTGTGTAATTTAGCACTTACCTTTAGTAGCGGCGCTAACTCTATCCAGATTGTTTAACGTGACGGGTATAGGACTAAGAGTGAGATGGACATCCGCTTCCGGTATATTTCGCGGTTTAAGACCTACAAAGATCGCGGTATACCGGAACCGCAATATTTGTCGACACTTCACTCCTTCGCCATTCTGAAGATTTTTTACCACTCGCACTTCATTATTATCGCTAAGTTCTCCACTATTTTTAAAATAGCGTCTAACGTAAACACTAAAAGTAATAGTATTATTATCGCGCTGTTTGATGTCTTCAATCACTTTTCCCGTAAAAACAAAATTCGCTTGATCAATAATTTTTTTGAGTTTTTCCTCATTTTTGAAAATATGTTCGTCGAATTTGCAGCGGGGTAGAAATTTTTTTGAACACCTGCCGATATTCACCCAATATATCAAAAACAAAAGAAATATATTCAGTCGGAGCATGGCAAAAATAACATGTGCTCCACAACTTCAACACCCTCTTTTGCGGTATTTTCAGGTTATCAACACACACGACTAAAGAGAAAGACGCGTCATGACTGGCTCAACAACCACGCACGATACCGCTCCTTCCTTTGGCTAGTTTAGCCTAAGACTGGCACCAGAAAATTCTATCATATCATGGTATCTGGTCGGTATTGGTGACTTAAAACACAACCCACCCACTCATTCAAATCTCTATGTTATTAACTGGTTAATGTTTACACGATCGTTACTACCAATAATCTAGTGATGGAGTTATTTGGTTTATATTTCACTAAATAAAGTGATAAAAGCTAAAACCGTTATTTGTCTACTTTTTTAATCCCGATAAAGAATCTTGATCCTGACTAATTACACAAAAATATGTTAAATAATTTAATATTAAGTCCAATTAGCCCTCCATGATTGCTAAACTTTTATCAGTTAAATACCGAACAAAAAAGGATTATGCACCATTTTTTATACCTTGATCAGTGCAAATAATCTACATTTTCTGCACCTTAAGGACTATCTATCTCTAAATCAATTTTGCTGTACCACCTATCAACTTTCAGTATCTGGTATACCTACTGGCCAGCAATTGGTGTTAGAGCAAAGCGGTTGTGAAAGTTACTAAAGGATTAAATTCACGATATACGTCAATTTAAACACAAAATGGCGACCCGTAGTTAAGATTCAGACGCCTGCACTGACAATCATTATAAAAATCTGGAACTGTTGAGATTCACAGAATGTTATCAAAAATTGTAATCAGTACCGGCTTTAAAGGAGGCGACCCGGGCAGTCACTCGAGGCGCCGATGGTTACGACTCATAACAAAAAAGCCCTAAAATATGTTTAGTTCTTTAAGAAATAAACTTATCAGAATAATTATCAACTATTAGATTATTCCTAAATAAACAATCAGGTAATAAACTGTTTGTCAGTCTAACCAAAAAAGTATTCCAAAAAGTAATTTATCAAAAAAAGATTCATCAACTTTGACGGTCTAGGTGCAAATTATCATATCACTCATTAGATCTAATAATTAAGATTCAAATTAGCTTTAAATCTCAAATCTCACTGACGATTGATAACAAGCACAAAACATTTGCTTTAATTATATTACTTTATTTGCTGCTTAGTCTTATTAAATTTATGAACAAAATCGTAGTAACAAGATTTAACTAGATTTGATGATCTACATTTTTTTTAAATTAAATTAAAATAAAAATTTTCCAATAGCCTATTCACATAGTTTTACCAATTTTTAGTCAAAAAGAGTTTTCAATAAATTTAGAGAGCTATTTCGACCACCAAGTGGTCATCATCAGGAATTTAATAACAATCAAATTAGCATAACAGTTTAAAGTTAGTCCTGCAAATACATATAAACGCCGCTGGATTTTTTAAAATTTATAAAAATAAGACAAATGCTTTTACCAAAGATAACGGTCTTTTTTTCAGCAGTAGGATTATTAGAAAATATCCAAAAAAAATCTAAAAACCAAATATATTTAAGCAAATAACAATTCTGTTTTATTCATTTCCTGATGATGACTACTTGGTAACTAAAAGAGCTCTCGAGATTTATTAATCAAACTTTTTGGCAAGTGGTAGAACTATGTGAATAGTTTATTGTGCCAAAGCGGTTTTTTGGTATCACTTAAAATGAAATAGACTATGTTGATCAAATAATAAAAATCATTTTAATGACAAAACCCTGTGCAAAAGCGTTAAAAATTATTAGATCAATATTATGATTATTCTATTATATAAAAAAGGCCAAGAGTATTGCCGATATTATTCTCAAAAAAAATAGTTTTTTTGCTTTAATTACTGATATGAAGTGAGCTACAAACTAATAATGTTAATAGTAATTATTACCAATATTTCTGTTTTTTTAACAAAAAATCTGAATTCAGACCCAAAACATCTGTCACAAACATTATTTTTTTAGTATTTTTAAAAAAATGTTTACCACTCATCCTACCTTGGAAATTATCGATGAAAAATTATATAGAGTATTCTAATTGGTTCACTAAATGCTCTTCTGCAAACGAAATGTGATCTTGCTTATACTTGCAATAATATTTTGCAAGCAAGGTTATATATACACGTCTTTTCAGACAAATTTGTCTGTAGTGGACCAATCAGAATGCTTTATTGACAATTTTTATAGGTATCTTAGGTTTTATTACTTGCCTCTTGTGTCTTAAAACAATTCAGTAATGTTTTATTTGTCTTTCAAAGTAACATAAGTGTCGGTGGTGGATAAATTTTCAAAAGCTTTTTTAAAATCAAGAGTGTTTAGGATAATAATTGGTCTGGGAATCAATTAAAGGTTTGTAGCTAAACTAGTTCAAAGGTTTATTAAAAACGCATCAATTTATCAGTTTATAAGCCCAATATAATGAGTTTTGCTATTTTTTTCAAAAATACCGACTTTTTTTTTCAAATAATAGTGCGAGTTTATCTAATAGTAGAGAAAAATCGGTTCTCTGGTAAACACTAAAAAAAGTCAAAACTATTTTTTTTTTAAATATACACATTTCTCTTTTTTTTATCAACAGTACGTATTTTTCTAAAAGTGAAAAAATAGTATATCGTAAACCTAAGCGGCAAAGTGGTATTTTTCCAGGCCGAAAGAAGATATGGACAGGCGAGCCAAAAGCGAGCCTGGCCACTTCTCAAGGCCTGGAAAATCACTTTGCGGCCGTGGTTTACACATTATTTTTTATCCTACACAAATTAGTTTATAATCGAGCATTATCTTAAAATTGGTTTGAGGTTATTACCGCCAATCGCCAATTTAAAATGTCAAACTTTGACAGATGTCAAAAATTCATGGATTACTTTACTGTCGTGATTTACACAATTTATCTTGCACAAAAGTAGTTTTTTAAAATAAGATTTACGTTCATTACAGGTAAATGTGATTTAAAATTTTAACACCGCTTATGAATAGTGAGACGTTTAGAGTGTCCTTGGTGCGTGACGACTGTTCAACTGTCTATATAGATTTCATTTTTCTTATAGCAACGACGCCTGGCGGAGAAAATCAGATTTTTTTTCTTGGCTAGCCGAGAAACTACATGATTTCTCGGCTAGCCCGGAAATAATGTACTTTCTCGGCTGTCGAGAGACGAGAAAATTTCATTTAGAGTAGGTGTAGGATTAAAAATTTATTTTCTGGTAAGCATCAAAAATATATAAATCTAAATTAAGATTTTTTTATAATGATAGAAAATAGGTGATCTTAATTCACATAATAGACAACTTTTTTGTTTTCTTTGGTTGTCTTTTCGTTCAACAGTATTTGACGTCAACACTATTTTTTATTCTCTAAATATACTCATTTTTTTTTAATACCTAGTACATGTTCTTCTAATAATGAAAAAAAAAAGGTCTTCTAGTACAAATCAAAAAAATATATAAATGTGAATCAATATTTTTGTATAATGATAGAAAAATACGTAATCTTAATTCACAAAATAGATAAGTTTTTTTGTTTTTTTAGGTTTTCTTTTCAATAAACAGCATTTGAAGTCAAAACCATTTTTTTTTAAATATACACATTTTTTTTGAACCAGTGTTTTTCTAATAGTGAAAAAAATTGATGCTCTGGTAAACATAAAAAAATATATAAATGTAATCAGTATTTTTTTATAATGATGAAAAAATACGTGATTTTAATTTACATAATGGATAGTTTTTTCTTTTTTTTAGTTTTTTTTTTTTTGGTTAATAGTATTTTAAGTTACAACAGTTTGATTTTTTTCTGTTTCAATTGGTTGTCAATTATATTCGGTTTTTTGACGTACTTTTAAGCCAGAAATTCTGCCGCGCTCACCAATCTGCGCTGTGGCAGAAGCAAGTCTAGAAAATTATGTATTTTGTAAAAAATATTGGAACTAACAAACTAAGCTGGAATATTTGGAAAAGGCTCACTCTGTATATATTTAGTTATTGATTTATTATTTTTGTTCACAGAGTTATTATTCATTTATGGATGTTAATTGTTCGAAATGTCTATAATAAAACTATTTGTGTGTATAGTTTAGGAAAATTAGAAGTCGCTGAGGAGGATAAAAATTCAGAGATAAAATCAGTCGTAATTGGTATTTTAAGCGCCATACTGTATAGCTTAAAAAATATGTGAAACTTAAACCACCCAACGTCAAATATGTTAAGTGGTGTGTGGGCAGCACAGGTGTTACCAAAGGACTTAAACACGTTTACTATAATTAAATAAAAAGCAGTGTCAAATAATTGCAATAATTATTTATTTCCCTTAATGAATTACATAAGTCATGAGATTTCGTTGTTTAATTTTTTTCAAATATAAAAGTCATTTCGTTAATACACGTTTGCAATTTAAAATAAAAAATGATTTCTGGTTAAACTTGTAATTTACATAAATATGCTTTGGTTGATTTATCGAACTCGTCTGTAAAACTGTCGCTCGGAGCGTTCGTCCCTGCATTTGTTAAACTCACTATCTATGCACCCGGCGCCACCCATCAAAACCAACCATCTATAGCAATAATATAAAAAAAAATAAAAAATAATATGAATAAATAGCTAAGAAAAATAGTATGTTAATAGTGTGCCACTGCCGGCTTTAGAAACTTTTAAATGTGAGGGGCAGACTGTTTTATTATTTTAACCGGATTATTTTACATAATAAACAGCTTTTAACAAGCGCTGTGCAGATTTAAAAGAGTGATTAACATTTATAGTTCAAATTTGTCTCTCGGTTCTACTTTATACCACAATGTGAGATCTGAGAAGCCAATTTGTGCGCCGCGTTATTAATGAGAAAAATATCACAACCTAAAATGACCGAAGGCGAATTGACCTTCTTATCCGAACTTTTCGACAAAGGAGATAATAAAAAATCGGAACGAGTTACAATTTTTTAACTTGTCATGCTCCGAGAAATATAGAACACTTATTGTAAATGTAACGATAAGTTATAAACTTAAGAAAACATAAACTACAAAATCGACAACTTTTTTTTGTATTGCAATCGTAAACCAGTAATCTATTCACGCAAAATATACACAACGTCCTACATTCACCATTTTATTACTCAAAAAACACACAAAAATACCTATAAAAACCACCAAAAATCGACTTACAAAAATTAAAATCAGCTACATACAGTTTATAGTCAAGTAGTATAGATTATCTTTGAAAACTACCAACCCCAAATTCCAGTAAATTTCTTATTTAAGATTGCTATGGCGTTAAATTATGACATAATTCATAAAGTTGGACAAGCAAATAAACCTAAGAAAAGAGACAAAACTAAAAAGAATTAAATAAAAAAACCAATGTAATAATTTTGATTCAAATAATATGCAATTTTTTACTTTTGATACATTGTTTTATCAAAATTATACTATGTATTTCGCTGATTTCCACCAAAAAGTCCAGTATCTGACACGTTTTTTTATTATGGTGTTTGTTCCCAGTCGCCTATTCTACTTCTTAAGAAAAAACAAAGTTTGGCAAGATCTCACATCCGTTTTCTCTCCTTAGAAAACGACACCAGATATTTGTGTTCATTCCAAAATTCGACTAAAAGTTTCGCATGTTACACAATAAATTAAAACAATTTATAAGTTACAATATTTGCATCTATAGTATATTCAAGTTGAAGATAAAGCTGGAATAAACACTATCACGTGCGGTTTATGTGATCTCCTAACACAACAGGCGTGTCTGTTCTTACAGGGCTGTCTTCAAGGAGAGTGCATGCTCTTCATGTTATGCGTCATCTGATAACGTTTCTCATAACAAATCCGAACTATAACTTAAAAGTACTTACTCAGGCCCTGTCTCGTCACTCAAGCTACGCCTTTATCTGGTCCTTCCATCCCATAATTTCTATACCAACCCAACATGGGAAATCAAACACGAGGTGATCATGCAGTGTTGTTTGTTTATTTCAGCTTCATCTTTAACGTGAATATACTTTAGTTGCTTAAGACGCCTAATCAAACAAATATATATAAATATCTTATAATAATAATTTATAAAATAAATTATTATTATTATTATCACGGACTTACGCAAATCCAAGTCAAAGTTAAAGGCAATAAATAAACAGTTAACACAAATCACTATAAATGTTTCCATTGATAAGAAAAAAAAACGTTAGACAGTGGAATTCATTTGTCTCCTAAACTTTTCTTTTTGAAAAATATTATTAACATAAAAATAACTTCTGAAAACAAACTTAAAAAGCAAAAACAAGCTCACTCTATTTATTTCTTCTGTAATCTTGCAAGCTGACTCACACTGTTTATATAAAACTGAACATTGTGCCTATAGATAAAATAAAGGGTTCACCTTACAAACATGCAAAAAAAAAATTCGTTTTAAGGATATCTTTGAAAATTATTTGCAAATTTGATTCAAATTCATTAAACCGCCCTTAAAGACACATTCTGAGAAACAATTATTGGCATCGGTTAGTAAACAAAGAAGTTATGAGCAAATATTTACATTATCACAAAAATTTGTGTTTTTTTTTTAATTGATTATGATTCTTAGGAAAAAGCAACAGTGATTTAATTTTTTAAAATTTTTTTCGAATTACTCCTTTTTAAACAAAGAATTGATTACGGAAATTGATTTATAAACAAGAACCTTAATTATTTATAAAAAAATATTGACATTAGATGAAAAATTTAGGTTTTTTTAAAAAAAAACTGAAAGATTAATTATCAAATAATTTTAATAATGTCCTTATTTGAAGGAAAATTGCAGCACTGATTCAATTTTAATGAAATTTTAATATAGCAGTAAAATGTTATATAAATAGTGATAAAACAAATAACACAGGAATTTTGGTTTGTCTAAGAAAAAACTGGAAAATTAATTAACAAATAATTTTGATAAACGAGTGAGCGATTAGAAAATATTTTGCATGTCTTTGATTGAATCATTAAAATAATCAAAATTCAAACGTCACAAGAATCTGTACCTGTATATTTTTTTTAACAGGAAATGTGCTTTTTCAAAATGTGTTTATTTGGAAAACATAAACCACTTGTTTTAGCCAGTATGCGAGTGATGGCTACATTTACTTTTGTTCTTGAAAAAGAAATAAAGAAATTGTTTGTTCAATAATGGATGACCAAATAAAAAATCCATAATTAATTTCGTGTGAACTGACTTATTTATATTTTGAGGCAAAGTTACCTTAAAGCAGCTTACGCAATGTTTTTTATTTATATCAACAATTACATCAACTAAAGCTGTATTAAAAAAGTTCAACGTTTAATACAGAGGAACATTTAAAAAAAAATCGCTTAGCTGATAGCTAGATAGCTACAAACTAAAGCACATGTTTTTTTGAAATGTAATTGCTTAGCGCACTCTGCTAGTGCATAGCAAAAGCTGAGACCTTAAAAATATTGAAAGCAACCTTTGATAAATAAACAATTTTATTATCTCAAATTAGTTTGCTGTAATAGAAAAGTGCCACCTTTATTGGAGAGAAACCTTCAAATAAAAAGCCAAAAAATTAAAGCATTCGATTATAAATCGAGTGGTGCTCTCTGCTGATGCTTATCATAAGTTCAGCCGATTTTATTAAAAGCGCTTCTCTCTTTATACAATTTAGACCAGTTTTTCATATTTGAACTGCCTGGACTAATTCCTATTTATCAGATATCATTTTTGCTGATATTTGTAGATTTTTTCAACGGCGTGTTGTAAAAGATCATCAAAATTAGCAAAAAATCTGTTCTGTTGTTGAAAAAATATCAAAAATTATTAATTAAATGAAACTTTTGAGTCTGCTGAACAAGAAAATAATTTTTTTAAGCATAGTTTCGTAAATGAATGGATACTTGTTTTAAGGTAAATACAGCAGCATTTCATGGTCTTGATTGTTAAATAGCGCTTAATCTGTAGAAAAACATTCTTTTATTTAAATGAGGAGAGTTATGGCGTATAGACTATACAGAAACAGCTTATTGTTTACATTAGATGCGCAGTTAGACAGATTGGGTAAAGCCCATTGGGGTAAGATTATGGTTATCACGAGTTAGCGCATTTAAGGATGACTCAGGTGTACCTTTCGAGGAGTATTCGAGCTCTACGACATTCGCTGTGTACGTAAGCTTTTTTTGATTTTTTGTAGTTTGGGTATTATGTGACAGAACACGTCATACTTACAAACTGGAAAAAATTCAGCTCTTTGGTTGAGAAGGATAATGAATAAAAGACAACACTATATAATAATAGTAATAATAATGATCGTCAATAAATTCTTAGGCTTTGATTTTAAACAATGTTAACACTATAAATTTGTTATTAACAACAAAAACAATGGTTGAAACCCTACCCAAAACATCACAATACTTTTATTTACACATATTTGGCATATTTTATATCGTCGTTTACGATAATGTTCTAGAGAATTTGAGCTACGCAAGGCGCTTAACATCAAGGCCTAGCCAAACATACAAATACATTTCTACATAACATTTTATTGAATAGTCAAATTCATCAAACTAAATGCTGAAAAACCTAAAAAACTTAAGAAAACCAAAGAAAGCCGACTTTCTCTGTAGACGGTTTAAAATTTAGGTTCAACAAAGGTAACTTGTCGTAGTGGGCGTCAGCTTTATCTCAATTCGCACGACCACTATTATCATGCAATCATATCTATATCTAAAGTGTCTCCATCAACGTGTTCTATGTGACTCGTGGGTGTCGGAAGTCTAGGTTCACAAAGAAGAATATCTACAGGATCGGTGTGAGATGGTGAGGATAGCAGTTGCTCTCCCGAGAGATCATTTGGAGACGATAGCATTGGATCTCCATTCACCGGCTCATCATCATCCATTAATTCTTCCATTGCTGATAAACTAAGGGTAGCATCTGTAATTACATCTGGCATCTGGAAAGCAACATCCGCCCCCTATCAACATATAAAATCAACGTCTAAAACAGTAAAACAACTTACTTTCTTGCATGGATCTGACAACATAATAGAAGGTAGCACCGTAGCGGGAGGAGGTTGATTTTGATTTTTTTGGTAGGAGTTATATGAGTAACCTTGGAAATTAAATTCGGAAAGAGGAAGACCATGTGATTTCACTTGACGTTCTAACTCCTAAAAAACCAAAAAATATTTATGGGGCTTCTAAGGTTTTAATTTGGTTATTACTTGTACTCGAAGTTGGAGCCTTCTATTGAGAAGTTCCATCTGTTTTTGCCTAAGTTCTGATTGCTTTAACCTTTGTACTTCGTTTTTAAGACACTTGATGTATTCTACAGATGATTTTAATATCGTGCCTTTATTCGGGCGGACATCTCTCACTATTTCATAATAGGGATCGTTGTTCTTCGGCAGAAGTGTTCCCAGTTCCTTTATTCGATCGTTTATATTAAACCTCCGCCGACGTTCGACTAAAAAACCATAACTAAACCATAAAATAATGCTACTTTCGTTAACTTACTCATATTGTGATTGTCTTTTTTTTGCCGATCTTTTGCCATTGCGTGAAGCTCCGCGTCGCTAAGTGTAAACGGCTCGTTTTTAATATTGATGTCATTTCCTGTTAAGGAATTATCTGAGGCTTTAAAGCCATCCGAAGCAAGGGAACTTGATTCTAACGAGAGCAGATCGTCGATAAGATCTTCAGCCTGAAAAAATAACATACATTAATTTTGGTAATTCGTATACGCCAGACACTTTATTGAGTTAATGATAAGGTTCTACAATAACAGTCATCAAATGTAGGAGTTGGAATCATTATTATGCGGACCCTCTTATATCTCTTTACGCATGAGATAAAAGGCACTTGTGAGTTTCAATTAATTGAGTCATTGCAGCCTCTAATTGTTAGTAGAATACCAGCAAATTTATTTATATTTATTTTCTTTTCTAACTACACTAATTAATAAGTTTTTTACAAAGCAATTGATTTTTTTTACATCAACCAAAATAGTCTTTTTCAAACTTCCCAAACTTTGCCTAAGATTATTAATTCAAACCTATCGAATCCAGAAAAAAGGTTTTAAGACGCATAAGGCTTCTCTTTATGAAAATATTCACTACCTGCAGGAACAATTTGAGAACTTCCGTCATCAAGAATTGCATAGGTGTGCATCCGTGCATTTTTTTGATAGGAGAGCACAAAATCGTATAGTTTTTTAATTAGTCAATGCTATTAAAATTATAAAACAAAAATAAAGAAATATTCCTTGAAACAACTTAGATTTAATGGATGACTCATAATTAATGAGTCTACAAGTATTTGTTTATTTAAATAAAAAGTCAGACATAAACAACATACAATATAATAAATAGATCAATAAACTGATATCAAAAGTTTCTAAACAGAACGTTTTTAGAATTTGGAGGACCTTGATTATTACAAGAAAAGGCTCTTAATTTGGAGCAATGCGTCAATGAAAAAAAGCCCTCATCATTTCAATGTAAATGTGATATTTTTTATCTCAAGACTCCTCAATTGGCTAAAATAAAAACTAAGCTCATCAGCAGCGGATTCTCTACTCGATAAACAGGAGAAATCTTTGGAATCAGATATAGTGAAGTGTAAGAATATCTACTATACCCTATACCTCTGCAGTTACTATCCATCCCGCATCAAACCCATCCATATCGCAAGTCCCTAAGTTTTCTTGGAACATTAAAACCAATAGATTCTCTAAGGCTGACGTCACAGCCCCCCCGAGTAGGAAAAAATAAACACGATAACGTAGTAGTAAATATCCTTTATCGTTTAGCATTCATTCAGGCTTTAGGGCTTGTTTTTGGTGAACTGAAGTACACTATGTCAAAAATGTTGCAATCAACAGTTTTAATGACATAACCTAACTTTTGTTGGAAACAATCACGCTCGTCTTCAAACGTCATCACTTGGGTGGCCCATACTAGCCAAACTTTGCGCGTTGCGCAATGCCTTTGGCTTCAACAAGTTCAACAACTTTTACTCATCGATCACTGTTTTTATCAATTTGTAAACTATCGTCAATGCTACAACATAATTTATGACGCATTTAGTCATAAATTTTGTTGTTTTTTTTTTGGATTTTGTTATTAAGTAGAAACGTTTAATCGCCGTAACATATCGTGAAAACATCAGCTGTGATATAAATCGGTATGACACTGAAACTAGTTAGAAGTGTGAAACTTGATACATTTATTTATTTTGTTGATGGCATCCGCTCTAGTCGACCATTCAGGGGAATACCATGGCCGATAATACAGGACTACCAAATCATCACCATCACCACAACTTAAGAACATAAAAAGTTTTTAAGTAGTAATAAAAAGTGACATATCTAGTAATACCGTGAACAGCTGAAGTCTTTTGAGAAAAACAAAGAAACGCTGCCTTAGGCGTCAAAGATTTTTGCAAATTTTAACAATTACCAATAATTTGAACAATCAACAAGACGTCGGTGTCAGAAATTTGACAGACTAACTATCTGATTTTAAGTATCAATTAGAGATTGGTGGAGCATCAATCAATACACCAAGGAAATCTATTCCCAGAGAAAAACCGCTCAATTTTTTGGCCGTCTTATTCTGGAAACCACCAAGACTAAATTTGAATGTCAAAAGTCTCAAAAAAGTTCCGCAACAAATTGAATTTAAAAAAAAGAAGATACATTATGCTCTAATTGCCCTATTTTTCCGTTTTAGTTACAAAAATCTCTGACATATTACTTTTTGAATTAAGCACTTCAATTGGAACTCCTGTGCTATAAATGTTTTTAAAAATATTAGCTTTAATTCCATTAAATGTTGTCTAAAAAACCTTACAAATTTAAAAAAAAATTCTTTTTCACAAAATAAACAAATTCTATAAAATATTAATTTTTAACAGTCTGGACAAAAATCCTTTACTCTACAAACATTTCCATTAAAAAATTAGATGGATTTTCTAAGAATTCTACAATTTTTCTACCAGATTATAAATTAAAATCGAACTCTAAATTATGTTAAGCTACAGCAAAATATCAGAAAACTGTTTTAAAAATCTTGGTTAAAAATGTTTAAGTAATGACGGTCTCAAATTGAAATTTGGCGGTAGCTATAGTTTTTATTAATGGTTTTAAAGGCTGCGTCAGGCAAGATTCATCAGGATCTTATATGTTTTCTTATTACCAAAAATTTGTTTAGTTAACAGCCTTGGTTGATGAAATGTAAATTGTTATAAATTGACCTTGTTGCTTATAGAAAGTAGAAAGTTCGATAAAAAAATAATCAAAAAAGATAAGAAAAGGATTTTTCGATGTCGATCTACATTAATAAATCAAATTAAATTATTAGTAATAAACGTTCTAAATTCCAAAAAAAGTCGCTTATCAATTACGAAGGTATCTCAACGATATGCAATTTTAATCCCTACAATTTATCAATCAAAAGACATTACACAATCTGTCTCTCCTTCGACCCAATTTTCCCCACGACCGCTTTCTCGAGAGTAAGAAGGGCCAAAAAAATTAATTCTTTTCATTGGTTCATTAAGGTGATTTTTGAATGTTTTCTGAATCGATTGATTACCTAAAACATGTCGCCACGCAATAACAATGATTTACTTAACGGCGTGGCATGCTTCTGAATTAATATTGTCCCACTTGTTGTTAATAATTTAAATTAGTTACAATACCAGCAATACAACCGTTGATAATTTTAAACTTCAAGTCCAATGACAAACTTTTGTAAATGGTAAAACACATCCAGTGCCCCAGGCGGCATTAAGCAACTTCTAAGCTCAATTTCAATTTAAATGTTTGAATCCGCTAATTTTTATTTTAGAGTCATATAATTAACCTATTTTTTTAAATGTCATAAGGAATTACAATATCATATAGAAATCGAAGTCCAACAATCTTGAACAATAAATGATACGATTACAAGATTCTACCAAATTTTTTCCCATCAAAATCAGTAAAAATTGATTCAAATATACTCTATTGATTTGTCAAAAAACGTGTTTATAAATATTCAAATGTGTTTGTTTATCATTATAATTTACTTTCAATTTCAAACGTTATAAATATTTTTCAAAAAATCAATAAAGACTGAAAAGACAACTTTTAATAAAAGTGTTTACCGAAACATGTACATACTAAGTGGCAAAAGTCAAAAAACATCATGATTACTTTCCAGTCAAATTTTCTGGTTGGCCAAAATAAAGATAGCTTGATGTTCTCTATCTCTGCGTTGGTTAGTAGAAGTGCTACTTAAAAATTTCCGTATAACCAAGAAAAACTTGATAGATAAAGAAAAGTTATGTTACATCATCGATTACAATGATGAAAGTTATTAAGCCCAAAAATTGCAAAAACTTGGCAGCTTATGTGAAAATAATTTTGCTCTAACTAGTAGACGTATCAGTATTGTTGAATTTACTAAAACCTAATCAGTTTAGTACAATAGACTAGTTTTGTTCAGCTAAATATAGTTTACCATTTCAGCAAGTCCAAGATTCAGTCAATATTACTTAGCTTCTTCATTTAAATCCAACTCAGCGTAATCCATTATGCCTTGTCTAGTTTAACTAAACCTAATCTTAATCGTATCAAATCTGGAAATGATTAATGCAACATTAATCATTCCCTCAGTAACTTGGGCATTAATCCCACCATCGGATAGCTTATGTCAGAACATGGATCTAATGTGTCTAAATCGCTTTAAAGCCCAACCACTTTGTGTTCTAGTCTGTACGCTTTACTATAAATCGTTTGATAAAAGAAAAAAAAATTATTTGTAAAATGCAACCCTTTTTTCTAGGAAGCAAAACTTGAGTATTCATAAAGAGATTTTGATATATTTTTTGAGCAGAAACGATATTTACATATTATGTCGACTCTTTCTCGACACACACAAATTTAGATCTTTAAGAGACAGAAGATTCTGCTCTACATTGTTTTCAAAGCTCCCCTGCGACCAGTCACATACAACGTTTCAAAAACAAGCCGAAAAAAAAATAATCTGTTAAATACCATGCGTTCCGAGAACTCTTTCAGATTACGTAGAAGATAGACGACATGGAAATAGTCTTACCATTTTGAAAAACACATTTCTGCTTTCAGAAAATTCTCCCAAATATCAAATTTTAGACGATTATTCACACTTTTTGTAAGACTTTAGCATTCCTTACTGAAACAACAATGTAAGTTGCTAAAACTCATTTTTGTCAACAAAGCACGTTTTCAAATTAATTTACGAATTGAAATGCTCAAAGAAACATCAGCTTCAAATTATTTATACTTTTAATGTTCATCAGCCATTCATCAAATCGAAACAGTTCGTGCACTTAAAATATTTACAAACTGTAAATAAACAATATTACTTTTCTAATGATACTGCATATTTAGTAGAATTGAAATAAAACGACACGATAGCCTTTTATCCAATGCAATAGATTAGAGAGATGTAGCTTCTCTTGAAAACTGAATTAATCTAGAATCTTTCAGAATTTTTGTCCAACTTTGGATGTTTAAGGCAGGTGCACCTATAATTTGAAAATTTAACAAGAAGCCTTGAATGAAGCATATAATTCTAGAAATGCGGTTACTGGAATTAGATCAGAGACAAAAAAATTTTTTTTTTCAACTCATTCTGACATCTTTTCCATTTCAAAAATATTAAAATTTGGTTGGAATTTCTTCCACCAAATAGAATTGCAACAAGCTTCAAAGGCATTTGGTCTTGACCAAGAAATAATAAAAAGCTTCTAAGTATTCTGCGGAATACAGATCATTACTCGCATATCAACCAATTAGACGCAATATATTTTCTTTCTAAAAGCTAAGTATCGTTTCACGATACTACTGGTTTGATTCCAAAGATAGTATTCCTTTAGATTTAGATACCCAAGTAACAAATCGTATTTGACCTGACCTAACCTAGCCAGACTAGACCAGTCCCCGATGTATCAATCCGGCGTTACATTTTCGACAGCAGAAGTAATAAAAATAGATAATAAAAAATCCTAAAATCGAAAAACCGTACTTCAACAACTCAATTTGTCAATTGCAACAAATACTCTTAGGTCGATTTGTAGAAATAATTAAAATTAAATAGCCAATAACGAGAGCTATCAATAATTTAAGTCCCGCCGCATCTTTAATATTTAAGTAATTAAATTAAAAATTTAAAGTTGTTTTTTCTTATAGAAAGCCTTCAAGAAAAAGTGAAAAATCACGAAGAAAAAGAGTTGCAAAAATTTATAAAATGCATTGAATTTTTCAAAAATAAGCTATAATTATTTTGTAATGTTATTCTATTTGTAAAGGTTAAAGATAAAATATTTGAAATTATTTTGTATAATTATGATGTTTAAAGACTGTTGAACATGCAGCATCGTGGAATGCCAAGAAAAATCCTCTACTCCACTGTACTGTGCACGTTTTGAGAAAAAAAATGCGTATTGTCTTACCGATGAACAAAATTTTTATCGCAATAAGATTAAATTATGGGACCTATTTCAGGCTGCAGCGAGTTTACACATCGCTAACATTGTAAATTAATTTTTTTATATGACGTTATCAGAAAGCAAACAGAAGTTAATTTACAAGTACTTAAGAAACAAGTCAAAAGTGTGTCTAACTCGACGTTATGTAAATTTCCCCCAAAAATTTGATTTTAAACTAAGGTCAGGAAAAACAAACCAATTACGCTGACACTAAATTACCCAAATTTACATTTCACAAGTAAAACGTCAAGCGTGAAGATCAAACTCTTTAGTCCGTAATAACTAATAAAAACTGTATAGAAATATAATTGGCAAAAGTTAATCAATGGGTCAATGCTTCTCACCAAAAGCACTTTTCGTCTTGTGAAACAAATTTTTTCTCTTTTCGAGTCAATTAACTGTTATTATTTTAAACCCTACAACTACGATGAATTAACTAGAAAAGACTGGAATTGTAATTATCGTTTCCTCAATTAAGCTATTTTGTTATGGAAAAATGTCGGGGACCTATCTGTTTAACCTTGTGAGGTGTATGTTGATGAAGTGCCGATTATTGAAAGTTTAACTCAGCCACTAGAAGTTCTGATCTCCGATGATTATATGTGATATTTTGAATAAGAATTGTATGCAATGTTGACTGTTTGAATGTTTATTATCAACTACTTCTTACAAACTAAAAACTACTTTACATCCCCTACACAGCAGTGGGGGTAGACCACTGCCCTACCACAAGTTGGTCATTGGTGTCCCGCCCTACCACAGGGTAGTCTTTGGTAAATTGTACACTATCAAACGCATAAAAACAGAAACGCTGATTTTAGAGATTAAAATCGACGATCAGAGATAATTATTATTGTAATACATATTATGTAGTTACAAAACAATATTGGTTTTTAAAAATTGCGAGACGGTTTTATATAATCTAATTTATGACATACGGACACTGAGTCAACAAAATATTAGATACCTAGTGTTATGTAATATTATTGGCACTAAATCATTGACTACATTTGAAAGAAGCTAAGCTTAAAGCGATAAATTAGTTTCATTGTAATCAATCTAAAAATGTAATGGAGAAAAAGCAAAAATGATTAGAAAAATAAAGTGACGTTATTAATATTAGCTTCACTTCATAATTTTTATTCTTACAAAAAAAACTGTTTATTTAATTCTAATTAGTATTTTTTTTTACAGAAAAAAGTATGTACAATGTACATACATATTCAAATTATTACACAATGTGCTTCACAAATAAATTTAAAAGTTGGAATAGTTATTAAATTTACGATAACAAGATCAATGCAAATTTATTCAAATTATATAGTTTGAATGAATTTCTGGGTCTACAGATATCTGTAAACATAGACATGTTTTAACATTTTGCTGTACACTAGCATCCTCTAATCGTCTAAAAAATTTTATAAGTAGAAATTTCTCTTCTATTCTCTATTGCTTAAAAAATTCCAATGCAGATTTTGCTGTATCTGACAAATTTTTTAAACGTTTTATCACTGCTTTTCTCTCTATCTCTAATGTTCTTTCAATATAGCTTATGTAACTGTAAAAGCTATATCGAGGAATATAATTAATTATTCGTTTTTTTTAGCGTAAAGCTAATTCATTTTCACACGGATTTAATAATAATAAAACAAATAATATTTCAAATTAATAGTAATATTTGACAGTTGACAATTAACTGTTAAAAAGTTATCCGAAAAAAATAAATATTTTTTCCATAAAAACCAGTTTTCTCTTATTAATATTTAAAAAGTAAAGCTCTTATTTAAACTTAATTTGTTATAATAATGTGCCAAAGTTTGAAATACGAAAAAAAAGTATTTTAAAGTATTTAAACATACCTCATAATTTTTAATTGAATCTCTTGTTTTATTATATATGCTAACATTTATTTTACTAGGTTATTGTGATATTTGACATAAAACAGGAAAACCATTCATTTAGTCACAATACATAAATTTTGAACAAAATTAACAATTTTATTTTTAGAACAGTGATAATAATTATTTATAGCAAAAAATTCTAGGCGTTAAATTTTAATGTATAAGTACTGTATCATCAAGTAATAAAGTACCTAATTGAGCACTTTCAAATTAATCACTTGAAACACTTATGCTTGTCAAAATATATCTACTTTATTTTTTAACAGACAAAACAATTTCATTTCATTCTAAAACATCTAAATATTAAAAGATGCACGCACATTGATTTGGAACAATTGAATAACGCTGCGAACTTAATTTTTCAATAAACGCCCGGTTTTGTAAATAATCAGTGCCCAACTCTGTATTTCAAGTTACTAAAAATGACAAAAGTCGAGTGACAAAACCTCAAATTGCGAGATATTTTCAGAATAGATTATAGAATTTTCAATACCTTTTTTTAAAGCACTGTTCGCTGTTGGTTGCTTATAAAACTTGTTTTTTAATGTGTAAAAAATGAAAACTTAATCCCTCTACAAAATAACCAAATCATTTTATAAAAAATTAAATTGACTTCCTTTTAATATCATAATAATAAAAAAATCTTAATTTCGTTTTACAATATCACTTTCTGACATTGTAGATTTTGATTGCACAACAGTTGGAAGTTTAATTAAAATAATAACTAAATAAATCGATACCATTGTCAACAGAGATGCAAAAATTAGTGATATTTTTGACAATTAATTTGAAATCAGTAATGTTTTAAGCATTTTTGATGTTCTGAGATTTTAAATCTAATAGCTTGTTAAAAAAATTATTTATTAATTAATTAAAAATTTTTGTAGAATTGGCAGCGGAAAGTATTATAAATATAGTTTTTTGTAAAAAATTTGAGATCGCGAATTAGATGATAAGTCAAATAATAAACTGTGTAATCAATTTAATCTAAGAAATTATTTATTTGAAAAGTATCCTTTAAAATACAAAAGGTATAATAAAAAGCAGGCCAAATTAAGAAGTAATGTAAAAGAAAGTTCTAAGCCCCGCACTTGAGCAAAATCGCTTGAAAAGGAGATTTGTAACAGATGGTTTATGAACAAGAATGTTCAAAATATTTGCTAAAAATACAACGTGAATCTCAGCAAAAAATAATTTGCATTTAATCTTATCTTCACTGTATGATAATAGTTTCATTTTACTTTAAAGTTCGCTATTTTGATAAGAGATACTAAAATTCAATAGTAAACTCAACTTGATGTCAAATAGTCAAATGTAAGATTTCAATAAATACAGAGAACCAAGCACAAAAAATTGAATAATTTTAAAAACAAAATCTGAATACTTTTGAAAAATACTTCAATTTTACTTTTAAAAATGACTCTAAAGCAGAGAGAAATAGATAACAAAACAAACAATGTGAAAAAAAAAACATATTCTGTATAAAATAAGTGAGAAACTAAAGAGATAGAAAAAGTTGTAAAAAAAGAAATGAAAAATTATACATAACTGTATATAGAAAAAGAAGAAAAAATCAAAGCAATAAGAACCAAAAAAAGATACGTAAGTGGAAAAATAAGAATAAGAAAGTGAGAACAAGAAATAAGGCTGATGGAATCTAAGAATCATGTGCAAGAGAATCCAAGGCCATTTTTCCAATCGAAGCAATCTATAAAGTGACAAAGGTGAAGTAAAAAACACAAGAGTACATAGAAATGTCATAAAAAAGCTCATGTCAATTGTTTTATGGTGTTGACTACTAAAGCTTAATTTTTTCTCACATTTTCGGTCAGTTTTAAATAAAATATAGTTCAACAACGGCAAATAAGGTCCTACAAAAATTGGCTCATTTTTACTATATAAACGGATTCTAACAAAGAAATAGAACAAATTAAAACAAGCAACTTCAAATTATACAAATAAATACATTATTCTGTCAATTCATCAATTTGAATGTTTGTGAATTGATTAAATTGTAGTTGATAAATAGCAATTTAATTGTTTACGACGAATTAAATGTGGCAAACGGAATAGTAATAAGAAAATAAGTCCAACTACTGAATAAAAAATGTAAAACGTAACATCTTTAAAATATTATGTTGGTGTACTGTACTCTAGCTCCAAGGAAAGAGATCATCGGAATTACTAGACAATACCACTATTCAAGCCTAATTGATATAATTGAAAATAATAAACACTAAAAAAAATTAAATGATATACATAATTTAGCATCATTCGATGAGCCAATAGATTCGAAGTGGGCCTGATTTGCTTTGATTGAAGATTCTTCTCTCTTATCGAATCTGGACTATCTACAAAAAGGGTCGGTGTAATAGGACTTTTAGTATAATGTGTAAAGAAACTAAATACTCTAAGTAACTTTCTCTCAAAAAATACGGTTTTGGTCTTACTTATAGCCAGAGTAAGCCACTGTCTTAATAATTTTCAATATTTTCAAAACCTATAACATAAACCAACATATAGATAATAACAGACATTTAAATTAATAACAACATAAAAGAAAAAAGTGTTTTATAGATTGAAAAAAATATACCTAGAAGTGTAATTTCTGCTACACCTTGTATCATTCAAAACAAAAAAAATTGAGTTATAACTATATAAAGTTCAAAAAATTGATACATTACACGTTGGAAAGATAAATTGCTAAAAATTTTAAAAGCTTTAGAGTTACATTGAAGCGCTTTACATATATTGTATAAAAATTATTCAAAACAAACAAATAATAGTTTTCATCAGTTTTAACATCTTAAATTTAAAATATTGGGTTTATTATGAAGAATTACATAAATCGACGTATAATAGCAAGAGACGAAGAGATGCAGATTTAAGCGGATCTGAGAACATGTTCCAAGATTGACACTCCTACTGTACAGTATTGCCCAATAAAAAAAGAGGAAAAAGTAAAAACTGCCAATTAAAATCGGGATTCAATTTTATATAATCTGAAAATTTCAGATGCTTAGATTTCCCCAAAGAACTAATAACTGCCAGTTCTCAGATCTCTAAAATTATTGATCATCTCTGACTAACACATGTTGTTTTGCCAATTACGTGTAAATAAATAAAAAATAATAAAACAAAACAATTTTTTAGCCGAACAACTTCATTTATCACGTGAAGCTTGAACCGTTGTATAGATATTTGTTTAAATAATTTTTGTAACAGCAATCGCAATAATTTACAGTGCCAATTGCCACACAATGCAGCTTAAATTATATACAGATGCTTCTTGTTAATAACTGCATATTAATTAGTTTGTTTTCATCCTGTTTTATAGTTTTAAAAATAGTTTTCAGGATTATCAAGCTACCTGCAGATGAACAAAGACAATAATTCTTTTTACTACATCTTCAGTAAACTTAAATCTTGGTCAATTCCTAAGTTTAGGTCAGCTTGTTGACGTTTACTTCATAATGTTAATTTCTGAAGTACATAATTTCACCTTTCACGCCACAACTTAAGTACCCACGTCAATCTAGTATTATGACGTTTAGTATTGTTTATTTAATTTGAGCTCAAGATTATTTAATTAAAGCACATTAATGCATATATCTAAGATTAAAGGATTTACCCACACACCGTTTATAAAACTCGCAATTAAATAATTATATTTTTTTCACATTGCTGTATTCTATTTTACCAGATTGGTTTACAATAAAATACGTATGATAACCAGTAATAACAATGATTAGTTACAAAATTGACCGTGGCCACGCTACCATCTAACTTTTATTTGCCAATAAATCGAAATGAAATAAAGATTTTAGAACAATGATAATAAAAAAAAATATTAGTTGACCAGCTTGTATTTGAAATTTGGAAGTCTGCTTTATAATTAGTTATATATTTTCTGATTAGTAGAATTAAGGGATGAATAAAAATATTCATCTACTGATGATGACTACATGGTACAACGTTAAAAGAGTCTTTGGGATCAAATAAGAAACTTTTTAAGAAGTGGTAAAACTGTGCTAGAAATTGAAAGCGACCAAAAATGAGTAACATTTCACCTTTTATTTTTGTTATAGGCGAGACTTGTCTAATTGACATACATTCACGTGTACCGATTTCATTCATTATTACAAATATATTTAATTTTTGAATTATTGATATTTGGGGCCTTCCTTAACGTCGCGAAACGGTGTTGGGGCAAGCCCATGGTAAACATTCTTGGAAATTGCCGGGAATACCACCACACCACAAGCGACCTTGTTAAAAAAGTGCAAACCAGTAAAATGCTGAAAATAAATGGGTTTAGGTGGACTTTCGTAACAAGAAATCAGTCTAGTTTTAGAACCAGTAACCAGTCCTCCAGCTTGGAAATTTTATCTTGATTTGAAAGTGTAAGGGGGTAAAAAAGTATGAAAAAGGTGTTATTACATAAGCGGTTTTTTTCATAACGGAAAACAAATTCTCTCACAAAATTATTATATTTTTCAATGAATCTGAGTAATTACTCTATGTGATTAATTTCAGCCTTGACCTAGAAATCGAACTTGTTTAAATTCATAATAGTACACTATATTTTACAAATCAAAGTCATTAACCTAGATAGCAGATGCAAAAATGAAAGTATCGCAGTGACAGCCTCTAGGCCCCCCAAAAGATGCACCTAGCACCCTCCTACCCGAAATGAAAAATACAAAACCATGAGGGGCAAATGATACGAACCGTGGTCAGCGGTTCTACAGTTCATTTGTTTTACCTTGGACTAGCATTGTGCACTTAAAACCATATTTCTTGCAGAGTGACTCAACAAATCTTAATTTGATTGCATAACAATTGGAAAAGTAATCACAAATTCGAATTGGTAATCAGGAAAATTGGGTTAAAGTTAAAGCGACAATGTTATTTATTGTAAATAAGTTGTATTTTAATCAATTTCATAAACAAGACATATTATCAAATTTTTTGGATCGTTGCTTTTGAATTGGACATTTTTCCGGAAATACGGAATTGAAGGTCGTGTTTCCTATTTGTTTTACTAAAATCCTCCCATAATTATTATCAAAATGCTAGATAATAGAGATATTAAATATATGTAAAACAAACGACGTTTTCTCATGATAATACTAATAAGTGTCTCATTTAACACATTTGGAGGCTTAATAAGACAACTTTACACACTTATTTATTTGTATTTAACACTGATCAACTAATGCCAAAAATACACAATCAAAATTGTTTGAAGTTGCTCAAAATTTGCATAGCTACATGGACAATTACATAATAGAATTTAATTTTTGTTGTCTTTATTGGATATTAAAGTCAATGGCAGATTACTTTTTTTTTGTGCAAAGGTATTGTAAGTATCCATTTAAACTTGAGTATTTCACATCATAAATAGAAGATGCATAGATCAACCGACGTATTCTTAAGTGGATAAACGTTGTATTAAACGTCATGCAGTACTTCATACTACTTTACACAGGATTCTTAATTGATAATAGACGAAACAACCAAAGTAATGATACCATTGATACATCTTTTCGCTTTATATATTGTTTTTATCCTTTTGAGAATTTTAATTCTCAATAGTTTTTATCATTTATCCGAAATTGATCAAAAAATACTTTCTATCAATTATCAAATCAATCAATTGCTTAATCATATTGCGACCAAGTTTTTGTCTGATAACATAGATTGAACCAAAGTTTCATTAAGAAATCCAAATACCTTCAATCTCCTTGTAATGATGTTATAAACTGGCATTTTCCTGTTATAAACAAATTATCCGAACACCCGAACAATGATCACATCAGATTAATTCCAACACATAATAGAGAAGTTTTTCTCATAAAATTCCAAAACTTAACAATAAATTATAAAACACACGTTGCGCTCACTTGTTGACAACTGCGGTTTAAAAATGAGTATCGTATCGTAATTGTCCGGTTTACACTCAAACACTACTCAAACGCAACTAGTAAAAAACTCAAACTCAAATTCACTCAAGCTAGTTAAGCAGGAGTTGCGTACGCACCACGTGGAATCAGTGTCGCCCCCACAGATAATGCACACTTACGCAAAAAGTTGAGATAAGTGCAAAATCTCAAGATTAATAATAAAAGAGTTAAATTATAAAAGCTTTAAATACCAACTTAATTAATCCATAGCAACAGTTTTTTTATAGACAATTTATGTCTTTTAAATTGACCATTATTCAATATTGTTCATACTAATCTTCAACTAATGATTTTTTCTATGCGCCCCTGAAAACTATTGTCATTGTCATAAATAATCACTCTATTTTTTAAATTAATAATAGACGAATTAGAGTCATTATTTCACTATTAGGAAGTGATTTAAAAATCTTGATCCTGCAAATTCAATAAATCAAATCTATTTATTTTCTTACATAGTACTATATATCAGTACCTGTTAAGTATTTGCAGGTTTATATCTGATTTACGCTATTCTGACGTTATTAGCACATAGTTTATTATATCGGGTAAATACTGGTTTATACAACGTATTATAAAGTAAACAAAAATAGTGTAAGAGTTTACATAAAAAAATAAAATTTTAATATCTCAACAAGAAGTCAGATATTAAGATAAAAAAAAACGACGATTGGCAGACTCACCCTAAATCTTGACATCTAAGGGTAAAAACTTCGAGGCGAGTACCTGTGTACTCAGTTGTTGGTCAAAATAAAAATAATAAAATATTAGCTAAATTAAACAAGACAAAAACGGATTGCTAACAGCAGCATTGTCAACAAGCTATGGCTAATCAACGTTAGAAGCTTTTGGTAAACTGTGGGTGTTATTAACAAATAACATTGGATGTTATTTGTTAACGACATGAATACTCAAAGCGTAAAAAAATAGAGCAGTTTTTAGCGTATTTAAGCAAAAAAACATTACATCCAGTAAATTAAATAGAATACACTAGATTTTTGCTAGAAAAAAGCGAGAGAAAGTGTAGGATGTGCGGAAAAGAGAAGCAATGTTTTTCTTTCATACGAGGAGACGTCTTTCGAAAACATATGACAAAACAAGATAAGAGAGAATGAGGTAAGTAGATAAGAGATAATAAGTAGAGGAAGTCAAATAGATAAAAAAAAGTTAGAAGATAGAGATAAAAATAGAGGGAAAATATAAAGAGAAGAAGAAAAAACACACAAACTAAAGAAAATATACAAGAAAGGAAAAGCTCGGTTTTTATTAAATTTTAGAAGTTATTGCCAACAATGTAAAACAATCACTGTATTTCTCCACTTCTTCACTTTTAACATTGTATTTTTTTAGTCATAATTTGAGAGTGCTTTGAGATCTTTGTCAACCGCAGGACAGAAGTCTTACATTTTTCTTAATTTAATAATGCAAAAAAGTGTTTTCCCGTTTGTTGAAAAATAAATCTAATATAAATAAACTATTGTCCAATAGCTGTTTTTAGAAGTGTTTAAGATATGCTTATCAAATGCTTTACAAGTTTACACATCGTTAAACTGAACAATTAATTATTAACTTAAAAATTAAAAATATGTCGGAAAAGCTGTATTATGGGGGTAAATAGGTTGATTTGAATGGTTTTTAGGCGAAAGATTAAGGCTGCCGTCAGATTTGTCTAATTTACCATTTAAATCAACTGACTAGACGAAAGAGATGTATGTATTGTACCTAAAGTAGAACTTCGTTACAAAATAAGGCATAAATTACCATATTCATGACAGGCATTTATAAAACGTTAAACATTCTTATCAAGCTCAATAATTTTTTATAGTTCTTTCTAGTTCAAATTCATCAAGGATGTTTACATATATACTTTTTAGATTCGCCTCTGTAAAAATGAAATAAACACTTTTTATTTATAAAATTATAATCTGTACCTTTTAAAAGCAAATTAAAGAAAAGCTGCTATTTAAATTTACTAATTAAGAAACGACGGTTGTAAATAGATAATAATTAAAAAGATAAAAAATATTATGACATATTATGTTCTAGAAGGCTAGACCAGAGATCAAAGTTGAATTAACATGCGGAATTTGAAAATGTGTGAGGAGTAATGACAAATATTAACTCTTCAACACGGAGTAACCTATTTTCAGACATTGTACACATTTTTCTCACGATTCAGCTTAAGTACCCATTCTTAGCGCGTATCTATATTTAATTACAACACTGATATCAGTTCTTGACGTCTATAGATAAGGGCTTTGTATGACAACTCTAATGAAAATTTAACGAGAATGCGTTTATCGAGTGAACTACAATACGTTATTATTTATTTATTTAGTATTACACACTTTACAGCTGGAGAGACAACAGCAATACTATTGCGATAATAATTTTAATTTTGCAATTGTAAAAACCCTTCAAAATTTTTGCTGTCAAAAAGAAACAATTTAACGGTAAAAAATGACACCCACTTTCAAATCTTGTCTAATGGAGTTTTATCTTCACTTTTTTGCATTATATTTTGTTTGCTTACTCTGATAATAGCCATCTAATAATTCTTACGTGGTGCGTTAATCTCAGGTGTTTGCGTTTGACAAATACGTTTGTGGAATTATTCATGAGAATAATGGATAAAAGGCTAAAATGTCGGCATTAAGATAAAGATCAGTAGACACCTTCAAAATTTCTTATCTTTTTTAATACAACTGCAATACGCCAACTGCAATGCGTCATTTAGTAAAAAGTGTCCTGCAGCAGCAAAGTGGTTTTCTACCTTTTAAACTTATTATTGTTCAAAAAACATCAAATATTCTAGAAAAACAGCTGGGAAAAGTTAAGAAACCTACAGCCCACAAGCAGGTGAATCACAAAATGGCAACCCATTTGAACCATAATAGCAAGAATTGTTCTTCTATTTATTATTTTGTTTTAGTGGAAAAGATAACGGCACTTATAGGAGCAATATAGAGTTTAAAAAATCAGTAATATTTAAAAAAATTATTATTAATAGTAAAATGCAATTACTGCTAATTGTTTGCTTTTTGTTATTTTCTAAATTTTCAAAAAAAACCACAGAGATTAAAAGTTAAATAAAAAAATTTTGAAAAACTTAGAAGAAAAAAAAGCCCCAAAGCCCAAGAATCAAAAAAAACCTTAAAATTAAAATAGTTCATTTGCTGCAATAAAAAAGTTTTAAACATGTGCATCAAGATTTACTTTGCATGGTCCATCTTATTCTGAAAATAGAAATTTTTATAAAAAATGATAAAATTGAGCCTTAAGAAACTTCTTTCATTTATTATTTTTGCTTGTTTTAAAAAATTGACTAAAATAACGTAAGACTCAAAGAGACTTTAAAATTTATTTGTTTTCTTAGTAAATTTAAAAAAAACCAAAAGAATCCAAGTTAACAAAATCAAAAATTGTCAAAACAAAAGTGACTTCATAGGCTTATTTGGACATATAGATATTTAATTACTTTGTTTCAAGTAGTTTATCTGAAAATAGCAACAGGACAAAATTAAGTAAAACGTTTCTTCCACTTCGCCATTTTCTAGATAAAAAAAGCGCAAGTTTTTTAGGTTAACGAAATTGTCCATAAAATGTAGTTTCGGATTAATTTTTACTAAATATCTAAAAAAATTCATTAACTAAGACAAATCTGGGCTAAAAAATTGGACTAAAGCAGAAACCTGTATTTGTAGATAAATATTAAGAACATCTTGATTAGAAGATGTATTTTTGGAAAAACAACATTA
The DNA here is from genome assembly GCA_947359425.1 of Lagria hirta. NCBI lineage: Eukaryota > Metazoa > Arthropoda > Insecta > Coleoptera > Tenebrionidae > Lagria > Lagria hirta. Next base: position 5,326,655 of record OX375799.1, read on the forward strand.
GGTTTCAATCAAGTTGATAAGAGTCTTACATTGGTGTTCCAATTAGTTTTTAACTTTTAACTCTTTCATATCTTCAAAGTCATATTTAATGTCCTTCTATTTGTCGTATCAAAATGAAACTTTGTATGTTTATGTAGTTTTGGTAGCAATGCTGTTATTTTGTATTTTGGAGCTGATTTGGCAATGAAGAGCGTGTAAAAAATATATTTTAATGTTAATATGCTATAAATAGACATAGCCTTTATCTTAAAAGTTGATTTAATTGTTGCAATTTATACATTGACCGAGACAGACTGATTATAAAAATAATTATTTTTGTCGATTAGTTTGGATGATATAATTTAATCCAACATTATCGAGACTGCAATTCTGTTTCTTTGTAGTCCTGATGATGCTGGAACAAATTATTATATCAGCGATACTCGTCAACAATAATAATAATAATTGTTTTCATTATCAACCTGTCTCTGTCACTGTATACATAAACCACAATTGAATTACAAATTAAAAGAGTAATTATTCTGACTTTATTAAATATTCATTTTCTTTTATATTTTTAAAAATGTAAAATACAAAAATGGAAAAAAAGAGGCTAAGGTTTCTAAGTCGAGGCTGTCTAAAAAAATTAAACACACATTCGTGGCTCGGCAAATCGGTGCGAAAACACCGAATATAATTTTACTCTCATATTGTTATTGTTCAAAACGTGGAAACAGAAATCGACAATAACAATAACATAAGTTGTAACACTAATGATTTAGCGTCTACATATGTATTTAAAAATTTAGACTAAATACTCTCGCCATTTTCCAGCAATTGTCCAAAATATTAAAACCGCTGAAGTTAATTCCCTAGTATTTGATCAATTATTACGAAATGTAGTTACGCAATGTAATTATATCCTTTAATTAACTGTAGAGGACGCAAGCGCTCATCTTTTCAATAAAACACGTCATTTTCTGTGAAAAATTCTAATAAAAGAATACATAAAAATTTAAATTGATTGTTCAAAATTAGCCGACACTAATATTTCTTCCGTTAATAGAAATAAATTAATTAGATAACTAAAATCAAGCCAGCTTCACAATACTTAATTTATTATAATTTATTTGGATTAGTATATTATGCTGCAGCATCAATAATATTATTAAAACAATTGAAAAACGCATTGATGACAATTTATTTAACAATTAAAGAAGGTGGGTTTACAGCAGCCAAATTCAATACTTAATTAAAATTAAAAATAATTCGTTACGTGATTCGAAAAATACGCGAGAACAACCAATGAAACCTCTTGATTTGCAATTGGCTTATTTTCATTTTAATTAACTTTCTGTTAACCAACTTTTTTGATTTGAAAAACTTTTGGTCAATTTTTAAATAAATTTTGACGTCCAAGTACATGAAAATTAGGGCAATTAACCAGAGTTCTGTCTAAATGTTTTGGAGTTATTATTCTTGATCAGTGAGACTTAATAGCTAATCAATTACAGCTGATAAAGCTTTTGATTAGAATATGTGCCCCACAAAAATTCTAAAAAAGTCTAATACTTTAGCTGAATAAATTAGATCTTCTCTAATTTTAAACTTTTTTTAACTATATGACAATAAAACTTCAATCTTATATGTGAAAATTTTAAAGATATGGGTCACTGGCAGTGACCAGTCTAATTTATTTTCAAAAAATGTCATATTTTGTAGTCTGGGCTGCTATTCAAATTAAAATCATAATTTGGTATTAAGACAATTAATTATTTATCCTTCTACTCGTAAAAGAATATTGACGTCATATACAGTGTGTCCCAGGATTGATCTATAAAAAGATCTAATAGACTAAAAATTTTAGAATTTTGTCTTGAAATTGTGAGATTAAGATCGGCTTGGTGTAAATATTTTCAGTTTTTGAAAAACAAGTTAAGTTGATCTTTTTCAAATTGTGTATAGAGCCATAATTTCTGATTCTAAAGAACTTTTTTCAGTAACTTTTTTTTTTATCATAAACATAAAGGAAAATAGTTCTTTACCTGAAAAGAAATCAGCTTTCGCTTCGTTGTCAAACCCAACTTGTTTTTCAAAAACTAACAATATTTTTGAATTTTTTTTACACCAAGCAGACCTTAATCCAACAATTTCAAAACAAAACTCCAAACAATTTAGCTTATTACACCTCTTGTTGGATCAATCCTGGGACACGCAAAATAAACAGAAATTTTCTTAATTGCAAGAGAATAAAATGGTTCACGCTGTGGCTAATAATACTGACAACAAATACATATCCATTTTTGTTCATTCAATTTTATTTTAAATGTTTTAAATTCTAGATTAAAACAACAATTTTAAGAAAAGAATTTTTCAAGGTTTAGTCAACAGATCATATTTTCAAAATTATCACTTACATCCATAATTGTCTTTCCAATTTATTTGTTTTTTTTGTATTTATGATCTGTCTTGGCATGCAAAAGTAGCTCATGTGACACAAAAGGTAAACGTCGAGAAGAGTTTCAACTTTCAAGTTTCAACCTAATTGAACGAAAAAAAAAATAAAAATTATTATGAACATTTAAAAAAGATGATTTGGCTTTTTAATCAGATTATAAATGTGGATTTTTTAATTAGTGGCACAGCTATTTATATGAGTGATAAAGTACAGAACAGTATTTTTTTTATTAATCGTTTTTATCTCAAAATAACAAATAAAATAAATTAAGACTGTGTGAGATTTCATGGTAAATATTTATTAATTCTCATAATCAATATGTCGTAGCTCACCTTTTGCAATTTTACTCACATATGTGAAAATTTACTTCAATATTTATACTCAATCATTGAAGAAACAGATTGATTTTTTAAATTAGCATCGGCTGACGTAGTGAAACAAATTAAAAAGAAATGTAGATAGACAGACCAACTGTAAAGTTTTATGGGATTATAAATTTTTATTAAACTAAAATACTCTTAATTAGATGAGCTTCAAGATTATGAGAATTTAATCAAAGACAATATCAGTATATAGATAAAACAACAATAAATGCTTAGAAAGCAGCAAACAATTAATAAAGTACTTAGTCTAAAAAACTTTTTACTTACAATAGAAAAAAGTTTTTTCATAGCCTAATCTGATTTGCTTGTGTAGATATGGCTTTCTATCAATTACTAATAATTTGCAATTTACCAGTAGTACATAACCTTGCCGAACAAAAGTTTATATACAAATATAAATTAATTCATTGATCGGGTGGGTATACGATATTTTTCAAAATAGTTCAACATTAAATCCATATTTAAGTTAAGAAACAAAACACTAAACAGTAATAGTTTTTTTAAACACAATGTTTTGTTTTTATCTAATAACAATTTATCCAAGAAAAAAAAATTTATCAGAATAATTAATAATTTTTCACATTATCATTCTTTGAGGTACTGTATAAGTTGTTTAATTAAACAGTTAAAATTTTATTTTTTATATCATCAAGACACTTACATATTTTATAATAATATTAGTTTATTAGGAGGATAATACCGTGTGATCCACAATTATTTAGATAAGGGAAAGCTATGGAAAACCAAATCAGAGTCTTAGCTTGATTCAGTGCTGTTAGTTTGACATGACAAAAGTCAAGAAACATCAAGTGTCTGATTTTGTTTTTCATAGCCTCCCCGTATCTAAATAATTGTGGATCACACGGTAGCACGCTCAATAATAGTAACTTTACTATAATATTAATTTACATTACAACAAAAATAATAAATTAATTGTTGTTGTTGCTGTTTTTACTAAAAAGCTTAATATTTAAAAGTTTGATTAGGTTAAAAGCGTTGTCAAAATATCACTAAAATTTTGAGCCTAATGTAATTTACAAAAAAAAAAAATTTGGTTGTTTTTTGTCAATATTGCACAATACTATAAAACTATCAAAAAAGTTGCCAATAATTAAAAAATACTTTGTTTTTTATTTCGCAACGAAATATTTAATATTCTAGAATTGCCTGACATAAAAATTTGTGTTCTTACATAATAATTTTATAAATTTATTTTATTATTGCCGTGACATGATTGAATAATACATGACATAAAAAAAAATTTGGGGTCAGCTTACAATAAACCGAACCCCAAAAATCCAAAATATTTTGTAAATCCCAGCATTGTGTGCCACAAGCAAACTAACATCCAGGTGTACTAAAAGTTGCCTGCTTTTTGAAAATACAGCGTTTGCCTTGAATACTCTACAATAATCTTCCATGGAGATAGATAGTTAAATATAATACAAATTTTTAAATAGTAGTAGGCTCAACAAACAAAATTACCCAAGTTTGAATGTGTTAATTAAAAGTGTTAAAATAATTATTTTTTAAAAGCTGTTTAAGTAGATAATTTACATATTTTTATTTTAACCACATAGTTCAAAGATAAATTGACCATTATGCAATTTGGAAAGCTGTTAGTAATAAAAAACATAATTAGCAGAACCGGCTCCAAGACATTGTTTAATAATTTACATATCACTACATTATTATAAAATTAAATCCTCTATCGCGTCTGTCTGAACGCTATAAACACTACTGAACGTTTTTTCTTATATGAACAGGCTCAACAGAGTGTTTAGGTCTATAAATCTGTCAGTTTTTGATACTACTCACAATAAACTGAAAAGACGGGCAGACGGTCTTTAGTGATAAATCCCAATTTTGCCTATGTGTGGACAATAATTGGAAAAAAACGACATCCATTTACAGTATTTTGCAAAACGCCAAGTAAAAGTAAAATTTTATCTTTTTCCGATTTTTACACCGTCTTATTTATCAACAAGATGATGCTCGGCCACATTTTACTATGACTTGTTTTGAAAAAGCTATAGTCAGTTTTCTTCCTGAGTACGCAAGATCTCTTGACCTGTTCCCTATTGAACATATTTGGACCACGACAATCGGCCGTGGTTTAAGGAATTTACCTCATTCTTACAAGACTATAATTTATAAGATGCAATCAAATATGCTCCAAGAGGATACCTTTTTTATTATTTTTTGTTTTGTTTTCAAGATTGTTAGTTTATTCATTCAGTTAAATGGCCCTTTCTTCGTGCTCTTTTATTTTAATCCTTTATATTTAATTTAAGACCCGGTTTAACTCTTAAAAAACAATAAAAAATTTGTTTTTATAAACGTTTTTTAAATTTACTATTCTACGGTTTTTCCAATAGTATATTCACAAATTAAAATGAAGAAAGTTTGAATATGATTCAATAGCAGCTTTAATTTACAAAATTTATCAATTAAATTGCTTTAAAAATAGTATTGCACGGGTATAATAATAAATTATCTAAGTACACTTCTACATCGAAGTTGAATAATAGAAAAATATTATTATCTCAATTGATAACATTATATAATAAATGACCGACTGCAAGCTTGTTGAAGTAAACTGATAAGCTGTTAAAAAATACAAATAGGTTCGGCTGTCATTTCTAGGTCTAGTTACAGTCTAATAAGGACTATTTTAGTACTTTTCGGTATTACCCAGGTATCATATTTAGTGTTAAATTAAAACAAAGCCATAGCGCAATGCCGGTTTCAGACCCTGGTTAGTTTTCGTCAGTTACATTCTGACCAATAACTTTATATTTGTGTCAAAACCAGCAGAGATGACAGTAAAAAAAATTACAGACTTAATATTGATAAAGCTAATTCTCCTGCAAAAATCTTAGCTATATATGAGTAAAAATTGATTTTTTAGAAAAGCAGTTTTCAGGTAACATTTGCTTTCTAAGATTGTTGACAGACTACGAGTAGGTACACTAACCTCAGAAGTACTTGTAGCTCCAGAGCTAAGAGCAGGAGACATTGCAGTTGCCTCAGGACTTGGACATGGTATGTGGAAAGAGTGCGAATAAGGCACGGTGGCAAGTGGTAAATCATTTCCAACCAAATCATGCGGTGCACTATGAGTTTGTCCATTATTTTCTAAATGTTGTAAAAACTGTCGGCTGCCAGGAGCTTGGAATGATTCGCTAAGATACTGTCGGACTTGACTTTTTTGTTTTTGCATTACGTGGTATCTTGTTGGGTTTGCTAGTTTTGTTTGGACTTGAAGCACTTGCGGAGGTACATCTACAGCGAGACTATGTAGAGGCACTTTCATAGCGGAGACGAGTGGTCGTTGTTGCTGTTGTTGTATAGCTTGGGCATGGGCAGCTCTTTCTTGTGCTTGGCGTTGTTGTTCCATAAGAGCTTGATCACGCATTAGTTGCAGTTTTAACTGAGTCCGGGATAGAGGGGTAGCAGTCTTTAAGTTGGGAGTACTAAAACAAAATTGGAACAATCAAACTCTGATGATTGACTAGCTAAAACAGCTAAACCAATCGAATTTCTTTGGGGATGACTTTGTTAGAGACACAAATAAACGCAAAAAGAGTTTTAACTGCTAGCGCTTTTTAACTAATTTTTAGTGATAATTCAGACGTTTAGATAGACTTTCGTGGATGATTAACTTTTTCTTAGACTGTACACCAAAAAGGAAAATAGCCTAAGATGCTGAAGTCACACAAAACTGGTAAGAAGATCCTTCTCTTCTATAGACATTTTTTAAGCTCCTAAGATAAGACATCTCTTCAAGTGTTAATACACATTTTCCGAAACTTTTGTCACTAGTTGAACAGCATCAGGACAAAAAGTCTATCTTATCTCTGATAGTTTTTTGATTGATAAGTTCCCGTACTTATCCTTATTAATTTTGTCAATGTTGGGACTGATAAAGAATGATACTAGACAAGATGCTATATTTATTTAGATATTGGTATGCTCTTCTCGGAAAGATTGTTTGGCTGTACGAGGTGCTTGGGGGGTTAGATAAGGGTGGTTTGACTACAGCTACGCTTTTTACGTTACATTATTTATTATTTGTTTTTATTTTTTGCTTTTAAGTATATTTTGTCTTTATTGAAAAATATTTTCATTTTTCAAAAAAATTGCTATCTTCAAATGCTATGAAGATTAGCTGAGTATTAACTAGACTTACCCTTTTATACTTACCAAACAATAATACATCACCTAGGCATCGAATTACAGCAAACACAGAAATCCAACACAGGTGTCTGAAATTAAATTATTTAATTTAAAAAAATAGTAAGAAATAAGCTGGATTTTTATTTATACTCTTTTTATTATTTATTGTAATAATTTTTCTTACAAAAACAGGAATAACTTATAATATATGTGAGCATTGGAAACAAACTAAGTAATGTTGATAGATATACAGATTTTTTACTCTATTTTTCACTTAACAAAAGTGCATCAATACAAATTGTTTTTGAGCAAAAATACTCAAAAAAAAATACAAAAATGTACAGTGATATTCTTAGACAATATTTGAAAATAATTGCTAATTAAATGGTAGCAAATAGAAATTTTGTTTTTCACTTAACATTTATTTAGTGAATGAAAATTGCCCATTTTTCTATAAAAAAAAACTACAAAATCATCAGCCAGCTTTATATATAAACTCTTTATTAAATAGGAAATTATAAACAATATTAGATACTTTGAGTCAGATGATCAATATAATCCTGTGGTACGTCATCTCAAGCTTGTTTTAATTGGATTAGCACATCTTTGTGTCTAGGAGCCAAGTAAACTGATAAAGTCTTGTACCTATCATATCCCACAAATGTTCAATAGATGATAAGTCTGGAAGACGTAGACCAAGAGTGTATCTTTAGATTTGCATCACCTAGCAACTTCAGAGGAAATCATGCGCCATGGATTCTAGAGCTATTGTGTTGAAAAAAAATGTCGCAAGCTTCCGAAGTATGAAAATGCAACGGGTTCTAGAATGCTCTCCATATGTACAGTGTACAAAGACTTTTGGGTAAAAACTAACCAACATCATTTCTAGCCAATTGTCTGTGCATTTCTCTATGGTTGTCCGCAGTTCAGATGGTAGCAGTACAAAACAAAAATATAAAATGGCGTTTTCTCTGTTATCAATTTTATTTGTGAACCAAAATGTGAACTGAATTTTTTAATAAAAGTCATATCTGAAACTTTTGAGTCAGAATACAGAGAAAAAGCTGGTCAAAATTTGATTCACCTCTTGACAAGGGCCGTTTTAAACAATAGAGCTTGTTACTCAAATTTCAATCATATTCTGTTCTTTATAGTAAAATTTATTATTTTACAACTTTTCAATGAAATCAGTATATACAAAATTAATTGATATTTTGTATTTTAAGTTCTTAGATTATTTACTATTTTATTAATAATGTTTTCAAACATTAAAAAAAATTTTATTAAGAGAAGTTTGGCTCATTTAATGTTTGAAACAAATACTGTAAGCTTATAAATATTGATCATTTTTCTCAAAAAACAAATAAACTTTATTTATGTATGTAATTGTTAACAAATAATGTTGAGCACACTATAATCGAAATTATTAACAATCTACAACAGTATGTGTTTTTCAAACATTCAAAAGACATTATACTACTGGGAACAAAACGATAAGACTAATTTAAAAGTTTTTTGTAAATAATGATAAAATAACAATTTTATTATCAATCACAATAAATAAAAATTTTCTTATATTTTTTTTTTGGTAAGCTCTTAGATATCTAAATATTTGGTAAAAGTTTTCAATTTTTTCATCAGATTATAACTTTTTAGTTAAAGTTACTACACATTATGTAGATATATATTTATATGAAATAGATATTTAGAGATTTTAAATAAAATTTTTAATTTTTATCTTTCTTAATTTTGTAGTTAAACATAGACGTGCTAATAAATAAAGCTGACCGTAAACTTGGTATATATTTAATCTTGTTTTGCAATATTATCGGTCATGGAATTTTTAATTTTAACTATTTTTAAAAAACAAACGAACGGCAGTTTTATATTTACCGATCATATAAAATTTATTTAGAACTAGTGAATATTGGTTAATGCTCACATACACATGTTTTTGTAAAAATATTGAATATTACAAGATCAATAATCAAAAATTAAGCAACAATTCAGCTTATTGTTATTATTATTTTTAAACCAAATAATTTATTTAAACATCTGTGATGAAACTTAATAGCTAGATGATGTATATACAAATGATGCATTTAATCTTTTTTTTTTAAATAAATAATGAAAAAACTACAAAATAAATATGTATTTTAATAATTTCCTATAAGTGTAGTTTATTCCAGCGGCGACTCCTTGTAAACATTTTAACATACCCGACAATTTTTACAAAAAAAACTAACCAATTTTTTGCTGCTTTTAAGTTTTAGCTTTGGTTTTTAGGTTTCTAAAAACCTAAAACTAAAACTGTTGTTAAAAAATCGAAAAATGTCAAAGATCAAAATGGCTGGTATGGTATGATAAATTACATTTTAATAAGTAGATTGAGAATTGCTTTGCTTTAAAAGAAGTGTATTTCATAAAGGAATAAAGTTTAGAAATTTGCAAAATTGCTAAAAATAGAGATATAGCTGCAGTATAGAACTAAACAGTCATCTATTCAAAATTTAAACGATAATTGAAAAAAACATTTTTTAATTATTATTTCTGTCTACTTTAGAAGGTAATAATTTTTTTTTTACTTTAGAAGATTAACAATGAACACTTTTAAGACAATTATACACAGCTTGAAGCAAGATAGAAACATACAATTTTTAGCATAAAATCAGTAATATTTTATTGTGAACCAATTAAGAATTTTGGAGTGTAATTTTTGCAAATTTTTTTCTTTCCATTTTTGAAACCAGACACCATAATTAAAAGATAAACTCAAGTTTTATCTTTTCTTTCTTTCTTCAGTGAGACTCAATAGGCTTAGATTAAGTCAGCTGGATTTAAGTCAATTAATCATCATTATATTCTGTATAAAATCGTTATAAATACTATAATTACAGCAGAAACAAAACGTAGCAGGGTAAAATGCCAACATTGACAGCTTATATTTGACTTAGATTTGATAGATTTTTCATATTATCTACCAAAATCTTAGTGTGAGCACTGTGAGCTTAAACAATGTCTTTCATGTTTAAAGTTGCTCAAAAAAAACTAATTTCTTTTAAAAAGACTAAATGGAATGAATTCTCATCTACTGTTTATGTCAACACATTCAACCCTCTTTTTCTAATACCCGTTTGAAAAAATATTTAAACTATTGAAATGAATTTGCGTTGTTTTCCTTAGATTCAGTCAAATTATGTACTCTCACAAGCTCCTCGTGTTTAAAGTCTTAAAAATAGTTTTTGAATAGTTACGCCACTGATGCATCAGCGATCAGAGATACGCAAAAATTATAAATAACTTTCTACTTTCTGTGCGCTTGTATTGGGGCTTTTCCACAATCAGAATAAATTACCATAGGCAAGCTATTCAATATGGAATTCTAATTAAATTAAGATGTTTGAGTTAAATAAATAACAAAAAATTTATTAGTTATGAAGATGCCCCGGCAAAGGTCATAAATTATAAATGGTGAGCAAAATTATACAATTTAGCGCTCGAATGATAATAGAATCAGAACAGCTGAATAGCGGATGTAAAAATTTAGTGATAATAAAGTTTATGTTATGGTTAAAAAATGTTCAACGCATCCCAAATGTGGGAAAAACAATGTTTAATAATAATTAGTCATTTAGAACAAAGACTTGCTGATAAAACTGCAGTTAACTACACAGTTTGTGGTTATTTGATTTGATTATAATTATTACAGGAAAAATTATCACAAATTTAAGATCAAAGAGTCTATTCTTCTTTTATCTGTTTTACGTTGAAAATGTTACTTTTTGTGGTGATATTTTGAACTTTCACTTCAGTTCGGATCATGAGGAAAATAATGCGGCTGCAGCGAATGATTCAAAGAAGAACTAAGAGTAATTGAGTTCAAATCATTTTATTAAAAGATAAAGAAAAGTAATAATATTGTATTAAGTGTCAACATAAAATAATATAGCTACTCAATATTTGTTGAAGCGGACTATCTAAATGTTTCAAATAGAAATCAATGCCCTTGATAAGTGAAATAAAGCAACAACCAAGTGCCAAATTGGCAAGTGACACAAGAATTGGAAATAAGTTATTTTTTCTTAAAAATTAGATTTGTTTGAATTGATTTAAACTCAATCTTGACATTTAAATCTGGAGCATTCAATTGCAAAATTTTTGCTGAAGGTTCGAAGTATGTATGAAATCTGCATCATTTAACACAATTCGAGAGAATCCTAAGATGTTTGGCAAAAATTCAAAAATCGTCTATTTATAGTTTTGATTTTTCGATATTTTTTTTGTAGTGGTCACTCAATTGTCTTCGATGATGTCAACAATTAACTTAAATCAGTGTCTCACGTGATAATGTTCTTGGCTCACCTTTCAGAAAGAGGCATTGTTTTTGATGTTAGTTCATAAAACTCTTGATTTTTCGGGGTACCCAAGAGATCATCAAAATCGATGGCACTTTCTATATCAAAATCGTCGGTTAATAAGGCCGACAGATCGTACCCTAAGTCTATACCAGATTCGGCCATCCTGAACTCACGGTTAGAGCACAATTTTTTTATTTAAAATTTTTTTTACATGTTGTTTTGAGATGTCTTTTTGATAATGTGACCTGCTAGTTCAAAACCGCAGCATTACGCGCACTAGCCATAGTTTTAAACCTAACGACTCGACTGAATTTGAGTTTGCCAGCAATAAGCAATGTCACGGATAAGACTCGTTGCGCGCGCTTATTCCACTTAAATTAAATAAATTTAATGATCAGCAGCGGCGCTAAACACTCTCATCACAATCGAAATAATCATCCATTTACAAAGGTTACAGATTTTCCAAAATACCACAAATTATGTTCATAGTACAACAGTACAACCACCTAAGCGACCTCCAAAATTTCGATGGATTTTGAACTCCATTTTCAATCAATGAGCTAAATCCTCACATTGCAAGTAATCAAAAGATTTGGCACTGCTTTATAATATCTCAGATAAAATGATAACAACACATTTCAATTAAAAAACATCATCAAGATCATTTTTTCATATTGTTTTCAAAAACCCAATTCGCTTCGCTATTACCAAATTTGTGCCAATAAATTAGTAGCTTGCTGTTTGCTTTTGCGGTTTTAATGACTTTGCAAACATCTTTGATCCTATCGATCATTATACCTATACTAGCCAAATACACGAAATATTTTTCAATATATAAAACTTTTTTGTTTAAAAAACATATTGATGCTGATGCTGAATTTTCTCAATACTCTGTTATAAGATGAATTTTATTGATATTAATATTTAAAACTAGCCTGAAAACAGTAATCTATTTCTAATCTAGCAACACTAGCACTGCCCGTCACTTTCTCACTTTCAAAAACCTTCCTACAACTAAAATTTAAACTGATTCTGTTTCTTTTCCTCCCTGCAAACAATTGCTTTTATAAAAAACCAATTTAAAGATTTAATGATTGATAACCTCAAGCATTATTGGCTTAATTTAATTTAATTTTTTTTTCGAATGATGTCAGATTATTAATATTAATGCTCAAAACCAGCTTAAATAAATAATAAAATGTATTTGTGAACTGGACGCAAAAGTAATCATGCATAGAGTAATTAAACTGCCGGTTGCTCCATTGCGTCAAAAACTTTCCTGGAAATAGAATTTAAACTAATTCCAATTACATTTAAAACGATTACGTTTTATAAAACCCTCTCAAATGTTTTAAAGAATGGTTAGAAGATTAGTTTAGTTTTAAGAAACTGTTAATAAACACATTTTGTGGAGTTTGCAAACGCGTTTGATTGTGTTGGTTGTAGCGTACTACGTTAGAACATAGTATTTTTTTAAATTATATCTTTTTTCTACTATTTTTTTTTCTCCTTTGTTATTAATCTCAACATTTAAAAATAACTTTAGAAACTTAATCAGTTATATTTAATCATAGATTAGAAACACAAATATTCGTTGAGTAATTGCAATAAGATTGTAAGATTTGATGGTCAATAACATTAAATGTTAAGCGTTTATTTTAATTGTAGAAAACTTTTATATTAGTTTTTTTTTAGTTAACAGTAGTTGATTTATTTTTTTTATTTAACCAATATTAGAAAAATTCTTACACCGTCTGACATGCCAAAAGGTGGAAAAATTATTTTTAGCTTTTTAAGTTTGGAAACGTTTTTAATTGTGTACTAGCCTAAAATGTTATAGTATGTATTTGAAAAAAAAATGTTTTTAATAGACTTTGAGGATCACTTCAACTAATTTTATTCATTTCAACATTTAAAAATAACTTTAGAAACTTAAGTATTTGGTATTTAAGTTTTTTTTAGTCAAAATTATAGTTGATTAATTTTTTTTATTTGACATATATTATTCACACTGTTCCACACGCAAAAAGATTGAAAAATATTTTTTTACGTTAAATTGGTGCGATTTTTTTCTAATTTCTTACAGTATTTTAAAGCCTAAGACAACCAGGGTTCTTACAATCTCAAAACCAAAATAAAAATTTTCTTCTTCATTGTGAAAGAGAGTAAGCAAAAGCGTCAGATTTTGTAAAAATTATCGCATTCTTTTTATATATTTTTTCTAATATTAAGTTTTATTTTTTATTTCTACATTTAAGGTTAAATCATCAAGAGCTGTTAAGAAATTTAGTATTGACTATATTTAAGCAAGAATTGAGGGGCGCTTTATTTAGGTCATCTTGTTTACATAATTACGACGTCTCTGCTGAGGCCTAATCCTAAACAGTAGTACCTATGAAAACAGACCTCTCTCTTATAATAACCATCCTCCACAATCTTTCTGTAGCTCAGGTATCAACCGCCTTAAAGGCTTTACAGTGTTTCAATAAACAATAGACAAAAAAGACAAAAACGTTATTTTTAGCAAAGAGAACACTCTAATTGTAACAATACATAGTCTTATTTAGCAACATTCTACATAATTATCATTTGTTAATCAAAACATGTAACTTAAGAGATTGTTACTCATAATATTATCATTACTTTGTTAAAAATACTTTTATATCAACTATTTATAGAAATAATTTTCAATTGAAATAACTTTTTGAAAAGTTATTAATGAAATTACTAATGAGTTATTGAATTACACACTTATACTAATTAATGCTTTTATCTCTATACTTTTTGACACGTAATCTATAGTCAATGTCAAACAGAAGAACAATGTCTTCCACTTTAAAAATGTATAAACTAATCTATAAATTATAAAAATATCTAACACTAAAAAATATGATGGGTTTTTTTGTGGTTTTGACTATACTGTCAATATAAAGCAATTTATTTGTGAAAAAGAACCATTAGGCGATCTTAAGTTCGAATATTGTATTACAAAAAAGGTCATTTTATAATGAACATAGATTATATCCCGCCAGCTCTTAGACTATAAAATAATTATCAAAAAACTGAAAAATAGTCAAATAGAAGAACAATGTCTTCCACTTTAAAAATGTATAAACTAATCTATAAATTATAAAATATCTAATACTAAAAAGTATGATGGGTTTTTTTGTGGTTTTGACTATATCTTAATATAAAGCAATTTATTTGTAAGAAAGAGCCATTAGGCGATCTTATGTTCTAATATTGTATTTTAAAAAAACTTATTTTATAATGAACATAGATTATATCCCGCCAGCTCTTAGACTATAAAATAATCATCAAAAAAACTAAAAAATAGCTCAACTGTAAGTAAACATCGATTTTTCTAATGTAAGCATTTATATAATGTTACAGTAGCGCTTTTAGGTTGGTAAAATTTGCAATAAATGCAATAATTATGTTCCACAATTAAAAATATATTCCCATTTGTAATAAAAATGTATTTCTTAATAAAGAACAATATTAATTAACTGCTGGAATTAATTACATTTTAATTTTAATTATTATTGCAATGTAATTTGCATAATGATTCATATCCCAAAAAAAAATCACTTTTTGGCCCAATCTATACAAAAATTATACTTATTTTAATTTTTCTTATTTTTTATTTTTTTTGTACACGTATTATTAATGATTTATTAATCCAAATTGACCGATCGGCTCATAATGTCGTCACTTCTATCAAATAATTTTTTTTATTTAAATTTAGAAATTTAAATTTTGCAATTAAAACAAATGGTATTAATTTAGGTATAAGATAAGTTTCAATATTTTGATAATTATTTAAATAGTTTTAAGATTTTTTGTCTAGAACAACATTTTTTGTTGATTAAAAACAATTAACGTTATCTTTTTTTGTTTAATATCAATGTAAAGATTGAAAACGTTGTCTCACGCTTTTCAAGTGTTAAAAAGCTGATAATACCATCTCTTATAAATAATACAATTATACACAATTCGTACAAACCATTAAAAACATAAGAACGCGTGAATAGAAGACAAACCATCGTATTTTGAAAAAATAAATAAGTCTAACATTGTGTCAGAAAAAATTCACAAGAGCAAAGAAATCTGCAATTCGGATCCAATCCTTACCTACTGCATCGATTTTGTTTATACCACCCATTGTTGGTTGCTAATCTTACTGGGAAAAAATCAATAAGTAAGTCATAGCAAAATTTAAACAAAACCAATAAAATTTACCTGTTTTGGCTTTATTAGTTATCATCAAAAACCGGTATAACAATTCACAATTATGGTGGAGTACGATTTCTATTAGATGGGGACATGTTAGATGCGCAGTGGTCCAGCGGGAGATAAAAGCGTCTGTGTTGTCAAGCAACGACACAGTTTGGCTTCACTCATTGGTGTAAGATTATCATTATTACGAGTTTGCGCATCTGAGGATGACTCAGCTGTACTTTTCTAAGAGTATTTGAGCTCTATTGTGAATTTGAGTATACGTGCAAGATAATACCTCATTTAAAAACAACTAAACAAAGCTTACCTAATCAGATGTTAAACCTAACATAGTTTGAGTGTCTTATATCTTATAGTAGTTTCACTAAGGCCTAGAATTTTACTTTTTTCTTCTAAAACTGTTTTCAAAAAAAATTCTGTATTGATTCAGTGATTTTTTCTTACAGAAATGCTAAATAGACCAATTACGTTTTGAGGATCCTGTATTATCTCCATTAGCTACGACACCCATATTTGTGCATCAACATAAGATACTTAGAAACTGTCAACAGCTTTCACAAACTCAGAACATCAGAATATGTTCTTTTTGTAAATACTCCTTTGTAAAAAATATTCATATAGGTTTTTCATATCTCTTGGACAAAAGATAATAAATTTTTTTAAACCTGTAGTCTAAAAATAGATACGCCACTGTAGCTTACGATTTCAAAATTTCGTGCCTCAGCTTTTTCAAAACATTGCAAAATGACTACTAAACAAAAAAAAACGTTGTTGTCCAGTCACCATGTACACAATTAAAACCTTAATAATATTCGTAGCTTTAATTAATATTTCCCAAAACCAAAATGTTTCAATTGATAAGCAATGGGAAGAGTTTAAAGTAAGTGACCTAATTTTAGGTGGTTTAATTTATATTTTCTTTTAGCGGCGGTACAACAAAACTTATTTAGACTATCATGATACACGGCGAAAGCTGGCTTGGGAACAAAACTTGGAAAAAATTAAAAAACATAATGATGAAGCGAATGAAGGACTACATTCTTATTACATCAAAGATAATCATTTAAGCGATATGGTATGTCAAAAATCTTTTTTGAAAAAAAATATCTAAATAAAGTTGTCAAATGCTTTTCTCTTTTTTTTGAAAGTTTGAAAGTCGTAGTAAATATAGTAGAAGCGGACAAAGTAAGTTGTATATAAGGACCAAATTTCATTTTATCTCTCTCTTCTTTTTTTCTTTTTTTTTCTCTCTATATATATATTTCTTTATTTCTCTCTATTTTTCTTTCCTTTTCACTTTTTTTTTTACTCTCTTCTTTTATTTTTTTTTCTATCTGTTTCTTTTTATATATTTTTTCTTTATTTTTCTCTTCTTCTCACTCTTTCTTTCTCTCTCTCTTTCTAAATTTTTTTGTGCTGGAAAAAGCCGCCATTTGTGGCTATAATTGTATAGAAAAAGATGTTTCTTGGTATTTAGTGTGTAGTAAAAGTTTGCCAAATAAATACTTTTATTGTATTCTAGAACACCCAAAGCTATCTACAACAAATGGTAAAATTAACGCAAAGTATACATCGTAAAGTAGATCCAGAAACTGTGGGCGATATTTTTGAATTCATTCACCATATACCATCAGAATTGAGTTGGATAGAAAAAGGTTTTCATACTCCAACATATAATCAGAAGGATTGTGGTTCCTGCTATGCTTTTAGTATTGCAGGAGTCTTACAAGGCCAAATTTTTAAACAAACTGAAAAACTCATTCCATTAAGGTAATAATTTAAGTAACCATAAATTATATAACAAGCCATGTCACTATTTTAATAAATTATGAAATAATAACAAATTTTAAAGATCTTCAAAACTGTTAGCTACAAGAATGAAAAAATTAATCTAACAATTATAATATCTACTATTTCTAGTAGCTAAGACTCATATTAATCTAGTTATTACACAAGATGAGTCATTAGTGTGGGATGAGTCCAATAATGCCTTTACCATTCACACTGGAAGCGCTCTATTTCTCAAAAACGTTTAGAATATTAGAATTATATCATAGAGACGTACTTTGCATAAATTATCCTTAAATTAATTTTCATTTAATTTTAAAATTTTGCTATTCCAGCGAACAGCAAATTGTGGACTGCAGTCAACCGATGGGAAACTATGGCTGTGGCGGTGGTTCTCTACGAAATACACTACGATATTTAGACAAAGCAGGAGGTTTGATGGCCTATATAGATTACCCCTATTTAGCTAGAGTATACAATAGATCATACACAACTACATATACAAAATCTTTTGTTTGTAGCAAACAAAATGCAGATTTGACAAAAACAAAGCTATAGCCAATCTGACATCATGGGCAATTTTACCAGCAAGAGATGAACGTGCACTTGAAGCTGCTATAGCAAAAATTGGACCAATTGCAGTCTCTGTGAATGCCAGTCCTCACACGTTTCAGCTATACCAGTAAGAATACGACAAATAAATAAGTATAAATTATGAAAAAAAAATAGTAAGGATACTCAATATTTTATCAATTAGATTTCTTTAAAACCGAAAAATTTGATATTTTAAAGCAGTGTTCAGCCAATAATGTGGTCTTATCAGAAAATGTCTTTCAGGTGTAAGTACTAGGTACGAGGATAAGTACGGCCACTCGATGTGTGAACCACGCTAGAGGCAAAACTTATTCTCCATAATAGTTTCCAAATAAATTTTGCCTCTAGCATGGTGGTGGTAAGAAAATAATAACACCAAAGACATCTGTAACTCAAATTTTGTGCACATTTATAAGCTATTAAAAAATTAATTAAAATCCTACTATATTCTACTAGCTCGTTATACTATATTAAAATTAGAAATGCTCTATATAAGATATATTATTGCAATATACCGTTATTTCAGATCATTTCATGTTATTTTTCCCAAAAAAACTTGCTAGTGCTAATGCCTAAACACACCTTAGTCTATAGATTTGCTCAAAAAATGTTTTTTAGCTCTGGAATATACGACGATGTGGCTTGTTCTTCTAATCATGTAAACCACGCAATGTTAATTGTTGGTTATACCAAAGATGCCTGGATTTTGAAAAACTGGTGGGGCAACCATTGGGGTGAAGATGGATATATGAGGCTGCAACGGGGAAAGAATAGATGTGGTATTGCCAACTATGCTGCTTATGCAATAGTTTAATAATTAAACTTATTGTTGTTTAAAATGTGTTACCTACCGTTTTACAAATATAAATATATTTCAAAACTATCTCAGTCATTTATTAAATTTCTGAATTTTCTTTTATGAGAATAAACCGGTTCCTAGAGACCAAAAAGCTTAAAGAGATTAATATATAAACTATAGTTTTTTTTTCTATAGTTTATGAAGTTTTCTCTATTGGTTGTTTTATGGTTTTTTAGGTGTTTTTTTTAAAAGACAACAATTAGACTAGAAATAATTGTTAGTTTTTTTTTATTTTAAAGATTAGGAATGGCAGCTACTGCTAAGAAACGTCACATAGAACAATTTACTAAAAAATTTTGTAATTAGCGCATCCACCATTTGTTAACTATTTTATAAAAGTCTATTATTACAAAATAATGACTCATTTGAACCAAAAATGAAAAAAAACACTTTTTTTGTTGTTTATTTTATTGCATAGATCAATTTACAAAAGAAGTTTTATCAGGCGCTTCCACTATTTTTCATCATTTTTACTAAAGTCTACAAAATGTTTATCATTTTACTGATCTACTGACCTCTGCTTAAAATAACTTGATTAACTTAAGAGTTTCTACAAATTTTTAAAGAGTTACAGCACTCCAAAAACTGATAAAATTGCATAAATAAGAGATAATTCCAACAAAAAGCACGTTATATCACAAAATAATGTCTCTTTCCAACCAAAATTTGAGAAAAACGTCTTTTTTTGTTATTTTTACAGCTTAAGACTGTTATGAAATCAGTAGAGAACCTATAGATTTATTTATAAAATCGGTAATATTTTAAATATAAGAAATATTAATATAAAAATTTGTTGTCTACTAGAATCATGGTGATTTTTAAAAAAAAACCGTAATCAGTCGCAAGATATATTTTGTTACAAAAATTATTTTAAATTAAAAAAAAAAAATTCAAAATTTCAAATAACCTTTCTAATGCTGCGATATTATACCTTTTCAGTAAGTAAACCAAATTTACTTTTCTTCATGTGGTAATTGGATTTTTTTATATAGGTAATATGTTAAGATCTTTATAAGCTCAAATGTGTAGTATCTTAAGTCCTTTCCAGGGTGTGAGTGGGTGTAGAAAGGCAGAGTTGTTTAGTTTATATTTCCCAAATACATTATTTAAATGTTGATACAGAGAATCATTATGACTCCATGCAACCAACTGATTCCGATTAGGAAGCAATAAAAGATACATTAATTGTAACGTTTATCTTTTGGTTGAAAGCTTACTTATTTTATGAAGGTTATCGTTTGATGGCAGCTATTTCCATAGACAATTCTTCAAGCATAATGACCCCTAACTTTGTATTATAAGATTATGATTAGCACATCACTCCTGGTTGAATATCGTTTTTACAAATACAGACTTGTAGTAAACAACACTGATTAACTGATTTTTTTTTTAGATAAATGATACTTCAGCTAGCATTGTAACGAAGACAAATGTCTAGCGGGGTATTTGCTTGAGAAATAGTTGTTTTTTTGCCAAAAAAAGTTGACAGCACGTGTCTTCGCCAGGCTCCACTTCCGGCGGGCTTGAGCGGTAAAGGCCCAAAACCGGTATTGCACTGCAGGTGATGTGATTCGGCAGGATAAGGAAAAAATGTTTTATGGTAATGCAAGTCAAACACACGATTTTATATTTTATACTTTATTTGAGATGACATTCAACAGTATAATGAAACATTTGTCTTTACAAATTTAAAAATCATTATATTAAAAAACGTTAATAAATCTTTAACATTATCAAATATTTATAAATCTACTATTAATAATGTATTAGTTGTACAGAAAGTGTTTACATATATTCAAATGCAATAGAATTCACTTTAGGTGGAGCTGTTTTGTACGAATACGAATAAAATCAAGAAAGTCTGTTGACATGGATCATCCAATTTTCACAGAAACATTTGTGTAATTTGAAACCCACCATGTTTCTCCATTACATTATAAAAAAAGCGTCACTATGATTTATATAAAACTACATATAACAGACAACGTAAAAAAGTGCATCCGTCCAACACGCTAAACAGAAAACACGTTCTGAATCTATTCGTTATAATCTAAAGCAGTCATTTGTAATAAACCCAAGTTTGTAACATATGTATGTATAGATAGTTATTTACATTTACAAGGTTGTATTCTTAAAAAAATAACAAAAAATATTAGTATAATGGGTCTATTTTGTACCTCTGCTGTCAACAACACTATGAAAAAAAATGTAGATGCAACACTTTTTTAATACTTTCAATCAATCGCCTGACGTAAGAAAAACAAAGACAATAAGATAATTATATAAGGCTTTATAAATACTATGACAATGTCAAAACTAAAAACCATTCTAGATATAAAATTAATTGAATGTATTAAAGTAGAAGTAAAAAAATTCATATACTAAAAACGAATATTGAAACAAAAAATAGCTTTATGGGTAAATAAATACTAAAAGTGCTATAAAAACTTTTTAAATACACAAACTTCAATTAAACATTAATAAAACGAAATGCTTCACCTAAATCAAGATCACAAAACAAATAGTATCTAGAATGCTTTTTCACACATTGCAGGATATAATGAAACAATAATATATTGAATCAAGGATTAATTATTCAACTGTCGAGTTACAAACAGTCGAATACCATCTAACAACTGCTTTAACAGCAGCGTAGTACAGCGTTGCAAATTACGGCAACCAATCCGTAAGACTCCCAGACTGTATCTCTGGCTAGCAAAACACTAATTTAAAATGCACTTGGATATCGTAAATGTATCAGTGCAATAAGAAAATTTAGTACTGAAAAAAATTGACTAGAGTCCAATAGAGCTGCAAGCTCCGATCTGTGCTACGCTACTGCCGTAAAATTATTTACAGTTGAAAACTTACGATAATAAAGAAAATGGCCGAGAGCGTTTTCATATCAAGAAGCTCCCCAATCCACAATAAACTCACCACATAATCACACACTTATGGGCTAATGTAATATATATTTTTATATATTTATATATGAACTTCTTCTTTAGTACACTATCACAGTCAATTTAACCTGGTGATTAAGCAAAACACGTTTTTAATTGTAAAACTGTCACTTTGTATATATGTAAATAAATTCATATGGTACGTATTTTAAATATAAATTTGTTATAGTTTTTTGGAAATTATCACCATTTTAATTTAAGATTATGGAAATATAAAATGTCACAGCAACTTTGAATTATCACATCACTCTTAAATTAACAATTGTATGTGTTGCTTGATCCAACAACAATGTACCGCTCCTCATTCACATGCTTCATCATTCCTATCGGATACGCCAGCACAGTATTTAAGGAATCGTTGTGGATCTCCAAGGAATTTGTTGCATAATGTAGCACCAAATCTTTTAAAGAGGGATAAATATTGTACGGTTCCGCAAATCCAAGACCTTTTTCAGTTTCGTTGATAATACAATGATTAGTAATTCCATTACACGCTATGGACAATGCAAATTTGTGCGAAGTACTGGATGGCCTAATTAAAAACGTTCCACTTGGCTGACGCGACAGCATCTCTTCTGCCATCTGACGATCGCAATCTAATCTAAGCCACATATGTTCATCGTTGTGTATTAAAGTATCAATATCACATTCATCACCGGACGCCAAACTATTTTCTTCATCTTCACTGGTACGGTTTAAAACTTGGTTGATCTTTGTCGGACTCACTCCACGCTCTTGAAGCCACCTGAAACAAATCAAATCATACTTCACAAACAATTTCACTATAATGTTCAAATCGCTGACATAACTAGTAATATATATTCAAATTCAAGTATAAAAGTCAAGAGACCTTTTTGTTAAATCCACATAAAGTTCATTCTTTTCAGTTTTGTATTCATAATTTACAAAATGCGAGATTTGTGAGTCGATTCAAATTTCGCTGTGGATTAATATACATTTGATTTGAATAAGTAGATAGAGCCAGCACAAAATTTAAGAATAAAGTCGACATTGCTGATTAACATAATGCCTTTTATTTTGTATTAACCACATTCAGCAAAACCCGTACGGAAAGTTCCACGATAAAAATCAAAAACTGATAAATACTCTATTACATAAATAAACAATAATTACAGTGTATTTATTACTGAAGCAAAACATTATATAAGACTTGACAAAAAGTTAATCAAAGGCTTATCAAGAACATTCCATAAAAAATAGCACGGCATTAAATCATAAAAACAACGTTTCAAGAACTAACTGTAAATGTGTCTGATCTGACCGCACCTAATTAACCACCACATAATCCGAACATTTATTAAATCATAAAATATGCCAAAAAATGCACTTTTTTCTGCAATATTTTATTATGAGTAAAATGAAAACAGATTTATTAACCTCATCAAATCACACTAAGCAGAATATAACACTCATTAGCGTCACATTAACGTCATTTTAAACGCGAATATTCCAAAGTTAGCTCAATGGAAACCAAATGGAAAAAAAGAAGCAAAATTTGATATTTATTGACGTCACAAACTCCCTATTTATAAAATATTGACCTTACCAAAGAAAAAAGAAATTATGAAGCACCTATCCACTCAAATAACATTTTCTGTCGAAATATAATACGTCAGTAGAGATTCCTGTCACGTACTTAAAAATCTCGATGTATTTAGTTCGATTTAATACAGCAAATTTAATTTGAAAAAAGAAATTCGCTAAGTGTAAATATGTGGTCATACATGTCTACAAATACCATAAAAGTCAATATGGAAATGTAGACCGGTTGTAATTTTTACAGCAAAGAAATACTGACCATGTAAAACAAAAGAAAAAGAACTAACCTGATATATTTATCACGTTCTTTCCTTAAACTATGGACAACCGGTTTCAGCATTGTTAATTCACGTTCAAGCGTTCTATTGTAGGCCTCTTTTTCTTCCAAAGTCTTATCCAAATGCTGAGAACTCTCCCGCATCATATTTAGTCGTTGCGCTAATAATTGCTCATTCACAGCCAATCCTACGATTTCATGTGGCTGTGCTTCTCGTCGTACTAAAGCATGCGTTTCAATTTGTTCTTCAAAGACTCTCACTAACTCTTTCAGTGCCTCTAGTGCTTGTCTTTTGCTTGAAACTTCTTGACTGGTTTTATTGAGATCTTCAGTTAAGCTATCTAAAACCTTATTCTTATCTAACAAGCGGTCCTTAATGTCACGAAGATGATCCCACAATTTTTCAACATCTTCAGCTTTTGCGGCTTCTTCCTCAAAGTTAAACTTTGAAACTGGATATAATAACTTAATATCTAAAGATGCATTGTACTGCGATAACGAGTCGTTTCTAAAGTGATTTATTAATTCTACGACGGAATGGAACGTATATGGTTCAGTAAATCCATACATTCCGCTTTTATGGCAAATTTTAATCAATTTGTTTGTACCTCCTTTTCTTAATGTTAAAGTATATTCTCCGCTTTTTGTCGACGCATCTCTCACTAAAAATGTACCATCAGGTGTTTCTTTCAATTTCTCATTGACTTCCTCCCGTTTAATATCACCCCAATACCATTCCGCATCCTGTAATGACATTGTGTTCGATTTCTCTTTGTCAACAATGCTGTTGCCACTACTTCCTAAACGAATAGTCGTCTTTCGCGGAGGTATGGCAGGAGCAGCTGCAAACTCAGGAACCTTCACTCCCCAGTTGCATTTAAGCAACAACAATTCTAAGATTTTGTTATGAGTTTGAGTATTGTAGACCACTTGACTGAAAATTATATCATAAATAACAAAAAGATTAGTTTATAAAAAGTCTTACATAATACGTTCCCAAGGTGGTCGAAGAAAAATGTGGCATAATGCCTGAATTAGTACAGTAGGAGGACTATGATTACCTCTTGAATATTCCATGTGACATATGCGACATAAATGAGCCATTATGTACTTTAAAGATAAACGATGATTTTCAGGTAATTGTTCTACGTAGCGAGACAGCGTAGTTGCACAAGCATCGTCTGATTTAGCTTCTGCAAATAAAAAAATCATTTTAAAGTAGAATAATTAAACACAAATAAAAAATTAAACATAATTATTATTAATAATTAAATTGTTTTTGTCAGTTGAAATTATTTTGATCAATTAAGTTTTATTGACTGAATAAAAAATATTCTTATTGGAACTCTTCAGTAAATCACAACAAATAAATTCGCAGTGATGAATTTATGTGCTTATACATATTTATAAAAATTGACATCTGTCATTTAGAGTGACCTATATGCATTGAAATCTGGTTTCTCAACTTTTAATGTAGGGTAGCTTCTAATAGATGCCGCTAATAAAAAAACAGTTATTAAAAAATTTATTATTATATTGGAAAAAAAATGTATAGAAAAAATTACAAATTTGTAGTAGTGACTGCAGCTCATCAGGCAGCAATCAATGCTTATACAATACAAATAATCTTTTTTATAAAACAATATTAAGATTGTTTAAACAGTAAATTTAAAATGTATTTAAATCATTGCTCTTTATCAGGTACTAAACAACTTTCGGCACGATTCCATGGAAAAACATATTGTTTAAGATAACAAGAGTCACGAATTCGAAACAAAATTATTGCTTTGCGTACACTTTACTACTTACTACACAATCATTCATTGAGTGGATTGAAAACAAATAATAGTAAAAAAACACGTGATAACCATCTTTTAAAAAAATCATAATTAAAACTAAGCCTTGTTATTTGTAAATGACGTTTCCAGCTTTCAATTATAATGAGTCCTATGATTATCTCAGGAAAAGATGAGAAAAAATTGTAGAAAATCAAGCTGGAAGTATAATTCAAACATCCAGACATATTGTTTTAGTGTTTAATTGTGAAATATTTTCACGATATTCAGCCAAAAACTGTTTCTGATAATAATTGTCTTAAACATTGATTGGTCCAGAAAACAAAAACTCCAAATATAAACAAAACTATGTAATAGTTTTTTAGACCAGCATGATATGTTCGTGAACTTCTAGACGGTCGCAAAACAAAAACATCGCAAAAAAATTACAAATAAACATAATATTCATCAAAAAAAATAGTGTCAAAAAACAAAATTTGAATAAAGACTTATTTTTTTTTTATTCCGGATGAACCATCGTAACACATTTTTTGAATGCAATAATACAAAAAATTTAAGATATAATTCTAATTTTCTTCTTTACAAAATAATCAAATCATTTTTTATAAAATAAATATTCACTTTGATGACATTTTATTATTAAAGTAATAAAAAAATTATAATTTTTTTTCCACAATATCATCTTCATGACATGTGGAATTTGGTCACACAAAAATTGGCATTTTAATTCAAATAATAACTGATAAATTCAATGCCATTGTCGACTAAGATCGAAAGCTGTCGCAATACATTACTTATTTTTTTGTCAAAAAACAAATAAATTAATGACGCTTTCAGCCTGTTTAATGTGACATTTTTATTCTAAAAACTAAATAAAAAAAAAATATTTATCTAAGTTTTTTCAGTTTTTAGCGTTGTTAAAAGGGTCCAATTGATGCAATATAAAAGCTATGTTGTAGTACTTTCATTGTAAAATATTGAATTTTTGAAATGATTTATGTTATGATGATCCACCCGGTATATTGCTCAATTTTCGGCTTGGGATAAGTTAAATAATTGTATATTGGAACTTACTTGTTGCTGCGAGAAAAGTGTCGTACCACTGCACAGGAACCAAAGGATCAGGTAATTCGCGTAAAAATTTCTTGATGACACTAGCAACGCAAACGGCACTAAATTCGCTCAGATCTAAATTTGCAGTTGAATTAGTTGCATTAATTTTTTCTAAAAGTTTTGACATTTGATCCAAAGGCGCCGAAGCACTATAGAGATTATACAACTCCAAACTCTCATCTCTTTCAGCCTTCGCTTCCAAATCTTTTACGAACTTCATAAGAAAAGTGGGAGCCTCTTGCATATCACGAGGAAAGTATTGAAGACAAAGACTTCTACCAAATGTGCTATTGCAAGAAGGTAATCCTGTGGAAGCGCAAGATCGGTGTGCAACTAATCCACAATCCTGGCAAACAAAGCCTTGATGGAGAAGACCTCTCAAGTATTTGTTGCATTTTCCACAACGTTCCAATGTACTAAAACTATGTTGGGCCAAATTGTGAGAATATTGTGTGCTATTATCACTTTCTTGTTCATTGTTCATCTTAGTATTGTCCTGCTTGCCCAATAATTCAGCAATACACGACAGAATCGCCGTTTGAGAAAATTCATCTTTAATTCCCATATTCTATAAAAAAAAAACTCATTTTAAGAAAAAACATACACATATATAATAAAAGATGATATTTCCTGGTTTAATATTAAGCTGAGTATTATCCAAAAAGATTCTGTAAAGTACGTTGATTATTATTTAAAACTACTCACCTTTGTCTTAAAATTGCTATTATTAAACCAAAATTTAAATTCGTATATTATCAAGCAACTTATCAATGAACAATAAAAATGACAAATACATTGTAACATTCACACTTAAATAATATATCTATAAATACAAAAGCCACAGGTATTTTCCCTACCTCACATTTTCATGATAACAGTGCATGAGGATGACAAAAATAATTTTAATAAAAATAATAATGTATATTCAAAATTTTTTGCAAAATCAGTCTGCATGTAAATATTATACAATGCAAATAATAGGTAAGTGTGTTTAAATGAAAGAACCATGTCATATTTTGACATAATAATTAACCCATTCCTTTCCGTCGACCCCATTTGGACATTTTAGCTGTTCTAATTTTCACAAGCGTGGTTCTGAAAATCCTATGATATAAAAGTCAAATCAAGATTGACAATTTTAATTAATAATTGTAATAAATAAGTAAAACAAAAAAACATGTCAACCGTGTGTTACTGAATTTTTACAACCAACCCCAATTAGTTGGAGTAAAAACCTTTGATGTTACAAGAAGACAAATTTATGTTATTATGATAATGAGATGTGTCGGTTAAAAGAATATAAAGAACATGTGCTTACAAAGTAATAGTCCAAGCATTAGATTAATGCAAGCTAATTTAAATAAGTAATTTTTCTACTTGATAAAACCAGTCACCATACAATGTGAATTTTTAAATTAATTCCAATATAGGTATTAAACTCAACACGTGTAATATCAATCGTTGTTTTGCCCTCCAAAAATAAAACGACTGCAAACGCGAGGTCGTTTAAAAACATTTTTACAGATTTAACGTTGAAAGAAGCGTTTCGTCAAATGCTTTGTACAGATGAGTTTTGATTTATTACTGTTAAGACTAAGTTAGAAATACTACTGCCTTGTCTCAAGATTTATTTATCAAATTAATGAGATTATTATCAATTGCAAATAAAGTACCGATAGATAACTATCTCTGAAGTAGCAACTGATTTTTTTTCAGTTCAACTCCCCCCCAGAATTAGTACAAGTACTAACATTTGCACTTGTCTTATCATAATCACAGTTGCAAGTAGGTAATAACACTTGGCAACACTTCTAGTCGCAGAGTTCATATTTAGAACCAAGATGTTTCTCGGATCAAGAACACGATTTTGAATCATTTTCTCTGCTGAGCTAGGAAAATTTTGTAATGTATGCAAATAGCCGAGCAGTGCCGAGCACCAAAACCCTTTGCCTAGGCCACTGGTTTATATGGTAAATGAGCTTTATATAATATCAACTTTTTAAAACATTTGAAGAATGCATTATGATTGCATAAATAAATACATATATTCATTTATCAGAAAATGAATTGCAAAAACTCATAAATATCAGCTTTTCCAATGATTACATCATACAATAAATTAAATAATAAAGCAAACTAGAATTTTAAACCCCTAATTATCAGTAAATAAGTGAAAAATTCTCCCACTAAATATATAATAAGCATTCTGCAGCAAATGCATTATAAATAAGTTTCTACATACATGCCATTTCACGAAAGCTTTACATGCTCACTCATAAATATTCCACCTATTCTTTGTTTTCCTATTAAATTTTTTTGATTGATATACAGGATGTCTCAAAAACCAACAAATAATCAGCACAATTCTGGTGCAAAAACAGTTTTAGTTTATTATTCTTAACCATAAAAAAGACGGTCTGAAGCTTTAAAACGCGTTTATCTTAGAACTACGTCTTAGTATTGTTTTAGCATAGCGAAATGATAATTTAACTGAGCTTACCGGTTATTGCATCAATTTAATTTTATAAAAAATTGTAGTTAATTAGGTCATAAAAAACGTAGTGAATAAAAAAGCATATCCTACTTCGGTCTTGTAGACCAAGTATCTTGGTTGCCTGACATCGCCCTCAGCAGAAATGTTCTTAGAACATAGTAGAAGGAGGAGACAAAGCAGTACCTCTAGATTAGTAAAAAATTATAATAACAGCTGGCACCGTCTGACGGATTTTAAAACCAACTGACAATTTTGACACCTGGTGTAGTAAATTACCTTTATCATCTGTTCCAGCACATTTCGTAGATTCCAATTGGAATTTAACAAAAGCGATGTTTTTCAATGCATGCATGTTTTGCTTTTATTCCGGACTTATCAGTTACATAATGAATTCTTTATATTGCCCAAAGACAAGCGGCGGTGTTATATACACACCATTGTAACATCAGTACCATGCTTTCATAAATTTTATGAAACTCTTTATTTGGTAGATTTGATAGATTTTTATTGACTTTGATAATATGATAATAATAATAAAAACAATAATTATTTAAAAAAAAAACCAAAATCATGTGTGTTTGAATTTTGAAATGCAAAACAAAAAGGACTAATTTCTCAAAAGTTTTCGAAATTTTTGACTTAAACTGGTTACTCTGTATTACTTTTTCTACCTATAGAAAGTGTTATTTTCACAATTAATCTATTATTTTTTTAAATGATTTAAGAATATTTTGACATACTTATTAAATTGCTTATTTATTTAAAAATTGTGAAAATTTCACCTTTACACGAGTTTTCTCGTTGGGTCCTCTCGGTTTTTTTTTACTTTGCCCGAGTTTATACGAATTTTATTTAAATTTAGTTCCCAGACCCAAACATTTTTAGGGCTAGGCAAATGTTCTAGAGCAGAAATAAATTCAAAAAATAAAATTGATATGAAATGAATTCAAAAATCTGGTTATTAGTTTGTTTTGTGAGATAAAAAATATTAAAATTTTTATTTTTGAAATTTAGCTTTTTGTAATTCGTTTGATTTTTTATAAAAAAAAAAAAATTGCAACAAAACATCATTAATTTTTGTCATAACTTCGAAAATATTAATTTTAGAAAAAAAAGTTTAAATTATAAAATTGTAGTTTGATTATCGGGAATTTATTATTTAAACAATTATTAGAAGAGATATGGGTAAAAAAGTCAATAAACAAACAGTAATAAGTCGTAAAGAGTAAGCGATACAAAAAAAATTATTAAACAAAAAAAGTAGAAAATTTAATTAGGTTTTTGAAAAATGACGGCACTTCCACCTGCCTTTTTTGTAAGTATTTTGTGTTCTTATTCATTACGTCATACTCACCTATCTGTAAAAAAAATAACTCACCTAGAATTATGCATTATAGACAAGAATAACTCGCTCCTCTATTACCTGTCCAAGAGTTGATTTAAATAATTTAATTTGTATCACCGTGCCGCTTGTGTTTGAAAAAAAAAAGATAGCTATATATAACTGAAGAACAGGCATGTCTTACATTGTTCTTTATCGAAAGACATTGCTTTTTCCATTATCCGAAATGTTGTTTTTCCGCCTCGCATGTTACTACTGTTTACAATCAAAGTTATGCAAAATAACCGTATTACAAAAAAAAAATCAATTAATTAGAGAAATCAGCTCTAATTATTGTGCTTTTAATCAGTTTTAAAATACAAAATTGCAGAAAAAATATGATATCTTTTTTTGAGAATGTATGTATGTATGTATGTCAAAGGTTTTGGGGTCACTGGAAATAAAAAATCTACTGTGTGTAATGTGTAGCTTACTATTAATTTTTCTTTGTCAAGATGAGCTAAATCGGAGCCTTTGATGTCTTTATATCGAAAAATATCTGAACAGGGGTATAGATTCGTAGCGGCCATCCATTCCAGGACTTGCGTGGAGGTCCATTCCAATATGGGCTGAAATGAAAATAATAATAAATAAATATTTATAGTTTGATGTTCAGCAATCTTTTGATAAGATTTAATATCGATTCGCAGAGCAGCGGCAGCGAAAGGTTATCGGTCATTTTGAGTGATTGAAAATTTCGGCTGAGTTTTTCTACTCAAGCTAGGGGAGGTAGTGGAAAACCAATTTTTAGAATGAAATACATTCTAAGGAATCGGAAGTGCTTATGTACGTTTTCCGTTTTCCGGACAGGTTGGGTGCTACTTGGGTTCCTTTAGGGGAAAAAAAAGCGAAAAAGAAAAGAGAGAAAATCAGAATTTGATGGTAAGCCGGACACACGGGGCGCAAGGCGCATAGCAACGTGGAGTGTTTTCTATTGGCTCTCGGTGCGCACCTATCCGAACGGACTATCAACTTACTAACAATCGAGAGTAGCAAAGCGAGCGAGCAATACAACTAGATACGGTTGATACACACCGTAATGGTAATGGTACAGTATATTATAATATCTAATGTATGGATATATACTTTGTATTCCTTCATACATAATATATACATCTCAATCGTGCTCAGCCTACTGAGAATCATTTGGTGTAACTTTTTATTTATTTGACCGCTTATCAGATGTTTCTCTATTTTATTCTAATCAATAATTTAAAATCCTTAACATAATAATAAAATCATTTAATACTTCAATGTATATTTTGACCATCCGTCGCGACCGTACTCCGTAGTAATATCCGGCTAATCGTCCACATCAACGATGGCCTTGGTTTAAATTTATAACAATCTAGGCTCAACGAATGAATGCTAGATGGCGAAACTAAATTCTGAATTTTCACAGTTGCCACATCTCTCATTTTTCCTAACACACATCAAAATTCCTCTGAATTTACTCAAAATAATTATGCATTTGCTTTAAAATACATTAAAAAATCTCTCACCACCAATTAAAAAATTTTAATTGAACTTAATCATTATTTCTTCAACAGTCACCAAAACAATTAATCATATAATTAATTAATAAGCAGTTTGTTGATATAATTCTCATTTCCCAATCGATAATAGCCAGATTATCAGATCAAAAACAAACCTAATTAAACAATGAATAATTTAACATTTGTTGAAAAAAACTTATTATAACTGCTGCATTTTCGTTTGAATCATAACGTGAGATCAAAATAATTTATAATTGCGTCAACCTTGACTTTAAATCGGTATGTCCATCGAATTTCTCCAACACAAAATAGGTGGTAACAGCAGTAAAAAGCAACTTCCAACATCCATTCGGCCATTCATTTTTTCATCATTATCTTTCTTGAAATTTATGATATTAACGCTTCTCAATGATAATTTTTGACAAACTTGCTGATATTCTTTTGACAATAAAGCTAAACTTCTTTTTTTTGTTAGGAACCAATATTGTTTTTTCTAGGCGTAAATTTTAATAAAATAATAAATTTTGTTTTTTTTTATACAACTATAACTTTATTCATCATATGTACAAATTTTCACAACATCTAAAGCTTATCAAATTGTTTGTTCTTGCAAATATAGTAAGTGTTAAAAGTTAAAAATTATAATTAGACAGCCAGTTTTACACACATTTGTCCATTTTAAGGTCTTTGCTTGCAGAATCGTGTTAGGCTGTATCAAAAAAATCAACTATTTTTTGAAAAAAGCTTTTAATTTTAGTATTAAGTTTTGCCTCATCGCAATTATCCATTTAATTACCATTATTTTTTTTTTAAAGTTTAAATTTTTACAAATAGTCGAATTGTTTGGATCAAAACAATTGAACGTCCCCTAAAAAAGATATTTTATATTTTTTTAATAAATGCAATCCTTCAAAAGTTATTTTAGTTCGAATTTGACACTAACATTTGTGCAATAAGTTAGATAAACGCCCCAAAAAGTAAAAAAACCTTAAAATTTCTATTAGTGTCAAATTCCAACTCGAACAACTTTTGACGAATTGCCTCTATCAAAATAATTATAAAATACCTTTTTTAAAGAACGTTTAATTTCCTACAAAAATATGTTTTGACCCAAACAATTTGGCTATTCGTTGAAGGGCTACATAATTCCTAAGTAAAAAAACCTTAAAATTTTTTATTACTGTCAATTTCCAATTCTAATAATTATTGAAAAATTGCATCATTATCGAAAAATTACAAAAGACTTTTTTTAAAGACGTTGAATTTTTTACCAGAATATGTTTTTACTTGAACAATTCGACTTTTCATTAAAAAGCTACAAATTCCAAAAAAAATTTTTGATATGAATTAAATTGAAAATGAAAAATCGCGATGAGGCGACAACTTAGGTAATATTAAAATTCAGGATTTTAGCAGACGCTTTTTTCCGGTATTCTAAACCATATTTTCCGTACAATTTAAAAACAGTAATAATTTTTTTTGATATAGGTAGTCTAATGAATATCCAAATGCAATGTGCTAATTGTTTTAATTTCAAAAAACAAGTTTCTTCTCATAAAAAGCTTCATAAAAAAAAAACAGAGAAGAAAAAAAGAGCTAGACGGCAGAGAAAAAAAAATGTATGTGGAAAAGAGTAGTTCCAAAAAGCCTAGAATAGAACGATCTTAGGAGGCCAAATCCAAAAATTAAGGGAAAACTGTAAGTTTTAACTTTTAACATAATAGGTTATAAAGTTGATCGGATTATAATTAATAAAAAATAACTTTGGCAATAGCAAATTTTCTTCATTGTAAACCAATAATAAAACTTTTCACTTTTTCCATATTAATGGTTACAAGATAAATTTGAAAATGACGATACATTAGAATATTTACCTTAATTGAAAATACATAAATAAAACAAAAAAATCAATATTAAAAACATTTTATTTATTAATTATAACATATAGTTTTTCAAATATCACATCTAGCTATTCGTCAGAAAAAAGTATTTAATTCTGAAGCCCTTTTGTATTTGAAGTTATCTAACTCCATACCGGCGGTTAGAGTTATGTCCTGCATTTACGCCAATTGACCTCTATTCTTCTATCTCAAGGATGATACTTTTAAAAACAAAACATAGCAAAACCATAAAATATTGACGTGATTTACACTGCAGCTTGGTTGCATAGTGTATTTTTCCATCTGCCATATTGTATTTCTCAAGACCCTCTTCTAATCTTCACAATTAGCCTCAACGACTAGCCCAGCTAAAAGTTGAGAATGAGAAGCAAACCACACAGAGCCAGATCTGGTAAATGTAGAGGATCTTGCCAAAAACCGTAACACCATTTGACTAATTTTGTTGTAACAACACCGCACCAATGAAAAGGCCCATTGTCATGATGAAAGACGTCTTTTTTCAGCAAATGCGGTCGTTATTTCTAAAATTCGAGTAACCAAATCAGCATAATATTGACCAGTACACGTTTTTCCATTTTGCACACCTTTGTTAGAAAGAACATAACGTTCGATCCCTAAAAATTTGTTTTAGCACCAAAAAAAAATCGTCTGGTTCATTCAAAGACTATTTTTCCGTTAAAATCAATTGAAAATTAGAACATTGACTCAACAGAAAATCGTACAAATATAAACAGTCTTTATATTTATTCTCTGCTTATTTATGTAAAACAGAAAAAGTATAACTTACAAAAAAAATTTGAGAAGCATCATTATCAACTCAGTAATAATGCTAACTAACAACTTTCCATGATTAACAATGACACAAGTAAATCCATTATGTCAAAGAACTCTCTTCAACAAATTAATCAGTAATATTCGGGAAATGAAAAACGTTAGTAAATTTAATAAAATTGGATCTTTTTATAACAAGTGAATGTTATTACATAGTAAACGAGTTTTTAAGTGATCCAAATGTATAACGTTAACTTTACGTTTGACAGTATTATATTATAGATGTCTCATGACTTACCCATCCATTACATTTTATATGTCCATTTAACAATGAATAAAGATTATTATTATTAATTATTAATTGTCGCTTAGAATTGTCTGACGTTAGATAAATTTACTTTTATAGACAATGTGTCAAGAGGCGGCAATCTTAAACCAGATTTTTAATCTAAGATAAACCTTAAATTAAAAACAAACTAAAGTATGTCATCAAATGAAACATTTGAATATTTAAAAAACCACTATAATTATGATAGCAACTATCCAACTAATAAGAAGCAACTTTTTTTTTTTGATAAACTCATTTTGAAAGTAAAAACAAATGCAGTTGAATTATTAGATTTAGTCGTCAAAAATTGAACATTTCTCTCAATTCTGATGAATCAGAGAATGGAAAAAAAAGCATTTTTACCAAAAAATTATCTTTTCTGATAAAGCCGCTTTCTCCATGGATGAGCCTATATCAACTCCCAAAATTGTTGCATCTGGAGCTCAAGAGCTTCATACGTATTGTAGGGCTCGTAATGCTCAGAGCATTAGTCATGATAAAGACATAATTGACACACATGATATTTGGTTTTAACAAGACGGTGCAACTTGCCAGACAGCTAACCATCTAGTATCCAAAACTTGAAGAATTAACTCAAAATTGCGCTTATATATTTGAATAAAATTGTGTTCCATACTTTATAGCAATGTATACATCTATAAACTCTCGATAAATTTAAGTGACATTATTCTGCAAACGCTGAAGCGTCTAATAGTGTGTGAATAGGACTACTTTGAACTAATGAGGTCTTGTCGATGTCAATGACAGACTGGTTAAATAGAGATGATAGTGATAAAACAGTTTTATTTTTCGACATCAAAGGTAATGCATTGCTTACCTAAACGCTTTACGTTCTATTATAAACGTCCAGCTGTAAATCGTGGTTTACAACATCGGTATAATGCCCAGATTTGAGTAAAGATTCCTGATAAGCGTAATTCATGAAACAGTGTTTGTGTGAAGTTGTGAACAGATTAAAAGCTGTCATTACCTAAGCCATCATGCAATCGGATTTAAACATATTTTGAGCTTATAGCTTATGAATGAAATCCCTCTGTCATTTACCAAACATTCCACAGAAAGTCACACATTTGAAAATCTCTCTAACATTTGCAAAAAAATATTAAAACGTACGTTTATGGCATAATAAAAGATTTTTTTATCAAATATTTATCAAAGTTAAAAAATAGTGTCATGATGAGTTTGATATCAAAATTATTGTTTAGAGACAAACACTATTTTGTTTTAAGTATACGGAAAAGCACACGAATGGTAGCTATAATTATGTAAAAAAAAAATTATTACTGTAGAAAAAATCAACCGAATAATTAGAGAGCAATGAAGATATAAGAAAAACAAACAAATTAAGAGACATTTCTATAGTCGGCACTCTTCTCTATAACAAAATATTGAAGAGTCGTGCTCGCTTCATTCCTCATTATTGAATGTTCCACGTGCAAATAGGGTAAGGTGAAATAGATTAGTAACGTTTCACTTAAGAATTTTAATTAAAATAATGTATTCATCCAATTTAAGCCTAAATTCCAATTTACAATTAAGTTCTATCATATTGTCACTCTTACACCAAATCTTTTGGGATTCACCAATCAGCAGGCATCTCTTAGCGCATTTGACATTTTGGATGCGCCATTTTAAATCTATGAATGTGAGCACCTGCTACAGCACTTGCGATTTCGCTTATTGATTAGCTGATTCAGTCTGTTACATTTTGTTGCATTAATAAGCTGTGGTGTTCTCATCATTTGAAAATGCAAAAACGTATGAGTATATGCACAATCTAATGTTATGAGTATGATGATCACCAGTAGGTTTTTTCGAGAGCTGATAAAATATAGCAAAAACTTACAAGCACATCATATATATAAGAGTAGTCTAACTTACTATTGACATCAGCTGTCTACCAGTGAAAATTCCGTCAAAATCAGCCCAGCCGTTATGAAGATTAACAGGAACAAAACGTCTCTTAAATTTGAAATCCTATTCAGTTAATTTTTATAGCAAATGAAAAAAATTGATGAAAAAAACTCTCCTCGAAACCCTCTTCAGTTAAAGAAGAGAAAAACAAATAAAAAAACTATCGTTGAACATA
Organism: Lagria hirta; assembly: GCA_947359425.1. Classification (NCBI taxonomy): domain Eukaryota; kingdom Metazoa; phylum Arthropoda; class Insecta; order Coleoptera; family Tenebrionidae; genus Lagria; species Lagria hirta. Next base: position 5,363,682 of record OX375799.1, read on the forward strand.
ATTTGTATGCCTGAAACACCTGAATTATGCGAAGAACAAAATTTTGCACTTTTCATAGACCTTGGAAAAATTTGTTTGACAAAGTTAGATGTTGAGGACGAATACGTGAATAGTCAATTGAAAAATTAAATCGTAAAACTGACCAAAAAGTTTTAAAACATCTAACCTTGCTATGATGTAAAAAAATGTAAATGTTATACAATGAGATTAGATAGTAGCTTACATTGTTGCTACGTGAAACAATGTTTTATTTTTTATACTATTCACTCTATCACCTCCAAATTTTTGAAAAATTCTTATGTCGTTATTTAGGATGAGACGCCAGTATAGTCTTTTTGTTTGACGATAATAAACTTCAAATAAAGAAAATAGCTCAAAAAATGCAATGCGGAGACTGAATAATTCAAAATACAGATCAGTGTCTTCGAAATAGAAAAATTATACAAAAATCTAAGCGTATAGTATATAGTTCTACTTTAATACAAACATCTTATTCAAATATCGTTCAATTTAGTCATCGACCGAAAACTTTTCAGTATTAGCTACTAATATTAATTAGAGGCGGTGGTGGAAATCAAATCGTTTGTCCCATTGAACCATTTATAGCATGAAGCTTATTGGTTTCAAATGACATAAGAGCAATACTGACGTCATTCAGGTTATGACAGAAAACTAATTTAATATTTGACATCTGCAAAATAAGTCGGTTTACGCTTGAAACAAAGTGGGAAATATTAAAAAGTGGCAAGCGTTCTAAGAAATATATCTAAAGAAAAATGTAGAAATAAAATATCTTCAAGACAATTTGTGGCTAAATCGTGCATTTAAAGTGTGTTCAGTCGAGAACATTGCAGCTGTTGCTCAAAATGTGCACCAACCATCATCAATTCACAAAGGTTCTTAAGAATTGAACATTTCATGTGGTCTGTAATAAGAATTTGGTACCCAAATCTGAGTATAAAGACGTACAAAGTTTAACTAGAGCAGGCACTGAAGCAAACTGATCTTCCGCAACGTTTTCGCTTGCCTATTTAGGCCATGGAAGGTTTGGAAAAAAAAGAGCATTTTTACCAAAAAATCATCTCTTCCGGAGGAATGAATACTTTATATTTATTCTGCTTTTCTCATTAAAAGTGCTGAAATTTGATTGATGATCATTTTCTCTAACAATTTGAGCGCCAGAAAACTATTTTAAGAGCTCTATGAACATCCTTTCTTTTCAGAGACTTCGACCCAATTTGGTCTTGCCACCTTTTTCGTTGTGGTAGCTTCAAAAACATTTTTCTGGTTGCTCAAACTGCTCACGTCGACATGACTTCGTCCATTTTCATTTAAATCAAGAGCAAGCTGCTTAATTTGTGATCCAATCGACATTATGTGTCCAGAACAATTTCTTATCCGACAAAACATGTTGATATTCACTAGTTTGTTATTCCAAGAATAACACGCAGTTATAACCAAGAAAACCTTGAAATTTCGGGCGTTATAACCGAACTTTCGTTGTAATTATCGTTATTGTGATCGTTATAACTAACGATCACAAATTATATTCTTCTTACAAGATAGGACTTAATAAACAAACGTTCGTTAAAAGACGATTTCTGTGCTAATCAATTTTGGTGTTATTAATTAGGTATTAGGTTGTAATGAGAGACATAATTATTAGTACAGCCCCTACTATATAATTTTGTAGGAAATCACAGAATTTGTTCACAAAAATGTTATAATGTCGTCAGCTTTCTCATTTAGTGTAGAAAATTAATAAGACAAGGCCATTAAAGGATTATATATCACTCTTGTCACGTTTTGATTCAAGACACTTTTGGTAAGAACACGCAATATATTATTCGTATTAAATATCAGAATAATTACTTTGAAAGAAAAAAAAATGTATTATTTATTTTTGGAACCTAAGTTGCGGGTCATCCTTGGCATGTTTTTATTAGTGTTTCATATAAATGGGAAGGGCGAATTTTTGTCTCAGCAAAAGTTCGGCAATGTCAAGCTATTGATATCTTTTAGCGAAACATCTAATAAAATAGTTGACAAATAGGTAAATTTAAATGCCAGCCTACCATTTGAAAATAGCAGACACATTACACAATTCCAATTTTTTGGCAATTTCATCACACACACAGACCCAATCTTCCTGGATCATTTTTCGCATTTAACTGTCTTTACGCAATGACATTTATTAGAATGAGGATGTCATAACAAATGTATATATAACTTGTCTTTAAATGTCAATGTTAATTACATTATTTTCATTATCACATGTAAATTTGATATAGTGACAACTAACACTAATGTAGTACTGTATTTTGCCAATCTCAATCAATAGAATAAAACTAGTTAATATTTGCAATTTTAATTAACTCACGAATTCAGAAACAAATTTTAGAAAATAAGACTATCCTATGCAATTCTATTTTAACTGCCCACAAATTCGAAAAAATGCTCTGCCATTACCCATTTTCTAAAAGTCGTGTTTTATCTAAATGTCAATGTCAAAATTACAATACTGTTTTGAATAAAAAATTTATTACATTTAGAATCTGGATTGAATATAATTGATTATGCATAGAAAAATTTACACAAAAATGTTTACGATAGGGGATGCCCCCGGGTGTTCCGGGAGACTTTTAGACATTCTCTCCCTCTCATCATTATCTCTTCCGGCAATGTAATTTTTTTCAAATTTCGACGAGCTTGGTTCATAAATCACGTTCCAAATTTAAAACTTCAAGCTAATTCCAATCCAAATTTTAAATTACACCGGCCAACGAAAATAAGATTTGATGCCCACCAATTACGCTGTGATTAGTTATTGCTCTCTGATACAAACCTTACTCTTTTGTATTGTTATTAGACTAGAAGCATGTAGGTACCTATCGCGATAAATTGTTAAGAAATGATTCAAAACTGCTTCTTCTAACTATACAGACTGAGACTATTCATCAAAAGTATCTATAATTAAAAACACTTATTGATATACATAAACCAACACTAGATAAAAATTCAATTCACATTTGTGTGAAAGAAATGGGAAAGTCACGTTTGATTAATATCCTATGCTATATTTTTAGAGAATCTTCCACACATTTCAATCAACGGACTTGCAAGTCACGTCGCTTGCCTGTTGCTTGCACGAGTATTTTACTTTAAATAATCTTTGACCAATGATTAATAAAATCTATTATCACTTATTAACGTAACTTCCTATTTCTTTGATATTCTAGTTCATTTCTGCAAGCGCCGTAGACAATCGTCACAAAAATTACAAACTCCGCATTTCATTTAACTTTATTTAAAATTGTATCGTTTTTGATGGTGTAGGTACATCATCAAACGCTGTCGAAAGATCTTAATTTGTAGTTTTTCCAAAGTTCCTTGAGTGCTGAGGTCACAAAATGAGTGATGAAGCCGATATCAGCTGCTCGAAAAGTTGAATATAGAAGTCGACAAGTTGAAGTTTTTCGTCCTTTCTAGTTTTTAAAGAAAAAAATCCAACAAGACCCTCCAGAATGAATAAATATTTACACTGTTTTATAAACAATGTGTTTTATAGATCAATACACAATCGGTCACATTGATCTGATAAAAATTGCAAATTTATTAAATCAATACCGAAGGTTTTGCAAATATAGAACAATAACATTATCTACTAAAATTGCGTTGGTGAATTCAATTTTGGTGCTGGAGGATTTAGGTCCCACAACAAGCAAGTAATCGGATATTTTAATTAACATTGATATTTAACTAAAAAATCCGTGTGAAGCTGTTAAACTGAATATAATCCTCCTTATAATACACTTACAAATTATTTTAATTTAGGTACTCATATTCATTTATACTGTCCGTTTGTAAAATACGTTAATCAACTTCTTTAAATAGACGAACATAAATATCATTATGTTAATTGATGTAAATTATTTAAAAAGCACGCTGTAATTGTTCATGCTGAATTGCAATATAAATTTTCATTCGCATACACTCAAAATCCAGACAAATGCAGTCTAACTTTTTATAAGAACGAGTTAATATAAAACCTTCAAATTATTCATAACTTTTTTTTTGATAAAATAAAGTATTAAAGAAAGCGTTGTGAAAGATGACAAAGCCGCAGACATTTTTACTGATCAATATCAACTATAATTGTATTTATTTAATATAACGCAAGTCCTTATTATCCTTTTATCCGCATTTTGTCCTAAGGCTGATGTTTTATGCACATTTTGCCTAATAGACTTCCCCAAAACAAAATTCATGGGGGCGAAATTAGACGACCTTACAGGACGGCATATTTGCAGCATCATCTTCGTAGATTTTTTTTTTATTTGACAGATTGTATTGTTTACCATTTTTTCAAAAGTTTTTTCAATATTAAAATTCTTGGGGAAAAAATCACTACCAAAGAGTCAACATTCTGTGATTTTATTTGTCACAAAAATGGCGTTTTCTTGCTACTTTAAAATTAATCATGCTTGTAAGTGTCTCTAAGCTATTTTTGGATTTATATAGAAAATATTTCAACTTGAACTTAACATGTTCAAAAAAAAAAGTGTTCAGTTAACAAACATTAACGAAAATTTGAATTATTTTAAATCTTATAACAAGCCGAAGTTTTTTGATGATGGATACCAAGTTTCAAACAATTTTCCAAAAAAAAAAAAAAACAAAAACTGTATAATTATATATTCAAGTCATTATAATTTAAAATTTATAACAATTATTATTTAGCATAAGTTGTTAATAAATTGTTTTGTATAAAAAACTGATGTATGTACATATATTATTTAAAGCTTCTTAAATTTTTTAGAACTTCTGCCGTTCACAAATTAATTCTAAAAAAAACACCTCGGAAACAGTAACAGTCATTATCCTCTATAAATATTTAAAAAATTCTGGATAATTGGATTTTTATTGCAATTTTAAAAGACTTTAAGATTACGAATTTTCAAAATATAACTTTTAATGGTAAACTTTCAGTTTATGACATTACAAAAAAAAAACATTCGCATCCATTCATTATGGATGAATGAATTCCGTCGTTTTCCATTTAAAATCAGTAAATGAACTGGATTGAAATTGATTTGATTAAAATGAGCAATATTTTACGTTGCTCCTAATTGACGGTTTCAATTCAAATTTCAACTATTTTTCAAATGCAAAGGAATCTCATAAGAAAGTCAGACCTTCACATAAAATGCATATTTTTATGTTAAATAAACAAGTTCATTTTGTATTAGAATTAGAGTTTGTCTTTTTAATTCATCTATATAGGTAGTATTAGTAGCATAATCGTGATAAGTATCACGTTCAAATCCTTTAGAACAAAGTTTCCTCTTTTTTAATTTCCAAAGTGTAATTGAACCACCCGATTATCTCATCAATAAATCTTCCGATAAAAATTAAAATGTCAATGGACAAAACTGCTGATACAGATACGGTTATCGTTTTCTGAACCCTTTGGTACATACAATATATCAAATTACCTCTTATAACCTTAAGTTCAATGAATTGTCCAATCAAGCAGTAGATCAGGTCAACCAACAATGTCAACTAGTTCAATATGCAAAAATGTTTGTATCGATCTCAAAAATGAAAAATAAATTTAAACACAATTCATCAGTTCCTACAGAAATAGTTTCACTCGTAGCCTCAATCTCTTGTCTGTCTATATATTCGAAAGCGAAAATACTAATATGTGTACGTTTAACCAAAAATCGATGAAAAACGTTAATTAAACTCAGCCTGGAAAAACATTTCAGCCAAAAGTGAAGGGTCATTTATATGTAAATTGAAAGTGTCAGTTATGACGAAATTTAGCACTTACTGTCCAAAAATCCCTTTTTCTGGCGCACTGAGCAAATGCTGACTATTGTAAAACATTTTCAATATTACCATAATTATAAAATAATTTAAACATGAAGAGAAACTCGACTCAAAAGTCGGACGGCGCCGAGACTACATTCGGAGATTTTCGATTTCATTTATTTACATTCAATTAATATTACTAAATCTCTAGAATCTCGGCTTCATTTAAATTTCCTCCCAGAAGACCTTGTAAAAGCTAAATTATCTTGTATGAACCAAATGCATTTTATTAAACAGGTGACAATTTCACAAATATGACCAAAATCTGTAGAATATATAAGAGCAATTTGAAACACAAACAATTTTTAAAAACATAATAAATAAATAATTTTTCAATCCAAATTGAGAGAATTTGCTGTGTCTATAGTGTTGAAAAAATAAACACACATCAAAAGTGGATGACCATCTTGACCTTCGGAAGTCTATCAATCTATTTTTTTAAAACATAAGCTCTAATAGCTATTTTTTTTAATTAAATAATTGTTCTGTCAAATTTGCCAACAACAACGCTCTCTCGGCAATAATAAAAATTTGTTTTTTAAAAAAATCATTATCTCATAAATTAAAGTTAGGGTAAGTTAAAGAGGTATTGACAAGTGCCAAGAAAATGGCAAATTTTCGGAAAATTGTATAAAGCAATGATTTGAATTAATTGAAGAGCTATAATCAAGCCTACATAAGTGGGTACACCACTGTTTAACACAATAGGATCCAATCAAGCCAACACCTTCATTAGAAAATCATAACGATAGTATTTTAGACAAAAACCTCTGCTGCGTATCATTAGAATTTTACATTTTTTCAGTTTGCTGTAAACAATTCCAAACTGTATCAATTTATTCTCATATAACACAAGAGGCAAACAACGGCCCCTTGACACAAACTGCGTAGTTTCCAGTGGTTAAATACAATTTTATTTATAAAACGTAACTAAGCCCATTGTTTTCTTCCGTTTTATCCAACGTTACAACAGAGCAAAATATCATAATTTTCCTAGACAGAAAACCAATTAGGCACGTACAAAACGCAAAATTGTTTTGCATATTATTTATAGATTCTGATCAATGATATACAGAAACCAAGGCAAAAACATTATGCGAAACAAATCAATTTGTGAGAAATTCACCAAAACATACATAATATACAAATCACTTGTTTTAAAAAGATATTTTTTATTTACAATCAAACATACGCTAATTATTTGGTTAATTAAAACATAAACTAGTTTAATTAGAGTTTGCCAAAGATTTGACCATCTGAGGGCCAACCAAGACAAAACTGCAGACATAATTTCGGTAACTACGTCTTCACAGTTTTTTTTTAATATTACGACTTTCAACATTTAACTTCAAAACTTATTTTGTAAAAATTCTAAATATCTTTACAGTCAAAAATTATTGATCAAATATAAAAAAAAATCTTCAACAATAGGTACGTATCTTTAACTCTATATGAATTAAAAAAAAAATTGTAAAATATTCTGAACAACAGAATATTTCATTGTCCCATAAAAGAGCTTTGTCTAAAGTAAACTTATGTTTTCACCATTCAAAAAAACACTTGTTGATTGATATTCCTTATGATTGATAGACTAAAAATTTTTCCAAGCAATAATCAATAATCCTTTATTTAATGATACAGTATGATTAATAAAGTTCGAGATTAAGTAAATCAATGCTTTCAAAATAAAACTCTAGTAGGCCTCCCAATTAATTTTTTATTGATAGTTTTGTTCCAACTGTTGACACAAATGTTTTTTTTCTTTTCGTTATTACAATATTGAACCATTATAAAAATAAGTTGCTAAAAAAACTTATTTTTAGAATAATCAATTATTTTGATTGATTGTCACTAAAGCAAGGCACATTAAAATTAGACAATCTTTGTGGTGTGGATTTTGCCGTTAAGGAGGGGGGGGGGCTATAATTTACTCTGTACTTGACAGTTATTATCTTTAATACAATTATTATTGGTCTTATTTTGAGATTACAAATATTGATAATTTTGATTATGCCGTCCGAGTACTTATATCATAGCTCCTCCCCCATTTTACCTTGTCAAACTACACACCATAAAAATTGATTCAAAACTTTTTCACTCCCTTTCTGCAAGAATCCATATTGAAACGCCAAAATCAAGAATAATTTATTCAAAACCAAATTGATTCAATCAGTTACTCTACAGCTGATTTAAATCTTAAAACTTCCACTGACGATGGCTAATAAAACCCAACCATGTAGAAGCCAAAAAACAATTGACTTTATTTTCACCTATTTCTATTACAAAATCTTCAGGCTCATCTTGAGAAAATTCTTGCTCCCCCCCCTCCCCATCAAGACGGCACTGAGTAAAAAAATACATGCCAAAAAGGTATGCATTGTAATGTATAAAAAATGTCTTTTTTTTACTCAAAATGTTCTAAGACCTTTATTTTAGTTCTTATTGAAAATTGCATACAAATGTAATGCGCACACCCACTTATGTCATAAAATTAAAGGCGCCTACTGAAGAATTAAATTTGATAATGTAGTGAATTGTGACGTGGCTTACGGGCTTCTTGTCACGTAGATTTAGTAATTTTACTGTTACTTTCTGTCGTTTATAAACACAAGAGAAGCCGGCCATCTTGTCACACCAGCTCTAACGCAGATGACCATCATAGTTTAGTCCTACCTGGCTGGAGAAACTTATTGAAGTTGAGAGTCGTCTGAAATAAGCAAAAAATTCCAGATAAGTGTAAGAGGGAAGGAGTGAGGAAGAAAATTTGTGATCTATATTGTAACTAAAAACTCTGTAAAAATAGATACATTTTTTTTTATAATAAATCCGCAAAACAATTGAGTTTCTGTCACATTATGTTTGCTTATTCAATGCCTACGCCTATAAATAATATCCAGCAAATTTGTTATACATATGATTTTGATATTGTGATAAATACATTTCAAGGTATGTTTAAGACTCAAAAAACTACATTTTTGCGACTGAAAAGGTAAAATTTGCTAACAAAATTACTAATTCAAAAAATAAAAGCAGAAAATAAGTACGCTAACTCAACGTGTCAAGTAAACTCCAAACATGAGTAAAAGGTTTTCACAGGAATCTGAAACATTGAAGCATCACTCACTAATCTATAAACTCAAAGTGCCAATCAAATAATAATACTTGAGTAGTGAAAGTGAGTTGAATAGTGTAGGTATATTGCCAAATATTCACTCATTTGCTGATATCGTCTATTATATTCTAAAAATATAAAAATATTCAATTTTTTGAATTGATTGTTTAGACTTTTCCTAAGAGAATTTTTTAACACGAGTAAGTTTTGTTAATAATAATGTAAAAATACACTTATGTGACCAATATTGTTATCTTTACTTAAATTGATATATACATATAACCAATTTAAAAATGTTAATAAAGTTGATTATTTAGGATTAATGTTATGTACTAAAACATAGTCTAACAACAATAACAAACATTTGAAAATGTTATAATTTTGCTATAAACAAAGCTAATAATAAAATTATTTATTTTTTAATTAGAGCATGTATGGAATATTAAATATAGGTAAGTTTATCTTTTTCTTTTTGGATTAGTACTTGTAAATAATTTCATCAAAGATTTATCCTAAAGCAGAAAAAAGCTTCATGTTTAATATTCATGTTTTCGATCAATACAAATTTTAAGGCGACGCTTCAGAGACCAAACAAGTATTTCAAAAACTGATATAAAATTTAATATTTTCAAAATACAAATACACATTTCAAAGTTAAATATTAGCTGTGAATAAAGTTCAAAGCTCCAGGCCAAAATTAAATAGCATTTAAAAAAGTTAAGAGAAATACCACAATTGCTTTGATGTAGTTGAAGTTAACTATCACATATAAAAGCCTTTATTTTCTAAAGTAGCTTTGACATTATTATTTATAACATTGTCTACAAAGCAGACAATTCTCTACTTTAGAATAGATATTTAAAACCCAGCAGCGCAGATTATTTGAAAACACCAAGTTTATTCAAACTACTATTTAAATTAACCACTATTCATTTACTCAATTGCGGAAGAATGTAAAGAGTGGCCAAAAATATTTGTATCTTCAATGGCTGTGATTAGTGCCTATTATTAATATTATAAGTTTAGTGTTCAAATATGTCTAACTATATGCATATAAATTTATTTCAAAAGAAAATAAAACAATAAATTAAAATGCATCAACAAAAAAGCAATGTATCAACTTTAATTACTCACGGGCACGTGTCAACGTTACTTTGCAGGAATTTGTTGTTTTTGTGTAATATGAACATATTCATAAAATGAGAGTGAAAAAAAAACAAAAAATGAGCAAAATAAAGAGCACCCCTATTAATCATCGTAGTAAAAAATCGTAGTAGACTCATGTGTCTAGACCTGCAATCGTTGACAATAATAATGCAAGTGTTGCATTTCTTTCTTCCTTGAAACTGTTAATCATTCTTTCATACTATCCTACCAAAAAAAAATCTACATTTTTGCATGAGATTAAACTCAAAACTGATCCCTGGATTTAAAACATCTATAATTATTGACTATAATTTTAAAAAGTACTTTTAACAGCTAATTATATTGATGTGTGATTAAAGACAAGGTTACGCAATGTACGTAATGCGTAGGAATGGCAATTATGTTTCCCTTTTCTTTGGTCAATGGTGGGGTCTACCACATGATGTTGCTGTACATTTACAGTACCATTAATGTAATACAGAAAAAAAATCGTGATAAAGTATACTTCAAAACTAAAAATTGAAAACTCTTTTATGTTTTCATAAAACCAAATATATCGTGTCTGGCAGGTGTAAAAAAACACGGAAATGCGTTAGTGGCAGAAGGATATAGAAATTTTAGAATCAGCATGTCTTTCATAAAACAACGCAAAATTAACACGTGATAATAATATGCTAGGTATAAAATAACATACATTTACATAAAGGCAAGAGTAAATTTTATTATCACGTAAACTAGAAACAGACTGAAATCTATTCTTTTGGGATCTAATAAAATTTAACCTTGGCATTTTTACCCTCCCAAACATCCAAAAAAAGAGCCTCCCACATAACAATATATTACCTTATCTCACCTTTAGTCAAAAAAAAATCTAGTATAACAATGTTTATTCATTATGGGTAAAGCATATAAAAGAGAGTGGTCATTGTTATTTGCAGTCTTTAACAATCCTCAAAACCCCTGTTTCGAACAAATTATCAATAAATATTTTATGGTCAACCATATATCCCGGACATCCGGAATCCCAAAATTACAGTTAATTAATGTGTCCGCAAAAAGCATATGAAAATATGCTGCTACAATTTCTAGAGCTCTTATTGCAATAATCATTTCTTCTACAGAATGTCTTCCCAACTTTATATAATTTTCTAAAAATCAAACACCACATTTTTCGAAAAACTAAACCAGAAAAAAGCTCAACTATAAGATTCGTCTACAAATTCAAATCTTCCAAACAAAATGGAAGAGAATAAAACAAAAAATCGCCTTACATTGTAACCGTTTAAAAGTATCTCTAGCATCTGGCACTGCTCGCCCTAAATTCCACTTGCCCCACTTGTACGACGAAAAAAATAAAGAAAAACACCAGTAGTAATAAGAAAATTAATTAAAACGATATACATAGTTAAATTAAAAACTTTTACAGTAAACAATAATTCAATAATTTTAATTTATGACCATGTATTTATGTAGTTTATTAAATAATATTGGCTCAACAAAAACTAAAAATATGTATCAAGAATTCAAAATCCGCAAAATAAAAATTTTATTATTAAAGACTTTAAAATCTCTGCGACTTTTATAGACTATAAAACAGCATAAAATAATGTTCCCCACTTTTAATTAATTATAATTTTGGAACTGTATCAAGTCAATTTGTGTTCAAGTAAATTATTAACACGCGTTATGCAAAGTTGGCAAACTTCACTTATCTTGTAATTATAAATGAAAATATTTATTCCAGTAAACCATAGCATATTTCAAAGTAATCAAAGCAATTCATTAAATTCTCTTTGGTTTATCTAACAATTAACCCATTATCAAACATTACAATGTAATTTTAAATTAATAGACATTCGCATTAAACTTTTAAATCTTGGCCTTACAAATGATATAAAAATAATACACACAATAATTAATGAGAATCGATTAGTAAATTTGATAGTACTTCTTGCTTAACAACTTTCTAATAGAATTCGTATAAATTTTGTAAAGCATATTAAATATGATAAAATGCAAAAAAAAATTAAATAAATTATGAATAAACTTAAATTACTTTACTTGCGACTAGATATTCATAAAGTGTTACTTCAAATTTAAGATCTATTTATGTACAAAAATAAATCAACTTTACGTCTATGCATTTCTAAAACCCATCTACTCTTTATTTCATTTTTTGTTTAATAATTTCATTCTAGCTCGTCTTTATTATATCTCATGTTTTTTCTTTTACATATTCCCATTTTATAAATTTCCTGCCATTTTTCATTGCTATGCTTTCTTTTCACTTAATTTTCTCTTTATTCTCTTGTCTTTTCAATTATTTTTATTCATTATACGCCCAGGTTCTAACTTTTCTCTCTCTCTCTCACACTTTCATATATTCTATGCTCATATACTCTATTGTCGTCGTCATTCTTTAATAGATCTAACACACTATTATTTTCCTCTTGTTTTTTTTTTCCTTTCCACATCTAATTCACTTTCTCTTCTTAGCAACTTTTCTTTTAAAATATTTCGGTAGATTTTGTGTTATTTTTTCATACTTATATATCTAGATTCTGCTATTTATCCTTTTCTTTCTTGTCTATCTATATCTTTATCTCTTTCTTTCACTGCTCGAGATATTACTCTCATTTTCTCCCAATCTCTCACTATATTGTATCTCTTCGTTTTATAATACTATTTTCTTTCCTTTCTTGCAGTATTACATTTTGAGTTTTCTTTCATACTGTTCTCATGCTTTACTGCTCTTTATCAGCCTTTCATCCTCTCTTCCTATATAACCCAATGTCCCTGTTTACTTTATTTTGTAATCTTTCTCAAAAAATAATACGAGTTTGAGCGCCTTAAAATTAGATAAAATTTCTGAAGATAGAGCTTAAAGCTAAATAAAGCATTATCCTGTTATCAGTAATATTTTGAAGACCATTAGGAATATAATATTTTCTTTCAGTTTCCTAGTAAATTTTGAAAAAAAGGCTCAACAATTATTGGTAAAAGCAAGATCTAGATTTTCCAAAATTCTTTGAAGAATGTTAAAAAATGAAAATCGTCCATTTGCTTTGACAATACACTTTTAAATTAAAAGAATTACTTTTTTACGTGGTCAATCTCATTGAACTAAATATAAAGTTAAAACGTATAAAAATTGATAAAATTGCTAAAAATAGAAACAGTTTAAAAAGAGAGCACATTAAATCCCAAATTGTGATTCATTTAAACCATATTGCTATCTATTTTCTCTTTCTACTTTAGAAGATTAACAAAGATAACGACGGTCATAGGACCAATATACAGCTTAAAGCAAAATCTTTTCATAAAATTAGTAATATTTTAAAAATCATTACTAATAGTAAGATGCAGTTTTCCCAAATAGTTTTCTTTGAGGAACAATGATAGAAAGCAAGATATTATAATAGTTATGTATTAAATCTCGCGAGTTGTCAGAAATAAAAATTATTCCCAACAAAGCAAAAACCTTTTTCATTATCGTTTTCATTATTATATTGCTCTTTTTTATACTTTTGCTTAAAACATTAAAAAACCTAACTCCATATTAGTCGATAATGTTTTATTTTATTATTAGCAAAACACTTCAAAAAAGTATGATTCTTAATTGCATCATCAGGTAGCAATATCTGTCACCTAATGATGCAATTCATATTTCGAAAGCACTTTTCAATGTTGCTAAAATAAAAAAAAATAGAAATAGTCTAAAACGCCACATTAATAGCAATGGCTAAATACATCAAGTTTACATTAAACACAAAAGTTTTATTAATTTTCTTTTGATAATTCATTATTCCATGCTTTGCCTCTCTCGCAATTATTATGCCCCAAGATCCAAAAATGAAATAACATAAAGAAATCGTAAAACTGCATTAAACAAATAAAACGACAGAAGCGATTGAACTACATGTTTATGTATCTTACTCCAAACTTGTACATCTACAAACGTGATTTGAATTGACAAATTAAACAAAAATACGAAGTAGACGTGACGTAGCAGCAACATCTATGTATAGACATTAATAACTTGTGATCATTAAAAGTACCAGAATAAGCCCTTGAGCAATATAAAGTTATTAATATTGCAATAAGCGACATAAGAAACAAAAGACTATTTCTTCAAAAATTAGTTAGTTATAGTAAAAACCAAGACAATTGCCTACAGTGATGACTATATTGGGGTTTAAAATTTTGTCCACACCTTCATAATTATTTCAAAATTAAGGCTAATTGCTAGTTCTTTCCTCCCTCTGACGTTTTAATTGTCATTTTAAAAAACATTTCAAGATTTTAAGTCAGAGGAAACAGATAAATAACATAAAATACTCGACCGCAATTTCACTTTACCGGACTAAAACATAATAAGCCCAATAATGACTCCAAGTCGAACTCTGAGAATTATCAGCCTTACCTTTTTCTAAATGGTTAAAACTATCTAATGTATCAAAACCACAAAAAAACCGACACTGTCAATTACCATCAAATTCCAGTGTGAAGAGATATTACTGTATCAAGCCATAACTGTCTTTCTCGGTCTGCGATCAAATCTATATGAAAAGCTATGGGTACATAAATTAGTCGCTATCAGATTTCCGTTAATTTGATTCCAGTTTAGTCCAATTTTGATAAAAATTAACCGAGATATAAAAGCTGGTTGAATTAAAAATATACAATTTCCTTGTTCATTTTTCGAAAACAAACTACTTGATTAGATGTTATATTATTTATTATACTCTGAATTACATTTGCACCTTCTGGTCCGATTGGGATCTAGTCACCTGTACACTGTTTAAATAAACAATTCCATCACATAATTAATTATAGAAAATCATTTTCACAAACTTATTCTGGATGATAAAAAACCGATAACAGAATAACGGTGTCCTGAAGTGCTGACCAGGATCATCAAGAAAAAACAAAATTTCCTAATTTTATAGGTTAAACAAAAAATCATAAATTTTTTTATCAAAGCGCCCCTTAAGTTATAAGTTTATGTTTTACATACATAATACTCTAAACTAAAGTTAAAATACAATTTTTTTAAGCCATGCCAAAATCACTACATTCTCCACCTAAACATTTTTCATTTTTTCACATTTTCAAGTTTTTTTTGTCAAAAATCACATTAAACAGTATTAATCAGTGAATCAAATGCTTTTTTAAAAGTCTCTTGACAAAATTATATAAGGACAGCTAAACTGTAAAAAAGTTATAGTTTGTCAAACGTAACGTTATCTATAAATTGACCACCTTTTAAATATCACAGCGGAACTATTACTCTTATCAAAATAGTGTAAATACATACTATTTTTTTAATGTAAAACATGAGTTTTACTCAACTATTAACATAACTATCTTAAATATTTACTTTTGCTAAAATAAAAAAAAACTACCAACATTAAAAAAAACCTATTTGATTATTATAGAAACTTGCAAGGCATTCTTTGAAAGTAACAATAATTGTGCAAAAATGCAACAAAAAAAAAAATCTTATATTTGGTTTTTATGACTTCAGCTGGTGATAATCTTTCTCCAGGTTTTACAACCCCAAGCATAAAATGATTTACAATAACAAGATTTGGCAACCCTAGTGCCTTTTTCACAAAAATTTTATGATTTGACACGGCTGATAATGGAGTACTAGAAACACAAGTGGGTAAAAGAAGACCCACCATAAAAAGCTTAGAAAAGTGTGAAAGTAGGTATATTGCCTCAAACGGTCCAAGTGTCAAAATTTTATTTACCGAACTATGTCATAAAAACATGTTTTAAATTGAAAAACTATATGAGAAGTTTCATTGAACATCCATAAAATTAATCTCATTTGAACATTGATCGGCAAAACCCAAACTACAAAGGGATTTTGGCAATAAGTCCTCATTGTTAATATTATTGACCCTAATACGCTTAGTCTAATGGGTGCAGAATTATTGTGTTCCTTGAGGGTGGTAATGCCGCCAAAACTGGTGTATAGGCAATAATATCCAGTGTACTGCAGTTTTAGAAAATTTTGAGTATCAAAAATAATTTTTCTCAGCTGCACTTATTGTTTCCAAAAATCAACAACGTTGTAGGTATTTTGTTTAGAGATAACTTATGAATTTCTTGTATATTTATACTTCTCTTATGTTTTGTTTAGGAAATTCAAGAACGTTATTGTAATTTGTCAGAAGATAATTGATCCATTTCTTGTTTATTATATTTCAACATCTCCTATTACTATAAAACATTGATCGATTTATGCTCGGGACCTTATTTTGATGCTGGTACAATTATGTCACACCAACATTCCATTAAATTGATAAATTAATCATAAAGAACACGCATTTTATAGAAACAAAAGCTTTTCCCAAAAATAAAACTGGTACATATATCAACAAGAAACAGTAAATATTTGAAAAAATGCCAAGTTTCTATTACTTCTTCAAAGTACTCATCTGGAAAAAGAATAGACAAAGTGAAGTATTTGTGGAACCAAAAAAGATATTAGAGTCCATCATTCCGCTTTGAGAAAAACAATTAGATGGCTCCATGGAGTAGCCGATGACTAAATTTTTGGAATATATGCAGCTAATGCAAATAAAAAAATATACCTATACAGTTTGCTTGGGATACCCCCAGAAGAAGAAAAGTCACGAGAACACACTTATATATATTTTTTTTTTTTGAAAAAATTATCACTTATATTAGAAGTATGTACTGTGATTTAGTATTGATACCAAAATTTTTGCCAAATCTCGAAACAGACAAGAAGCAAGGCTGGTAACGTTTAACCACATGCAAATCTGGCGAAAATAAGCCTTTTTCTCTGTACATTGTTTTGAAAAAGCATCCAAACTATTTTTGTTCTTACGACTACAGTTTTAGTTTCTTCTCATAAAGTTTTTTATCGACTTTATGAGGATTGTGACAAGTTTATAACCTAATGTCATAAATATAGCAAATGATAACTTTACTAAGTCTACTAGCAATTAAATAAATACTGTTCTTTGTTTTTCATAAATCCTCTATTTCCAAGGCAATTTAAGAAAAAACACTTGTGAGGGTGAAGTAGATAACCAATATATTTTTATGACTTTCAAATTTCCTTTCCGCCTACTAGACTCTTATAATTTGAAGATCATAGACAAAAACAATTGAACACTTTATCTTTAATATCAACTATGTACGAGTACATCAATTATACACACTACTTTTTCTGCAGCGCAGTCATCAAGGTACCGTAATTATTGGTCTTCAAAAGTTTTGCAAGGTCAGATAAAGTCGGGTGAGGTAAGGTCTAAAACGGTGAGAGATTTTGTGGCTAAAACAGCGACTGAAAAAGTTCTCAATAAGAAAAAGACATCAAAGAGATGGATGTTTACAATTACGTACCAAAATAAAGATTTCCGAAAAAGTAATTATTTACGTTAAAGTTTATCGAGAATATACGAAAAGTCGATGTAGCAGCAGCACTCAAATTTAAAAAGAGAAAAGTTTGTTTTTATTGTGTGGAGCTTGCAGCTTATTTTCCATAGGGAGCAAGATGAGAGAGTAGAGAGTGGTTTGAAATTCAGAGGGCTTCTGGAATTTGAAGATTCAAGGTCGTGTAGGTGAGAGAAAGGATTTGGATCTTTGTGTACCAAAAGAGTACTGTCGAATAAGACTAGGATGAAGAAATCGACGAATGAATTATGAGTGGTTGAAGTAGAAGTGTAGATGGACCGTATTTGATAAGATGGGCTAGATAAGAATGGAAAAAGGTTGGATGAAAATGTAAGTACTTAGTCGGTTTGGAGGCGGCGACCCCCGAGATCTGCTATCCCTATTCTCAGTCTATCGATTTTCCATAGTATTATACGGTTACGTTAGAGACACGATTTTCTTTGTTCTGGTTTGTTGATGCGACCGCTGCCGCTGCTCAGCTGTTCGTAGCTGATTTAATGAACGTTTAAAGAATAATAATTTGAGTGACTTACCTTGTCGTGGTCGAATGTAACTGGAGGCGGCGTATCATCATTCCTGAGGCAGACGTGTTTGGCGGCAAATCTTGTGCACATCTCGTGATAGCACGCATAGCAATCTGAAGAACAAAAAGAACCACACATGCAGCAGCAGGACAACTCACAGGAACAGAGAAATCGGTGAAACGAAACGATGCGGGCGCAAAAACCACCGTCGCAGACGACGTCGTCGTCAGGGTCTACTATATTCGGGTCGAGTGATACAGTCTCCCTGGAAGCGATTGCCGTCGATGGCATAGCAGCAGTAAGGGTGCTTAAGGTGCTGTTTATTTCACATACCATAAAATTATCTAAATCTACGTCTGCTGAGCCCCGTGCTACCCCGCTGACAGTAACACCGCGTAACATGTAGTTCTCTTTGTCGATGTTCACCAACGGCAGTAACGAAGAGTGTTTACAATCCGGCACGAGAAGCCGTCGGTACATTTTATTATCGGTTTCAGAGCCGCTACCGCCGTTGTTGCTACTCGAACTGTCACCACAGCTGCCGGTGCCGCCACTATTACTCTCATGGGGTTCACGTTCAAAAGAGACGTTCATCTTGTCATGGTACAACTTTTAGTCAGTGTTAACTATTATACAACTCAAAACTCCTTCACTCCAACATTATACATACGCTGCTAACTCTCAAAGCTCTACATCATACCTGGTGCACGTCAAACCCCGAACTGACCTTAAAGATCTCTCCGACTCTCCGTAACTTGTACAAAATACATGCGCTAGACTTGGTTTGAGCTTGCGTATTTACTCCAGGCAGTCCTTGCCTCCGCTATCTAGTGAACGAGTGAACAACTACTCAACTAACACAAATTGTCGAACAAAATTGCTGTAACTGCAATTTTGGCCTTATCCAAAAATCAAAAATCACTAAAATCCTCTCAAATTGAAAAAGAAAGAATCTGAAATAACGTCTAAATATCAATGTCACTAGTCAACAAGATCACATAGATAATATCGAAAGAAAGGACTGCTAATTATCTCCCGAAAATGATAACGTAAATATATGATTAAAACCAAAATAATGCAGCCTTGCAGCTTTAGTACACTTAATGAGTGCAGGGCACATGCGAAATCCAAACAATTTGATAAAAATTTAATAATGAATAATCTCCATTTTTGACATAATTCAATTAACCAATCATAAAAATTTCCATTGAAAAAATCGTTCCTTTTTAGCCCTTTGCTCGTAATATCGTTTAAAAAAATGTTTTTATGTAGGTGTGCATATTTGAAAAAAAAATTTTGGAATACGATTTCTAAATTTTAAGCTTCATTTCAAGCCCGGATAGATAGTATATAGGCTTTTCACAATTACATTTGGTTTTTGAATCTAAAAATTTATTTTTAAACTATTGGTCACTCTTAAAACGAGTTTTTATTGCTACATAGTTGTTTTTTTTTCAATTATTACGAATAAATTATTAAGCTTTCTTTTAAAAGTAATAAAAAGACGTTATATGTATATAAGTGACTGCTATCGGAAGTTTAACGAAATCAAAAGAAAGTAAGATTGGGAAGATTATTTAGTAATAAAAAATAGTTTTAATAATTGCATACCAAAAGAAAACAGAATTTTCCAAAATAATAACAATAGTAACTCGGAAAGACCCACAATATACCCGAGTTTACAAGTTTAAAAAAATAAGGGTTAGTTTACAAAAAATAAATTAATAAAATATTAAGTTAATTGAAATTAAACTGTTCGATTGTTCTCGTCAACCAACCACCTAAAGAGTTAACTTTAATTAAATATTTAACTCGATTACTATAAACCCACCCTTAGGGTAAATTTACAGAAAATGAATTAAACTAAAACTAAGTTAATTGCAGTAAAATTCACAATTGATTGGTTGTTTGTCAAAATTCAACCAATTACGTAACGAATCAACTTAATTTTTATTAAATATTTAGCTCGGCCATTAAAAACTCACCCAAAAAGTAAGTTTAAAAAAAGTAAATTCAGTTATTTGCAACTAAATTCAAAATCAAGATGTTTGCTTGGCGATTTTCGCAACTTCAACCAATTATACGTAACGAATTAAATATTTAATTCAAACAGTCAAACACTATAAAATTACCTCAAAAGTAGGCTGAATTAAACTAAAATTAAGTTAATCGCAATTAAATTCAAAATCACAATTTTTGACTGGTTGTGTGTCCAAACTCAACCAATCACGTAACGATGTAACTTTAATTTTAATTAAATATTCAACTCTGCTTTTATGAATTTACCCAAGAGTGAGCTATAAAATGAATTTTCATACCAAAATTAAGTTTAAATTATGTTAATTGCAAATCCAGATGTTTCATTGGTTGTTTGTCAAAATTCAACCAAGTACGCAACGAATCAAATTAATTTTTTAAATATTTAGCTGAGCTACTATAAACCCACCTAAAAGTTAACAAAAAATAAATTAGATTAAAATTAAGTTATTTGCAATTAAATTCAAAACAAGGCAATTTTTGCAAGTGTAACCAATCACGTCACGAATTAAAATATTTAATTCAGACACTTAAAAATTACCTGAAAACTATGCTAAATTAAACTAAAATTAAGTTAATCGCAATTAAATTAAAATTCACAATTTTTGACTGAAGTCAACCAATCACGTAACGATTTAACTTTAATTTTGATTAAATATTCAATTCTGCTTCTTTGAATCTACTCAAGGGTGAGCTATAAGGTAAATTTTCATACAAAAAATTCGACTAAAATTACGTTAATGCAATTAAGTACTAAATCAAGATGTTTGATTGGTTGTTTATCCAAATTCAATCAATGACGTAATGAATCAACTATAATGTTAATTGAATATTTAATAAATCCACCCTAAGGCCCAGTTGCACAAACGTCAACAACCAAATATTGATTGTTAAGCGTTAATTTCTTGACATCTAATTTGTCAAATTATCGATTTGATTACCGATTGACGCTGAATCGTCATTAAATAATTATTAACTTACGTTTTAGCGACCGGGCCTTAGAGTTTCAAAAAAGAAATCACATTCAAAATCCCTTAAAAAACATTCTATATACAGTATGATTAAAAAAAGTCGCGTGATCTAGAACATTTTATAGAAGCAGAACAGAAGCAGATAATAATATGTTTGAAATTATGACTCAAGTCTGAATAAACTCAAGCTAAGATTACTATTTACCCCCTTGTATACAACAATTTTTAGAAATATAATAAAAAAAAACAACTATTAGTTATTTATTTATAGATCATTAAATAATTTAGATTGGAAATTATCAGTGCTTCGAGATAATGGATTATCTCATAATTACTACACATTATCGTCTACAATGTTGCAATTTTATTAAATAAAAAGAAAATTACGTTACAATCTTAGAATCCTTTAAAAATTATTTCTAATCTAGTGAGTAATGAGCAGTGTTTTAAAAAAAATCAAAAATTCTTTTCAAAAAAAAATAGCGAAAGCTCTCTCCCTGTCTCTCTCGAACACATATAGTATGTATTAAAATTCTCTTAATAATAATACTCTTAAGCCAGGCCTAAGTTTTAGACAATTGGCGCAATTTTTGTTTTAGTGACATGTTTAGTGTTAATCTATAGGCTAATCGTTTCTCACGTTCACTTGCTCAACGTTTTATTTATTATTTTTGAAGATAACGCCAATAAACAGACACACCTTTCAAAACAAAAGTGTCTGCTTATGAAAGGTTTCACTGTATACAAATTTTTGAAAGGTAGATATTTGGTTCCAGCCCTTACATTATCAAAGCTTGCCTCTTATTTTTATTATTTTAAAAACAAAGCGTACAAAATAATCCATTATTCGAGACTGACAAAACAATATTCCTAATGGTAAAATAACAATGTGCTTCAGTTATTAAATAAGTTTGTTGACGACTTTCAATTCATTTGTTATTTATTAGTTATTGTTGAAGCCATGCCAACAGATTATTTTTTTTATTAAGCTTACTGACAAACAAGCATATATTTGTATATTAAAGCTTTCTGAGCTTGTTCAAAAAGATTGAAAGCTAAAAGTTATAAAAAAAATTTTGTAAGAGGTTTAGGTACAAGGTATAATTAGAAGCTTGACATTTTCGATATAAAGAGCACTAATTAGGTGGATCATAAATATTGAAGAGGATTATAAGATATAAATAAGTAAAGTATTCTTTAAAACAGTAATTTAAAAAAAAAAGTTACATAATACATAATTAATAAGCGAAATTAATTTTTTGTTAATTCTATATAATAAATGAAAAGTTTTATTTCAGTTGCAGTTGTTATTCCACCCTTATAATATTGATATTTTGTATATAAGTTTCTAAGAATAAATATTTTGAGTGGGTTTGTTAAAACGTTTTATGTATAATGGCATTGTGTAGAGTTCACAATTGTAGACAGGATTTTTATCATTAAAAATAATAAAAAGGCTTATATGAAACGTGGAAAAAAGCAAGGCTGGGTACGGCATAGAATTGATTTCAAAGAAGGGAGACTGGCATTAAACAGATTTTTCCATGTTATATCGTGCGTTCATTGAAAAAATTCATAAACTTAACATTGGTTTATTCGATAAATACATAAATGTACAACTAAAACCGCTATCGTTTCTGTAAAAATTTAGTCAGAGATTGCAAATTTACATAATAATCAACTGCAAATTTAGCTGATCAACTATTTTAATAATAATTTTATCTATGTTCAATAAGGGTAATTGACTCGTTCAAGAAATAATCAACTGAGCAAAAAAAACAAAAATTTTGAAAAAATTAAATTCGCGAATAGCTTCTGAAGGAGTGGCGTGGAAACGTGTGCGTATGACTGTAACACCTTTTTGAATCTTTATATCTCAGAAACGGTGACTCGTAAGAAAAAAACTATTAACACACATGTTTTATAGATAATTTTATGATCTACAATTTCTGTCTTGGGTACTTTTATGATAAAACTTACCATTTTGCTGAAAATCGCAAAAAACTCTTTTTTTTTTACGTTTGACATCAGATAAAAATTTTTCCTTCACGGGAATGATGGGGAACTTTTAAGTTTTTTTTATAATTATGTTTTGCACAATTTTGCTGATTTTCAGCTTGTTGGGATTTTATGCATCTTTACTCTCATTTTTTGGTCTAGATTGACCGGACTGTAATCATAAATTCCAAGCTTATGAAAATTGTATTGCCAATTTATTTTTAACACAAAGCTGCATTACGTAAACATCTCTCAACATAAATTTAAAAATTAAATGTAGTTCAAACAATTTTTTATTCATCGTTGCTCTATAAATAGCCTAGAAATCTTATTTTATTTCTGTGTAAAACCGTGCAAACTTAACGTTTGTCGCCTTGCCATTAGGCGTTGATAAATAGAAAAAATAATAAAAAACTAGAAACATAGATTTATTAGTTCAAAAAATTAGGTTAATGTTTTTGTTGTTATAATTCTGCTAAAAAAAAATTAGCCGAACTATATGTACACTTCCTATTTTAAATTTTTTAGTGAGATTAAATCAACCCAATTGGAGTGAATTATATCAACGACCTTCGTAACCAAAACGATACGCACGCGACATTGCCACATTTCAGCGCTTTAAGATAACCCTTTACCATATCTCCCGATAACTTCGTTAATTAGTAAAAGTTACTAAATATATGTAGACCGACTGAAAAATTATTTCGAATTTTTCCAACTTTAATCCAAAGCGACTTGTACGACTTGGCAACACGGCATTTATTGTTTCCCGCATCGTCTCGCTTCATTTTATCGCAAAATTTTAATCTAATTTATACTCACCGCTGCACTTGACACCCACAGACCCCTGGCCCCAAATATAGTCCCCACCTATAAAAAAAAAATTAGAATTAATATTAGTTGAATTTAAAAGACACTTATATGAAACTTCAAGTATAATTTACACGAAGTGTGACCTCCATAAATATGCAAATATACTATAATAAAAGTGATGAGAAATTCAAAAGTTTACCTTGGAACTTCAAGTCTCATTTGAAAAAGTTGAAATAAAAAAATATGAATAAAAATGTATAGCAGCAGATACAAAAATGATGAATTTCATTAGTGACACAAATTTCTCCATAATATTTTCCGCAATAATTTGAAAATCCACCAATCATACTAACACTAATTTTGGTCAAACCGCGTGTTTACTTCGTCCATCTGATTTTTAGACATTATTTTTTCATTAAACTTTATGAATGAATACGCTTCGACTAAATTCCCTACCACAATATAGCCAAATTTAACTATTTTTTGTTAACAGCATTCTTTTATCGCTAAAAAAAATAGTACAGAAAATAGGGGATTTTGTCTTGCATAATTCAAGGTATGTTATTTTTTACAGATAGGTGCAGTATGACGTAATGAACTTCAAAACACAAAATACTTACAAATAAGTGTCGCCATTTTGCAAAAAAAAAACGTGTGAGTCCATATCTCCGTAACCGTGCACTTGAAGGCTATAATTATAAGGACCTTTATTATAGATAATTAAATTTCCTATCTTTTATGCCTGACATTTTTTTTGTGTCACTTACCGTTTAAGATTTATACGATTATTACTGTTTGTTTATTGACTTTTTTACTAATGATTGCTTTAATAATAAAATGCCGATAATCAAACTTTTAAATCAATAATTTTTCTATAACTTTTAATTTGAACTTTTTTTCCTAAAATTAATATTTTCGAAGCTATAACGCCTTAAATAACAAAAATCCGGTGCCTGGGCGGTTGACGCCTACTGAGCCTGAACACGTAAATACAAAAAAATTAAAAAAATAAATAATAAAACAGTAAGAGAAGATAAACTGGCAAACAAAATTAAGATATACAGCACAGAAAAAGTGACTTAAACAATAAATAAAGTGATGGCAGAAAAGAAGAATGCCAAATCAATAAAGAATAAGACTGTTATTTTTATAAATAAAAAGTAAAAACAAATAAAACAAAAAACTATAGAAGAATAAACTTAGTGAGCACAACATGCAAGCTCAGATAATGGAAAAATATTTCAATGGGTAATCGCTGTTTTTTGCAGAGGTAAGAACGTAAATTATTTATTATGTCAAGAAAATACTAAAATTTATATTTTTCAAATATTCATTAAATTTTCATCATTACGCTATGCCATACTTTGTTCTTATTAACCTTGTACTCGGTAGTATAAAATTGAACGCGTTATAACTTCGAAAATATGAATTTTAGAAAAACAAATTTAAATTAAAAGTTGTAGAAAATTTATCAATTTAAAAGTTTGAAATAATTGTTTAAACAATTATTAGAAGAAATATCGGTAAAAAATTCAATAAACCAACAGTAATAACCTTATAAATCGTAAACGGTAAGTGATGACAAAAAAATTATAAAACAAAAAAGATAGAAAAGTCAATTATCTATGATAAAGGTTTGTATAATTACAGGCTTATATACGGTTACACAGATACAAGCCCAAACGGTTTTTGCAAAATGGCGGCGCTTCCACACGCCTTATTTGTAAGTATTTTGTGGTTTTAAGTTCATTATGTCATACTGCACCTATAAAAATTAGAGCATTTTATAAACAATAAAATACAGTTGGTGATTCTTGCTGATAATTTTTGTTTAAAAATTAAAAAGGAAGATTGATGTATTTTCTTCATAAGCTATTAATGGTGGTGAAAGGAGTCTTTCTGCTTATAAAAATTATATTAATAAATTCTAGATAATTATGAGCTTCAGAAAAAAAAAGTGTTCCACTTCTTTATATCCCCCTAATAAGATTTCGGTAATATATTTCGTTCTTTAACCCTGCTTTAAGTACGTGTTAATTTTCTAGAATGCAAGTTGTAGAGTTTTGCTGATAAGATAACAGGGTCATACAATTAATGTTCAAAACAACCGCATATAAAAACTGAAGTTGAAAAATGCAATCATATTCGTAGAGTGGGTCGTATATATTATCTCTATTTATTAATGCAGCAAATTAGCAAATAAATAAATAATTTGCTTGACAACTATTGAATACGCATATTCTATAATTATGGATCAATTAATATACAAATAACGTTAATAACGGAAGTCTACGACTGACACTGTATAAATCATTATATTTGTCCTTAATAAAAATAAAATAAACTGATTAATACAATACACTTTTCTAAATAGAACTGACAGTTTCAAAGAAATTAATAAATTGACATTTTAAAAATTATTTTTACCACGACTTCATCCAAATTACCAAATTATATAGTAACATACTTTTTATTTCTTTCTCAGCCGTCAGTAAATGTGCGGTTGTTAATTTTAAAACGTACCCACTGTATTTAAAAAAAAACATTTATTTGTGCAAAAGAAAATGCTTTGAAAAATTTTAAATCAAATGATATACTGCACACTGCCGGTTGAAAAGCTATACTGAAACCAAAAAGAATTGCAACGCAGCCTAATAAAGAAAAATAATGTTAAAAACCCGTCACCTGTTCTACCTGATTTTTATGTTTCCAAAAACCTTCTAAAATTGACAAGAATTCAAGCACTCGGTCGACTTAACATTCTGACAAGAAAGAGTTTTTTGCTACATGATTTTTGACGTAACACCTTTTTCAACTGACGTGTACGTGAAATATAAGCATTTAAGTACTACCGCTCACGTCCTCGTTAGTTGAAATCAAGCTTTCTTAATTTGGACAATCGATTAAACCTGGCTTCATCGTTGAAAATAGTTTTTAAGAAATGACGCAAGTTTCTTTTTCTTTTCAGAGCCCTCTATGATTTTTAAAGCACTCTGTATAAGTAGACTTAAATTATTCGAGTAAATCTTTTCCTTTCATAGCTTCTCAACATGATTTCAAGTAGGCTTAAATTGTGCCAATAACTCTTGATTCCAAGGACAACTCGATAAATAATTTTATTGTTGACTATTTAAATGCTTTTGATAAGAACATTTTTATTTAGTTAAATATTTCAATTCATAGAGAATACACATAAAAAAAATATTTTGCCCAATTTACAGATACATCCCAGTTCCATAAAATAAAAACAGTTTTCCAAGAAAAAAATGATGTTAATGCTTTTATCTGATACATATAAAAATGATTGATTACTCAAAATATGAGATCTTATCAGACGTAATACTATAGGTACTCTATAAGCGATAAAAAAACTTACAATGTACACATAAAATTGGCTTGATAACAAAGATGCTGATGAGATTGTGTTCCTTGTCGCTGATTGTTGAATCTGAAACAAATTGGATCACATTTAAAAAGTGGAAAACTTTAAGCTCACCAGCTTTGATTGCTTTACTAGATTTGACACTATAAACTATTAAAACAGTTTCACCAACTGCAAAAAAGCTGTTTTTTGGTCTCCTTGAGATGAAACACACCTTATTTGACACGTGGCAAAATTCAAAAACACACTTTTTTGAGTTCCTGGTCAAATAAGTTTATTTACCCTCAAAGAGTTATTGTTGAATGCAACAATAATCGATTAAAATAGTAGGAAAGTTAATCACCCGCATCTGAAACAGCCACCCCTAGTGCAGACGGATGGTGAACAGTATTGTTGACTTCAGAGCCCAGGAGTTTGACACATTCCACTGCAACCAAAGAAATAACCAGCAATTATTTGGTGTGAATTTTTAAATGTTAAGCCCTAACCGATTGTTTTAAGTCTACGTACGTAAAGTTTGAAATTGCTGTTTTAAAAAATTTCTGCGACTGTATAGACTACACCCATAGTAACCTAGAAGGTTATATGGCTCTTTAAGTAGGGGGTATAGCCGAACTATAAATCATCAAATTTTTAATCCCATTTTAAGCCCAGGCAAAAAATTTACAGCTTTAATATTGTTTTCCGTTATTGAAATAAATTAACTGGTGCCATATAATCTTATAGCTTCAGCTTGTCTATAGTATATACATATAAGGTAGTTATTATGACAGAACCCGGCTCGCAGATACTGTCACTAGAACATTTCACAGCTTAGTTCATTAAATATTATGTATGCTGGGTTATATAACCTACACAAAACTAAATTTTCGTCCGCTTGAACTAAGCAAAAAATCCTGATTTAATTAATCTGTTTTATACAAAAGTATTAAAACGGACTTACTATTGATCAATAGAAGCACATACAGGTGTGACTAAGATTAAGATTTCTTAGCCCCGATTATGAGTGCTCTTGATAAAGCAAGAGATTTTAATGAATGTCACACATTGAACCCCACATGTTATGATATGACAGTTTGGTACCGAGAAAAGTGATAAGAATCATTGCACAAGTAAAGCAACTGTCAAACTATCAAAATCTTCACAATTATCTGATTTTCTATTTTAGAATATTTAGTTATTTCCAAATTTATTTGGTTTGGAAGAAATTTGTTTTGTTTTTACCATTTGATTCAATTGTTTTCGTACCGCTCCGAACACTTTTCTATTAGCAAATCAGATTGTTTAAAGCCCGCCCATCACAGCAATGTTCTAAGTGATAAACGATAGCCATGTTATTAATCTCTTGACCAATGACATAATGGCAATGGGTGCGTTTCATTGTTATTGGCTTAGCTAAGTAAACATAATATGGGTCGGACAGTAAGGCGTTTTAAGATAAGACACGCGATTAAATGAGTATTAAATTGCAAGTTGCACCTAAATCTTACCAGGGACGTAGCCCTCTGAGCCTGTACGCCTATTATACGCGTAAAGCCAACCGGGTTTTTGAAATTCATTTGTAGAAAATGGGCTTTGAACCGAAATTTCAAAGACATCGTCCTTTTGGAACTCTAAAATAGTCGCATCGTTCGTTGAGGGAGAAAATGACTGTAAAGCCTTGTACAATGCATAGTCCCCCATCTCAAATAACCACCTTCAACAACGCAACCAGATAAACTGCATAGCTTCTGCCGCATTACTAAAGTCCTAACCACAAAAAAACACTTTCTACGAGACAATGCTACTTTTTCCCACTTTACGGACATGACAAACGCACTAACTAAACACAAACAAAAATTGTTTAAAGCGTAACGTCCAATTTCTGCGAAACTTCATGTTTTCAGTATCAAAACAAACCACTTCTCAGTAATCAGTGTGGGGTGTCTATCTTTAACACAACCCACTGTCACTGATTGTGACTGAACCACAGCCACAATTTAAAAAACACCCTCCTTGCTACTTCGGCCTTAGCACAGTCTCAAAATAAATCTTAAATTTCAAAAAGTCTTTTTACTGCATAACAAAACAATGAATATTAGTAAAGGGCGCAACAATGGCGTTACACTGTCACAAATTATCTGCAAAATGTCAAACTTCAGCCAGCTGCCAACCTTGAAACAATATCATCCCAACACTGGTTAGGCTAGGTCAAGTCAAGTCATCGACTCCATTATTCAACAATTTATTAAAAATAAAAATTGTTTAAAGTAAGTAAATAATAAATAAATAACTTTTTTTTCAAATAACCAACAAACAAGCTCCATAAACAAACATCAGTTGTATATGCCACTAAGCAGTCTTTTGAAGTGCATGCTCAATTGCATACCCTTACACTTAAGTGTTTTTATATTGTGAAAAATTTAGTTTTTTTCTATAATTTTCGATTTTTTTTTTTCTAATTAAACCTTAAGTTATTTGGGTCATTTTGCCAAATAGGCACTACGCAGTTAGCTCAAAAATTTTTTTTAGGATGTGTGTAATGTATTAATCAATATTGTGCACTCAAAGTTAATGCAAATCAGTAGCAAAGAGAAACATGAATTTAATTTGATTTTGTTCTCTTAAATAATTTTTGACCGACGTAAATAATCTCATCGTGTATCTAAATAGCCCATGGAATGTTCTTATCTCTATGGTATAGACATACCAACAACCACATACCGTAGAACTATGCTTGTTTTCGATTGATTTCGAATAGTTGGTAGTGTGGAAAGTTCGTGTGAAGTGTCTGTTTTCTTGTTTTGTGGATAATGGGGTGAGTTTGTCTCATTGAGCGTTTGCGTTAGTTATAGGGCATTATTTGCTGAGTTTTTCTCATTAATTAATTTATATACTTTTAGTTAATTTATATTTTAGTGATTGTTTTAGGTATCTTTTTTAATAGTTTAAGAACCGAAAACAATTCTCGTAGTTTTTCCTACAACAAAATCTCAACATTTCTCTTCAAACCATTCTAGTCGATGTTCCTTGCCCTAGACAGCTGCATAGACAAGTTAATATTTTCACTATTTTGATATGATTTACGCTTTTTATAGACATATTTTATTTATATATTACATGTATATATTTATATATATACATGTAATATATATATATATATATATATATATAAATTATTATTACCCTTATCCTAGCACCCCTATTTCACTCTCTATTCCGATTGTTAGTTAATTGCACAAACTTTTATTAGTATTATATGCTTTAGTAATAAGGTTTTATTAATGTCATTATAATTAATTTCTATTTTTTTCTTGCTTAAATCTTTGAAAAAAAATTCTATTTATTTTAAACAGACACTATTTTTAAAAATGGTTTACTGATTCAAATTAGAAGGTTAATCAAAAGATTTAAATTTAATTTTGAAATCAAATGGCTTGTTGCTGTCACCAACCGTCATCAACAAATTCCCCAGAGCATAAAAAATTACCAACCGTCTGTAACGAAACTCCCCAGAAAATAAAAAATGTCATGTTTTCAATAGAAAACCAGATGTAAGCGAGTTTTCTACTCTGGGACTTGTGTCCCAAATCAACCTTTATAAAACTAGCTCCTATTATGAAAGTAAATTAAATATTTAAAGAAATATCTGTTTCCGCAATTTTTTGATCAACAAAAATAAAGCAGGGATATTTTGTTGTTAGCAACAAAATGATAACCAGAGATAACAAATTAGTTTTTTTATATAAAATTAAAAAAAACATCACACGTACTTTTATCGTAATTACCTAGTGTCATCTATTCTAGGACTTTTGCGCCAAATCAGCTCTTAAAACTAATTTTTTAATTTGCAATTTTCCTCCATTTTGATACTCTAATAGACTCATTAGAGAACGCTACGTCATAGGTTTCGGTGCGGTTATAAGCCATAACAGCATCAAACTTTTTTTTCTAAAAAATGTTTAGGTTGGTAAAACTTAATTTGACTTTTTACTTGTCTGACAATAATATTGTGAACTAAAATTTGAAATTGCAATTTTCGAACAACAAAATAAAGTGAACAATTAATGAAAAGTAAAACCAAAGTAATTTTTGCTATTTCACAGATTTCGGGAGGCCTATATGTAAAGTTTTCTTCCATTTTCGTATTTTGGGGCTGACAGGATTAGAATTTTTGGATAAAAAAAAGAAAAGATTGACAGCTATATAAAATTTTCACTTTTAAAATCAAGATATTGCCAACCGACTCCAAAAATCCCTAAATCGATCAAATTAAAAAAAATGCTTAAAAACAGTATTAAAAAGGCCAATTTTAAAAAATAGTTTAAAAAACTTGTTTCATAAGACCTTAAAGCACTTATTCTTTAAAAAAACTCGTGGTTACTATTTTGGATCTCACCAAAATCTCAGAATTAATCAGGTGTATGAAGAAATTAAAAAAAAAAGTTATCATAAATAAATCACAAAGTTTTAATAATTTTAAAACAGCGAAAATAAATAGAAATAAAGATAAGAGCAAAAAGATTTAGATTAAATGAATGAACTTTATTTAATTTGTGATAAAGCAAAAACCAACCATTTTGCGTGTTTTTGAGCACGTTTTTAACAGCAATCATCAAATTAGTACTAACAGCTTAAAATTAGGCAAGCAAATAAATAACTATCGACATCTAACGCCGCCGAACTTTAAATTAAAATTCATAAAAACAAAAAAATAACAGTCTTTGTTCCTTGATTAAATTATTAGAAAAAACCCACAAAAATTTCTAAGCCACGTAAATTTAAGCAAATAATAATTTATTTTTGTCTATCTTCTGATGTCGAAAACTGATTCGAGACCTAATAAACAAACTTTTTGGGGAGTGGTGAAACTGTGTTAATAGCCTATAGTGCCGAAGATTCCAAAGGAATCAAATTGTTTATATTTGACAGTCTAAATTGATGAAGTCAAACAATGTCTGTCTGCAATGTTTGAAAGTTATTTTAAAAATAGTTCTATTTTGGAGAAAACAAATGAAAGACGTAAATTTTTTCTTCTTTTATAGTCTAAGAGTTTATCACTAAAGCCGATCATTCATGATTGATTGCATGATGCTTTGCAAAAATCAAGTAGGACCAGCTTATAAATTTATTTTGTAAGCTATAGGTAAGGTAAAGATTAGGTAGCGTCTGCTTATATCTTCATAATATAAACAATTGAAAGAAAAAATTAGAATAGACCGATGAAATTGAAGATTCTCTTGAAAACACTCCCATTTTGGAAAAAAAAGAGAATTCTTGATTTTTTCTTCTAGTCTGAGAGATAATTTGAAGAATACAATGTTGTAAAATGGAATGACATTGGTTGTTCAATAGGTATGTGGGTATGCTGATTTGAATACCTAGTGTAGAGAGGTATTAGTATGTGGAGGGATTGGTGTCAGCGGAAGTCATACTAATTATCATGATCCTTTTGAAAGTCGCCGTCGTCGTCAATATTATGTTAATTTATTATCGCTTTAAAGAGTTTTATATTTTGATTTTAAACGAAGAGCAAATATGGTGTGCGTGTGGTTACGGTTTACGGCCTGATGGTGGTAGTACGCTGACGACTCACAGTCGTAGTGTGAGGTAAATCGTCATTTACCATCCTTTCATTGCATAACAAAATGAAAGCAAAGAGAAATAGGTACGATCTAGGTATGGCAAATGGTACAAATTTACATTATGGCCGGATTAATTGTTGTAATGGCGTCGACGTCACCGGGGTGGTGGCCACCACTTGCCACCCGGTGGTAAATGATAGTAGAGGATGGCAGAGGATTACAGCCTTGGCCGCGGCGCACTTTGGCAGTGACAAAAAAAACTAAGTAATGTAATTTGGAGAATTTACATTCTAAACATATACTGTGGGTGGTCCATCTTCGGAGATTGTCGCTTATTGCATCGTTTCTCTCTCGAACAGTCGACTGGTTGCTCGGCTCTTTCCCCATTAAACACTTCTATGATCTATGATGTCTATACCGTAAATTCACCTATATTATCCATTTTGTACCATATTACCAAGAAATTAGAGTGTACAAAACACAAAAACTTCAATAAAAAATTTTTACATATTAATAATTCCTGATTGCTCTATCTCAACTTCTATCGCACACAACATGACAATTTCTCGA
Organism: Lagria hirta; assembly: GCA_947359425.1. NCBI lineage: Eukaryota > Metazoa > Arthropoda > Insecta > Coleoptera > Tenebrionidae > Lagria > Lagria hirta. The sequence continues at coordinate 5,397,113 of OX375799.1, forward strand.
GCTTTTACATGACAAATTGTTTGTCAAGTGAAATAATGTGAAAGTTTGAATAAAAAAATTAGCTTAATTACAGTTATAGATTTAATAAAATCCCGCCAAAAGTTGAAAAAAATCAAAAATTAAATAAGAATTCACTGTCTTTTTACAAATTCTCGAATTAATTAAATGTGCAAGTTAGATTTTCAATTATTATTATTAGATGCTCAATTGTTTGTAGATGCTCAATTGTTTGTAGGTCCAAAGTGACAGGTTAGCATGAAAAGTGACATCCTTTGACAGTTTTTTCTGAAGTTAGGAAGTCGTGTGCGCATGTGCATGATTAAAATTTTACGAAAAAAATTACGCCGGAGTGTAATAACGCTTTATTTTGTTATTATTTGCTCTAATATTTTTTTCGAGGAAATTCTTTATGAGAATGTAAAGATTTTTCAATTATTTTGAGTTATTGCTGGTACAAGATAAGAGTCGGTATGTTGTCACCGGAGAAAGCCGAGGAGGAGCCGAAGTCGCTGACGAGGTGTACAATCGAGCCGAGAGAGTCAACAGTTTAAAAGTTTTGAAAGTTTGTAATTGAAAAGCGAGCAGTCAAAGAGAGAACAGTGCGGTGACCGCGGTTGCAGCTGTAGCATGTGTTGCATGGTTGACAGTTTTTGAAATAATAATACTCAGTGCGGCCCTTTTCGAATAATTTCCAAATTAAGTGCGGACGGGGATGGGGTCCATATCGTTGGGAACGGAATTGGTGCCATGGCATTCGCGGTTCCTGCGGTCTTTTCAACTTCTGGCTCTAATTCATCGACGTTTATCTCAAGATCAAGATGTTGTGTTCTTCTTGCTACAGCATCAGCAGCACCAACTGCAAGAAGTGTTATTGTTGTTGTGTATTGTCATTGTTGTTTTTGTTGATTGTGATGTGCGGTGTTGAAGGGGCTTCGGCCCCGAAAACCCCGACCTCCGCTTCCAAGGAGTTCGTGTAACTCTATGGCCTCCGAGGCCCAACCGCCCCCACAGCCGCCGCCGCCTCAGCCTCGGCACGCGTCCGATCTTTACACTCGTCCCGGGTGGGTCGACGCCGCCGTTGCTCTCGACCAGCTGGACCAGGTAACAAACAAATTACCATTAGTATTACCCTCTTTTACTATGTTATTATACCGACTTACTACCACTATCCTCCTCTCGTGTATCAATGAATTCATCGTACAAACGTACTCGCTAAGTACATTATACAAGGTGGATCAGAATCAACAGATCTTTTGTTTTTCTTTTCAAAATATTATATTATAGCTCTTTGGATCAGATCAGGTGTGATACGATTTTTTTGGGGCCAGACCTGATTGCGTCTGGTGGGCGATGGGCGATGTGCCGTGTTACGCTAGCCTTGGTAAGACCACCGGGTTCGCAGCGTGTGTGGTCCGCGCTAGCGCTAGCTGCCTGCTTAGCCCGCCCCCCGCAAGATCCCCAAAGACTCCTCTCGAACCCCTCTGTTCTCTTCTCTAAACCGCCCGACAGACGTTTCCGGAAGAACAGACACCCTGTCCAACCAACACCACAATCTCCATTCCAACCCCAACATTCTCATTGTTCCAATCTCCCCTATCCCCAATCAACTCTCCCTCGGGAGATCTGTCCACTTTTATACGTAATACTAATCACAAACTGTAACCACCGATGCACTAATTAGGCATTTCTCAGATTTTTATCAATATACACAGTGTATTCGAAAATTTTTGTCTATACCGATTCTGAACACCTTATATTATCTAATTCTTATTTATAATCTCTCCCTTGAGAGATCTGTTTACCCTAATGTTAACACCGAAGCACTATTATCATTATAATAAATACTATTTTTTTATCAATATACAGAGTGTATCACTATACCTATCATAAAATATTTCTAACCACTACTGCACTAATTATCATTTATAAAACTACAAACATTTATTGTTACCCCTAATTCTTAAATACATCTTAGATTTGGATTGCTTTGGATTTTTTTGCATTGTAAACTATCAACGCAGTTTCATCACTCATCACCAAAAAAAATAGATTTTGAGAGCCAATTACATATAAAACTTTTTGGCAAATGGTGAATCTGTGTTATTGCATCTAAAAATTTCTCAATTTTGAATCTCTCTTGGCGTGAAGTCACTTATTTTAGATAATTTAAATTAGTGATTTTGGAGTCTGTGACACTTTAACCTATTAACACTCTTTTGACTACAATATAGTCATCATCACTCAGTTTTATTCATCTCCGGATGGTGACTCGAGAATAGTCGAAAAAGTTTTTGAAATTAAGTAAAAAGTAAAAAACTTTTTGGTAAGTGGTCAATTAAAAAGGGGGACTATAAAGAAATTATAGCTATTATAAACTTAATATAACAAAACTTATCAATTTTTTTAATCTTCTGATGATGAGCTTAGCTATCGAGTCTTCATAGATTGAAGAGCTATCCAGATAAAAAAGTTTTTGGCAAGTGGTGAAACTGTGTTGATAATAATATTTTTAAAATAGTTAGAATGTGAGAAGATGGATAGTTCATACAAACGCTATAGCGCAATACCGGTTTTATACTTGCTAGTTTTCGTCAGTTGCACACAGGTGTTAGATGTAAGATTGAAGGTCTTAAAATAGAGAAACTAAGAAGAAAACGTGAATCACTCAGCGAAGCTCGGGGGTGGTAGATCATGAAAATTATGACACAATGTCACATTTTGTGGAGTTTTTCCCTCTTGCTTCTCGGTTTATCTATGATCTGTATTTAAAATTTTTTGATGTACTTTTAATTATTTATTTATTATAAAAAATACTATCAAGGGAGGCTAACAAAAATAGTGTCGTTTTTTTTCAAATTAGAGCAAGAAACATACAACTCACGTATATGTCATTGGGTAATTTAACCTCAAAATTTTATTTTATTGTGTATCATAATCGTCAAGATTGCAACTGTTGCAAGCGGTATATTGGTTCAAGTTTAAAACCTGTGATGGAACATTTTTCTCTGAAACAGTTTATATATGCTTAGAGGTTTTATATAAGTTTTTTCTCTATGTAATTAAAAAATATTAAGTTTTTAGTTAAAGTGCGCATGTAGGTCAATTTTTGCAGCTAGGTATAGTTTTTTTTCTGTAAAATCTTCTTTGTTTTTTTTTAGTTTTAAAGGTTATAATTTGAAATTTTTTTTTAAGAAAGTTTAAAAAAAAAGTTTTTAAAAACAAATTGTGGAAATAAAAATGTCGATGTAACAAAAAAGTTGAGAAATCTTAAAAAACTCTCAAGTTTTAATGGAACATAAACGAAAACATATTGTTTTGGGCGTTTTTTCCATATTAGAAGTGGTTACAATTTCTGCCGTGAAAAAGAAAACAACCAATGAAACTTATTGGTTTTATTTTAGGCGTTACAATAATTTTTGAAATAAGGTAGGTTAGGTATGGCAATGAACGCCCAAAATACAAAAAAATGTATTTTTTTTTAGTATTTTGGTCGTTATTAAACAGTGCGGTAATTGCCATACCTACAACGCCCAAAATACAAAAAAATGTATTTTTTTTTAGTATTTTGGTCGTTATTAAACAGTGCGGTAATTGCCATACCTACATTGCAGGTATGCAAAGTTTTTCCTCCTGGCCAATCAGCTGCTGCAATATTAGAAGAAACTCTTGCATACACATTTTCAAAACAGTCTACAAAAAAATATAGGGTAAACAACATTTCTTTAGCACTTAGTATAATAGGAAACTTGTTACCAAAAAGATAGCGTTAGTTTTTTTTTTTTAATTACGAAACAAGTGAAATTGAGTTAAATTTAGAACACTTTCAAAGACATTCTATTTTGAATTTTTTAACTCAGCCTTGTCGAGAATACATATGTGGTTATGTATGGACAGAGATATATATCTTTTTTAGACTTCTTCCTCGTAAGCTACATGAATCAAAAGACGTGACTGAAATCTCATGTCCGAATTTATTCATCTGACATATCTGTTAACTAATAACTTCTCAAATTCCTTTGCGACATCAGAACTAAAAATGAAGTTTTTTTACATTAAATATCAATAGTGAAACCGAAAGTCAAAATATTCTTCACTAAAAAATGGCGAGACAGCGAAATTTTTTGCTTACTGATTACGAAATTCATTCAATTGTCTTCAGGTGCTGTAATATTAATTAAAGATTATTTTTTTGTCACTTCAACGAAAGTGAAGTGACTAGTTGACACAAATACTTGGCTTTTTGCCTACTAAAGGACGCCAGCCTGCATTTTTTTTTGTTACATTGCAATACAAGAATTTCTACTACAGATGCGATAACAAACAAATAATTATCAATAGGTGACAAGTCTGGATAGCGTGAAGGCCAAAGGCGTACACGCTATATTAGCATGATCTAGGAGCGTCTATAGTTGCTTACACCATAAATCATAACCCCTCAGATAATACTTGGCGTGGCTTTCTTCACCATAACTCCATAAACAGAAGCTGAACTCATCAGTAAATACAACCCTATGCCATTTCTTTCGCCAATTCTCCCGCGCATTACACTATTTTACTCATTGAGCTCGATGGCCTGCAGTTAATAATAGACACAAAACGGACGATAAGAACGCACGCTCATATTGCGATATACCGACACTCTCCCATTCAAAGCTTTTCTCCACGTGTTTCCAATTTGCCAGGTGGTGGCAGATCTGCCAAAAATTTCAATCGTCAGTTCTTATTGTCAAACGATGTTAGAGAGACTTTTTTCAGACCATTTATCTATCCCAAATGCAAAACTCTTTCCACCAAAAGCAAAATATTAGAATTTTTTTACTTAAATAATATTAAGTTTTTTTCAAAATCTGGCAAATTATTATGTTAGCTCTTAGTAAATTCGGAAAAGTTATTAAAAGATTTGCTCAGGCTTGCAAAGATATGAAAACCATGCGGAGAAGAAAAATGGGAATATCTTCAAGTTGGAAGTCTACAACAGGATAATTTATATGGAAGAAAAAGGGCTAATGTCAAAGAAGGGAGGAAAAGAAATCGCCTAGTTTTTCCCACTAGAAACATTTCTTATTTTGTTAATTTTTGAAGCCTTGTGTCTTTTGTTTTCTCTTCTTCATATTCCTGTTCCATCAGATAGATGTGCATAAACTGTTAGTCTTCTTTTCTGAAGAGATCCATTCTGTTTTTATGCGGCTGGTGGGCTTTCAACTGTTTTTTGATCTTACTTCCAATGCCTTCTCTTTTCCATAATAACGCTTTTCAGTAAGTGGATTTTTGTAGTATTCTTTCCATGGTTCTGTTGAAGAACGAGGGTGTTTTTCACTGAGTGGCCGAAGAAACAAAAAGTAACTGTAACAACACATCGACTACTACAGAAAAATATTATTTTTATTTATCAGATCTGAAGCACCGCTTTCTGTTCTTTTGCTTTCTGTTTTTCATATTCTTGTTTTATCAGATAGATGTAGATAAATTAACTTTATTTTTTATTTTTGAGACTAATTCTACTTTTATGGGTCAACTGTTTTTCGATCTTACTTCCAATGTCTTTTCTTTTGTATAATAAGGAGTCTTTCGTAAGTGGATTTTTGTAGTATTCTTTCTGGTTTTTTTGAATAACTAGGGCGTTTACTACTGCGTGGCCGCAGATACAAAAAGTAACTCTAAGAAAGCATCGACCACTACAGAAAAACCACCAAATTTTTATGTTACTAAAAACATTTTTTTCATTTATCAGTTTCTGAAGCACCGGTTTGTGTTCTTTTGCTTTCTGTTCCTTATATTCTTGTTCTATCAGATAGACGTGGATAATTTGTTATGCTCAAATAATTCATTTTTTATGAGTTTTATTTTTTCTGAGATTAATTCTGCTTTTATGCGTTAACTGTTTTTTGATGTCTTCTCTTTCGTATATTAGGAGTCTTCGGTAAGTGGATTTTTTTGGCATTCTTTCTATGGTTTCTTTGGAAACAAAGGTGTTTTGCACTGGGTGCTGAATATACAAAAAGTAACTGTAAGAACACATTGACCACTACAGAAAAACCACCAAATTCTTATCTCACTAAGAACATTATTTTCATTTGTCACTTTCTCAAGCATCGCTTTCGGCTCTTCATATTCTTGTTCTATCAGATAGATGTAGATAAACTCCGTTATGCTCAAATGAACTTTTTTCTGTACTTACTTTCCGAGAATAATTCTACTTTGATGCGTCAACTGTTTTTTGATCTTCCAATGTTTTCTCTTTTGTATAATAGTAGTCTTTGGTAAGTGGATTTTTGTAGTATTCTTTCTGGTTTCTTTGAATAACGAGGGTGTTTTCCACTGGGTGGCCGCGGATACAAAAAGTAACTCTAAGAAAGCATCGACCACTAGGTCATTGTTGGGCAAAAAATATATCAGCGACGAGTCGTTGGAAATTTGACGTTTCGAACCAATTAAGGAATTACCGCAAGCAAAAAACGAGGCATAATGCTGCAACTATTCCTTCTGATGCCTAAAAATAGACGTCAATTTGGCAATATTCATTCATGGCGTATCTTTTTTGTATTCAGTCATTTCGCTCATGCGGTTTTGATTTTTAGTTGTATTCTACTTCACTGAGCTGATTAATAATTTTTATTTTTATTATAATATTCAGAAACCTTTCTGTGTTTATTTGTTGCCTGAGGAAGAGTTATTAACGTTCACAGTGGTATTTTTTTTTTGGAAAAATTAACAAAGTAGCTAGTTTGTAATTAGCACTGCTATGTGCTAATCTGAATCTAAAAATAAACATGTGTAAGCAGAAAACACAAATGGCTTGCTCTTCACCTTATCACGGCTGAATAGTTTAAACTAGACTGATCATACTTATATGAGGTTAAGTATGGTTACTAAACTAAAATCTAAACTATCAGTAGTTATAATTGAAAAGATCTATTTTTTTTTTTTGGTCACATTTGCTGAAGCTGTTGGTTTGGCAACCTACATTAGATGATGAGGATTTTAATGAGACGCAAGTAGACAGGCATCCGGAAGCTTTAAATATACGGCTACTTATTATCCAAGAATTACTTAATTACCGTGCGTAATAGTATTGGTAATACAGGTTTTGTTTGCAAAAATGTCGTTTTTTTTTTTGTTGTAAATTGCAATTATGAGGCTTAAAACAACAAATTTCTAGTATTAGCAAAAATGTGGCATAAAAAGCGAATCGAGAGTTGTGTTTAGGAAATGTTGTGGCAGAACATTACCATTAGAATTCTTCTCAACGGTGTCAAGCACGCACCGCCATTTTTTTTTTCTTTGGGACACGCTATGTCAATCAAAGGCAACATTAAATATAAATAGTTGGATTTGCATGAAATTTATCTTGGTTGCAACAAAGTTGCGGAGGCTGTACTGATAGGTATTTGTGGAAGTCAATTAAATTTAAAAAATGTTTAATGTTTTCATTAAATGAGGCAGTTTGTGGGGTATGTGGAGAAGCACTTTGATTGCTGAGGCTGGAAAGATCTTGCTTTTTTTGTCATAAAACAATGAAATTCATTTAAATATTAAATGGATGGGATAATTACAGAAACGAGTTTAGTTATTTAATGCCTCTGGTTATGGCATTAATTTTGAAAGTTTTTCTCCGTTGATTTTGGATTAGCAAATTAGAGCTTTTTGTGGGATGATTTTGATTTATTTTGAGGCAAAGACTTTACGGCAAGGCATTAAATCTTTCATTGTGTTGTCCCGTCTGAATGTTATTATGTATTGTAGAGAAGTCCGGATGAGGAGTGTGCGGCCAAAGTGATTGGCAGTATTATTGAATCCACGAGGAGGTAATAGTTGACCCGTAGGTAGATCCCCTTTGGCTTGGACTCGGACGATCCTTCCTAGAAGGACAGTCTAGGTTATGGAGGGGCATGCGGTGCGGTGCCGTGCAGGGAGAGGTATCCGTATCCATATGTATGGAGCCTGGGTGGTCCGCATGACGTCACTATACCACTTGGGTGGTCCACGTCCAACTCAACTCGCATAGAATCCAATCCAATTCAATTAATAACCCAATGATAATATTATTATTATTATTATTATTATTATTATTATTATTATTAAACTATGTTTATTAAAATAAAAAGAATTTAAAAAAAATATATTTTTTATTATTATAACTAAATCAAATATTATCAATCTTTTAAAAGTTTTCTATCGACTACATATTTTCAGAGGACCATAATGGCACAAAATAAAATTTTTCTCAACCAAAATTTGTTACATTGAGGCATTCGTGACACTATTTTGTGGGAATTCGTAGAAATTTGATTTTCCATGCTTATACAGGGTGATAATATTAATAATACAATAAAAAAAGTCTGCGTGTAGTACAGGAGCGAGTTACTCTTGTCCATAATGCATAATGCTAGGGAAGTAATTTTTTACAGTATGACGTAATGAACAAAAAATCGCAAAATACTTACAAATAAGGCGCGTGAAAGTGCCGCCATTTTGCAAAAAACTGTTTGGGCCTGTGCACTTAGGGTCTTTATTATAGATAATTAAATTTCTTATCTTTTTTGTCTAATAATTTTTTTTCTAAAGTTAATATTTTCGAAGTTATAACGCGTTCAATGTTGTACTACTGAGTACAAGATTAATAAGAACGAAGTATGCATAGCGTAATGATGAAAATTCAATAAATATTTAAAAAATATTAATTATAGTTTTTTTTTGACATAATAAATAATTTACGTTCTTACCTGCAAAAAACAGGGATTACCCATTGAAATATTTTTTTATTGTGTGAGCTTGCCTATCTGATAATGCTTCTAGTCAATCTAGTTTTTCTTCTAAATTTTTTTTTGCATGTTGTGCTTACTAAGCTTATTCTTCTATAGTTTTTTGTTTCATTTGTTTTTACTTTTTATTTATAAAGATAACAGGCTTATCGTTTATTGATTTGGCATTCTTCTTTTTTGCCATGACTTTTTTTATTGTTTAAGTCACTATCTCTGTGCTGTATATCTTAATTTTGTTTGCCAGTTTATCTTCTCTTACTGTTTTATTATTTATTTTTTTTGTTTTTACGTGTTCAGGCTCAGCTGGCGTCAACCGCCCAGGCACAGGATTTTTGAAATTAACACGTTATAACTTCAAAAATATTAATTTTAGGAAAAAAAGTTCAAATTGAAAAATTGTATAAAATTTATTGATTTAAAAGTTTGATTATCGGCAATTTATTATTAAAACAATTATTAGTAGAGATATTGGTAAAAAAGTAGATAAACAAACAGTAATAATCGTATAAATCGTGAATAGTGATAGAAAATTTAAATATCTATAATAAAAGTCTTGAATAAGCCTTAAGATGCAGCGTTAAACGTTTTTTTGCAAAATGGCGACACTTTCCGCTTTATTTGTAAGTATTTTCTGTTTTTAAGTACATTACGTCATACTGCACCTATCTGTAAAAAAATAGCTTACCTAGAATTATACAAGACCAAATCGTCCATTTCCTGTATTATTTATTGGCACACGATTATGAAGTGTAGACTTTATTTTTTATAATATTTTAATGACGAGAACTTTAGAAGTATGTTTTTCAGTATATAGGTAAGAATCAAAAAAATATTTAACTAATATGTAATCCATATAATAGTTTCTGATAAAACACGTAAAAAACAAAAAACGAACGAAGCTCGGCTGCCTAGATAATTGTAATTAATCCAACCGACGCATTTTTGAGATTAAACATTTTTGTAGTTGTCAAAATAATTTGAAATTGCGTCCTAATTATCTATAACAAAATGACTTTTTTTTTACTTAAACTACAGAATGTCGTCAAAACGCTATAAAATGGATATAAATTTGAAAATTATAATCGATTTTGAGATTTTTGGCTAAATTTATGGACAAAGCTATTGACTGAGGAAATATCCTCATTACTAGCCATAAATTATGAATTTGAAATATATTTTTTTTAATTAAAATCTGGGCTGTCCTATAGAAAGGTTCATATAAAAAATAGCATTGATAACTAATTAATAAATACATAATTATCAATGCCAATTTGTATTATTGTTTTTTTTATAATGCTTAATACTTCCCGATATTGTCAGATTTATTTAAAAAGTCTTAATCTCAAACATGCGATAATTTGAAACCCCAATGGAGTGTTGTTTTAATACCATTTTTTTTATATGGGATTTTTTCAAGAAATTTTCCAACTTTTGTGCATCAATTTTAAAACCACTATAATCGTTCCTTTTTTTCCAGGGCAAGGCTCGTGGAGATCGTGGTGTTTTATGGGTTCGCAGTCACATCCAACGGCAGCTACGGTGCCTGGGCGGCATTCTTGATACTCATGCTGGAAAGTTTCTTTTTGTGAGTGTCTTAGCATTGGCCACATTTTCGGTTGGATTGAAAAGTATGACTTTTCAATCGGATGTAGAGTTTCTTTGGGCGGAACCTTCTTCAACTGCCGAAGCAACTCCACAAGAAATGTTATCCACGCATCAAATGGTGATACAGACAGGGTCGGATGATGTTGGCTTACTTCATCCTCATGGTCTTCTAGAGCATCTTGCACTTTTGCAAAAAGCAACGCAAGTTACTGTTAATATGTATGACATCACATGGAGACTTAAAGATTTTTGTCAAGCACCCAACATTCCGAACTTTGAAGTTCATTTTATTGAACAAATTTTTGAGAATCTGATGCCTTGCTCTATTGCTACAGCTCTTGACTGTTTTTGGGAGGGATCAAAACTTCTTGGACCTGATTATCCCGTTCATATACCGTAAGTATCCAAATTTTAAAATGACTTTAGTCAGTTTTAGAAAAGTCTAAATTTCTTTTTAATCTTAATTTCTACAACAAAATACATTGGGTGCAAAACAAAGCTTAACTTGTTTTAATTTATTTTACAGATATGTCACTAGCAGTCACTTTAAATGGACAAATCTCAACCCAATCAAATTAATATCAGAGTTGAAGCAGAAAGAATCTTCTTTTGATTATCATTCGTTAGAAGATTACTTGAAAAGAGCTGGAGTAACAACCGGATATCAAGATAAACCTTGTTTGAATCCTCGTGATCCTGACTGTCCAGTCACAGCCCCAAATTATAATTCCACTCAAAATTTAGACATTGGTGCTGAATTGACGAGTGGTTGTTACGGTATTGCTGCAAAATATATGCATTGGCCGGAGGATCTCATTGTTGGTGGCGTAACAAGAAATAAATCTGGTTATATCAAACATGCTAAAGCTCTTCAAACTGTGGTGCAACTGATGGGAGAGCATGAGCTTTTTGAATTTTGGTCAGGACACTATAAAGTTCATCATATTGGGTGGAGTCAAGAAAAAGCTTCCATGGTTCTCAATGCTTGGCAGAAAAAGTTTGCGCAGGTAGACAATTATCAATTATCTTTGAAAAATATATTTAAAGAGAATTTTTTTTTATTTTTTCAGGAAATAGAAAAACTGACAATCCGAAAACCATCGTCTTATCTTTTCGTTACATTTTCGTCGGCCAACTTAAATAAGATGCTGAGCGAAACATCCCGGACTGACGTAGTGAAATTGGGGGCTGTGTTAGTGATAGCAGCGCTGTACGCGTGGATAGTGCAATCGGGTCTTGCCGCGTTAGGGGTAATTGTGCTTTCAAGTTCGGCAGCAGCAGCTCTTGGTGTGTGCAGTTTAATAGGACTTCCAATAAATTTATTAAGCACTCACATTTTACCTTTTGTAACTGTGGGCATCGCAATGCGAGATATGTTCCTTATGTTATCGTCTCATTTGAAGAAATTAACACCACCGGAAGTGCTGCAAAGGACAGGACCAACTATTATTATGGCGGCATTAGTGAATTCGTCGGCGTGTTTAGCGGCAGCTATCTTACCGGTACCGGCGTTACGTGTTTTTTGTTTGCAATGTGCGATGCTTATTGTGTTTCATGCAGTCGCACTTCTTATTGTATTCCCATCTCTGTTGGCTATGCAACAGAGATGCAGAAAGACTGATGTTCCTTCTTTTAAAGCTGAAACGAGGAATTACAACAATAATGATCCTGTAAGTGTTTCGGCAAATTTTTTCTACAGATTTTGATTAGATTTTTTCTTGTTATCTCCATAACTTTAAAGATCACTGTGGCGTCTGTCATTGTTCATACACTGCAATAGATTTTGTTCTATTCCAGTTTCTTGATGGGCAATAATTCAACGAATGTTGTTCTTTAAAGGCGCTAGAGTGCAAATGCTGTGTTTGATAAAACAAGAATCAAATCAAATCAACTTCTGTTTTCTTTGCAGGCTGGGACCTTGGGTCTTTATAATTACATATATTTGGATAAATTTGACTAACCGATAAGAAACTGCTATAAAAAGTGATTGTTTACACACAAAAACACGTGTTTTTTTAGAAGCATTGTGCACTTTTTTTGTAAGTATTGCGCAATCTAAGATTGCGTACGGTCTGTCCAGTATATAATTATAAGATCTATGACCGCTGCCAAGGTTGTTCAAAAAGCTGTTTTTTGTAGCTTTGTTTCTAATTCTGAACTAAATTATTTTTATATTGTTGCAGGAGCACGGTGAAACCTTGTTGACGGCGAAAGTGATATGTAAAAAAAGAAAACGTTTTTTAACGTGGTTGGTGAATCATTATCTGACATCAGTACCTTTTAAACCATTTGTGAAAGTGTTATTGTGCTTTACATATGCAGTGTTGATAATGTTTTGCGTATTTAACGGACTGAAGTTAGAGTTTGACGTGAGATTATCGACGTTTTTACCAAAGAACACACAGGAGTACAAATATTTAGAAGCTCAGAATAAATTCTTTGGTTTTTATAATTTTTATTTAGCCACAACAGAATTGGAATATCCGCTGAATCAGCCCTTACTATATGAATATCATTCTTCATTATCAAATGTTCCTCATGTATTGAAGGATTCCAATGGTGGTGTGAACATGAACGATTTTTGGCTTGCCAATTTTAGAGATTTTTTGATTGATTTACAAAAGGAATTTGATTTGAATAGACAAAATAATTATTTGAATAGCGAAAAGTGGTTTAGTAATGCAACAGAGAAAGCAGTATTAGCTTTCAAATTACTAGCGCAGACCGGAATTGTTGAATATCCTGTGGATAAAAGTCAGATTTTAAGAAAGCAGTTAGTAACTGATGGAATTATTGATCAAAAAGCCTTCTATAATTACTTATCGGTGTGGAATAGCAATGATCAAATCTCATATTCGAGTTCACAAGCAAATTTATCACCCAAACCTTATCAACATTACACATCAAAGGCTGAATTTGATTTGAAAATTCCAAAGTCTAAGCCTCTTGTGTATACTCAAATGCCATTCTACCTCAAAAATCTCAAAAGCACTGGAAAAATTATTGAGACTTTGAAGCAAATTAAACAAATTTCGGAAGAATTTAATCAACGTGGATTGAAAAACTATCCGATTGGACTTATATTTGCTTATTTTAATCAGTTCCTACTATTAGATCGGCTGCTAGGTGCACAGTTTCTTTTAACAATATTGGCAGCTGTTCTAGTAGCTTGTGTTCTTGTAAAGTGGACCAAACTCTGGTGTTCTTTTGTCAACATTATTATTTGTATTATAATAATGTGTCTTGTCAATATTAATGCCTTAAGCGGAACACTTGGTGCAATTCATTTTATTATTGTTAGTCGTAATGTATTTCTAATACTCACTGGTTTTTTAAGTGCCTTAGGTAGTTGTGAACGCCGTTTAAAAATGTCCTTAAAACTTTATGCTGAGTCAATTCTTAAAGGCGATATCGGATTATTGGTATGTGTTTCAGTATTAATCACTTCTCAGTTTGAATTTATTCAATTGCATTTCTTCCGATCTCTTTTGATGTCATTATGTGTCTCTATTATCAATTCCCTTTTGTTCTATCCTATTTTATTATCAATTCTTGGTCCCAAAGCTGAACTTTATCAACTTGAACACCATGATCGCATTGCTACACCAACTCCTCCCGTTACACCACCCCCTCCGGCACGCACTCATACATATCCCAAACCTCGCCGAAGTAGTTCAGTAAAGGCAACTCGAGAACCTAGTTTGACAACTATCACCGAAGAAAGCTGTAATCAAAGTATTGTCGTTGAGCCACAAGTAACAGTAGAGTATAGTAGTCCCGAATCAAGTTCGAGTGGCCCTTACACAACCAAAGTAACCGCCACTGCTAATATTAAGGTAGAATTAGTAGCCCCTGTATATAGATCTAAGTGTAATAAATGTCACAAATTTAAATGTAAACGGCGACAACAATGTCGGTGTTGTAAGCAAGATTCTGATAGCAGCGATAGTTCAGGCGATGTAGATCCAAGCCCTAGTAGCTAGCATTTTGTTACCAGTTAAGGAATATGTAAAATATGTCTATATTGCATATATGTATGTATACTTACCATATCCATTATTTATTTTAAAAAGATGATGTAAGATGAAATTTAACTTTAAATTATACGCAACGTATTATTTATATTATTAATTAAGTAAAGAATATTTGACAAACAATTGTTGTTTTATTAATAAACTACCTGCACTGAATTTTTGACTGTAAAAATTTAGCTAGAAATCAATTACAAATTTATATCACCATTTTCTACTAATTGGTGTATAAAAATAATTAGTATATGTGGGTTTTTTTTTTGTGAAAAAAAGTAGCTTAAGCTACTTTATATAACATCCTCTATCTGCCGATAAAAGTTCTCTACCCGGTCGTTAAGAGATTAGCCGGAACAAACATACAGACATATAGCTTAAGTTACTCTATAGGACATCAGCTATCTGCCCCGAAAAGTCGGTTTAGCCGTTTTGGAGCTTAGCCAGCTCAAACAAAAAGGCACAAGACAAAATTTTAGGGATAAGTACTGGATGGTAGAGTCGGGAGAACCTAGACATTAAAACAAATAAATGTGTTCAAATTCATTAACATTTTTTGGTAGAAACATTATAAAGATATTATCTAAGAACAAGAATAATAACAAGTTTAAGCATACATTTTTTCAATTAAATCTGCGTATTTCTGATGGACAACATTTCTCTTGACTTTCATTGTTGGACCTAGAAAAAATTGTGATATTAATTTATTTATTCAAATTTGGGCGTTAGTCGGATTGCTAGTTTTTGCCCTTCATATTGTAGCAATAGGTAAACATATTGTAAATAAACAAAAAAAAAAAATAATAAATGTAATCTAATTAATCGAAATTTTTTCAGTCTCAATGATGTAATCGAAAACGTATAGAAAAATGAGCATGGTGCTGGAAATTCTAATAAATCCAGATTTTGGGATACACTAGTTTTGCCTAGGCTAAATCAGTATAGCCTAGGCTAAACTACTTCATCCTAAAATCAGGTTTGGCCGGTAACCTATGTATGAACTAACTTCATTCAACTTTTTCATAAATAGTTTTTTTATCAAACATTTAAATTTCACTTTCTACTTATCTACCCAGTTGAATAATTATAATGAAAATGAAAAGATAAACAAGCTGATAAAATGACTGTTTTTATATGGTTATGGAACTTAATATTTGTTATCATATGTAGGCTTGTCTAGAAAGACGACCAAAGTCCAATTTTTCATAATGTTGTATACATACCAAGTTCTCCAGTTGGAATAGAAAAATCGTTTGGAAGAATAGATAGCTTTTGAATCCGTTGTGCATTGGAAATTGCTTGCTGATTAACTCTGTCAATGGCTTCTTTTAAAGCCGCGTGAAGTTTTGGATCTGGTCCAGCTTCTAAAACCTCAGTGACAGTGAATGCTGGACATCCCAATTGCTTTAGCCAGTTTTGTACAGCCGGTGTCAGTTTTTCTAACGGTGCGCCGGTTTCGGAATCTATTTCTGTTTTTAATGAGAGTAAAACAGTTAAATACTTTCTTTTGTCGCCAATTAGAAAAGCGTTACTGATTTGGGGTATTTCGGCTTTTACAGTGTGTTCAATGACTGTAGGAGCTATATTTTCTCCACCGGCTGTAATAATAAGTTCTTTGAGTCGCCCAGTAATAGAAACAAATCCTTTTGAATCAACTGTTCCAGTATCACCTGTGTGGAGCCATCCTTCTTCATCTATCGTTTTATCGGTATTTTCTTTATCGTTTAAATACCCTATGAACACATGTCTGCCAGTTACACAAATTTCACCATTTCCCTGATCATCTATGTTTATTGTTTTGGATTTTGTTCCTGGTATTGCTGGACCAAGTGTTTCTAATCCATAGTTATCTTCTGTTGATAAAGTATGGGCACCACTTAACTCTGTCATACCAAATGCTTCCATGATTGGTATGTCAATACTTAGAAAATACCGTTTAATTTCCGTAGATAAAGGAGCTGCAGCTGAGACAAATATTGAACACTTATCTAAACCTAATGCTTTTTTAATTTTGCTGAAAATCAATGTGCTGGCGATGTAGTGGCCCCATTTGTTGGAGCTGATCCTATATAGACAAAATCTGTAAAACTAGTATAAAACATCAAAAGTTTTTACCCTTTAATTTTGTTAAGATGATATTGTAAAGCTTGATTTTTCGCCCAAGAAGCTAAAGCTTTTTTAATTTCCCCATTTTGAGCTGCCACTTCCATCATTCTCTCATGCATTTTTTCCCAAACTCTTGGTACTCCGAGAAACTTTGTCGGCTGCACTGCTTGCAATGTTTGAATTAAAGTGCCTTTTAAAGCATTCGGATCGGCAAAATAAACACATCCGGCATTCGTCATTACAATGTAAATGTCAACAAGCTGGGCGGCAACATGGCTCAGAGGAAGATAGCTTACAAGTCTTTCCTCGCCTAATTTAAGATTTACTATTTCCGATACTGATAAAGCATCCCATGTTAAGTTGTCGTGACTTAGCATTACAGCTTTAGGCTTTCCTACAGTTCCAGACTAAAATGCAGATAATAGAAATTTCTGTGCTATTTTCAAAAATGGTTAAAATATTGCTATTAAAATTCAAATGGTAGAAAGTAAAGAAATGTTAGCTAGCTACCTATCAACCTAGGTCTGTATATCTAATTTTGGAGCATCTAGCTTTAAAATTTCATTTCCTAAAATGAAAATCTTAGAAAATGAGAATTACGATACTTTATTTATAAAAAAGTAGTACTTCATGACTTATAACCTTGTTTTAAAAATAATCATTCAAGTGAGTAGTTGCATTGGGCTATTCTTATCTGTCTTTGAAACTAACTTATAGATTGTTAACAAAAATAGAAAATACTTAATTAATTTGAAGTTTTTATAATTAAATATTAATTTTTTGATTTTTTTTGCTACTCCAGCTGAACAAAAGTGATTTTTTAGATAGCTGTATATATATTTACCGTAAAAACTATGCTGCAGCATTCATTAATCGCAATAGATTTAAGTTTGTGGTTTAATTGTTCATCATCTTCATTTCTTCCTATAGCCATCATATCCGACCACTGGAAGAAAGTTTGAGCAAAAAAATTTAAATCGAATGAATATTTACGCTTAGAACTCCATCAACAGTAGGTGTTCCCTCATATTGAATTATAGCTTTTAAATGTTTGAGTCTTGACTTAATGGCTAAAATTTTATCTAATTGTTTCTGGTCTTGTACAACTATAATGTTTGCTCGACTATAGTCAGCGCAGTGGAAGCATGCTTCACTGGAGTTAGTGGTGTAGATGCCAACTGCAATTCCTCTGAAAATTTATAAAATAGTATTGATTTTCGAAGTAAATTCGTTAGAGAGAACCCTGCAAAGATTGCACCTAGGTCGGATAAAAACCACTCAACGCAGTTGAATCCCAAAATGCAAACGGAATGATGACGTTCTAGGCCTAATTTTATAAATGCTTTGGCACACGTGCGAACTTGGTCTAAATAGTCCCTTTGAATAAATCATATTATTAATAAATAAGAGTATAATGAAGAAGATACTTGTATGTGATGATTTTCCAAGTTTCATTTTCCTTGTACCCCAAAGCTGAGAAGCTAGGATACTGTTCAGCGACTTTTTGAAGCAATCCAGGAACTGAGATTGGCGGAGTAGTTTCTATTGCAAGTCCACTTTCTGGTATCCGAAGACGTATTGGTTGATCTGGATGTATTGTTGTACTTTCTTCTGCTGGTAAGAGTTGATCAGGACCTGAATCAATTGATTTAGACATCATCGATCAAAGTGATTCAACTAACTACATAATATAATCGTTTTACAGAGACATGTGTACATAAGGTAATCACAATAGCTGATATCGTTTTTTATTGCATCACAAGGTTCATTTTGAATATGTTTACATCAAAATGGTTTTAAAAAAATTATCTCTTGTGTGTAGTAGGTAATAAATGGTTTAGAGATTGAAAGTAAATAACACCGTTGCTGGTCTTCGGAACCAAGACTGAATATTAAATAGTACTTCAGTCGGTTATGTATTACCGATAAGATAAAGCTTTGTTCTGCCTTTATTTACATTCTCAAATTTTCTTTTTTAATAAAACTATTAAAAATGTGTAGTTTAATTAAGAGCATAGAATATTTTTTCATAATGTAGATCAACATTGTTAATACGATGAGATTACTTTTATCTTATCAAAATAACCATATCTAATTGACCAAAAAATACTAAGATAATAATGTGCGACATTAAACAAATTGTCACATGCAATTGGCTCTAGGTAGATAGTGATTTTTATCGATGCGTTTGTCATTTGTTGAAGTACGTGGTTATCGTTTCCGGTGTCAAATTTTTCAACATGAAACTCTCATCATCAAAAAAATTCATGTCACTTGATTTGCACAGATTGTTTCAATATTAAATGATCACTTCTAGTTCTTGATTGAAGTCTTGAAGAATCAATGGTATTGTGTCCAAATAGTTATCCGTGCGTATAATCTTTTAAAACAGTTTTAACGGTTGAAAAGAAAACCTCTAAGGAAAGCTATCAGTATAACTTTTCCAAAAAAGGTTGATTACGTAAACAAAATGACAAAAAGATGTAAAATGAAGTAAATGACGTAAGGATGAAGACAACTCGTAAATGTGATTTTAAGCTGAAAACAGCTTGTAGATGTGGTTTTAAATAGAATGCGATCTTTAGGCTTCTCGGCAATAAAATGTCTGTACATAGATATGGAAATAGTTTAAAACTAACTAAAAATGAGTGTATCTAGTTTTGATTTTTCACTACTCAAATAACAAAAATCTAAAGATTGCGGCGGCCATAACGAGCTGTCTTTACAATGCTAGGTCAGCGCTGTATTCTGCTCTCTAAAAATTTAAAAACTGACAAACTGACTTTTTTTTTTAACAACGAGTTGCTGAAAAGGCAGTATCACATGTTTTTGATTTTTTTAAAACATTAATAAATAGTTGTAAAATAATATATATTTGTTGATTTCATATATAATTAAAGATTAAAATCTACTTCCACTTTTATTAAAATCAAGGTTCTGTGAACAACGGCAACAATAATAATAGTAATTACAATAGCAAAATAAACATTACTTTTTGTTTGCATAATTTTAAAACCATCACAATGCGGATTGCTTGCAGGAAAATTAATTTCATAATTTTTTTTTCAATATTTGTTCTGCCATTTTGAATAAAAGAATTTAACCTTCATTTAAAAAAATGTATTAGATGAGATTTATTCAGCAACGTTAAATGTAACAACAGTAATTATTTTTATTATTTGTATGTGGCTACATTATACTGTGCGTTTTAAGTTATTTAGATCAAGTCTTGCTATGGAATTGAAAACGTATGCTCATTTTTTAGTTAGTACAGGTTCATACGCCGAAACGTACGATGAGATAGACGAGCTTTGACGTTTGTTTGACATATGTCGGCAATCATACTATCAAAGACAATCAAAATCTGTAAAGCTAAATTACACAGCAGTCCTAAATCTATTTAGTTATAAATGTTTAATGCAAAGACGTTGCCAAATTTATCTATCTACTTCTTGTTTTATCAAGCTTTACACCAAGAATTTGATACTAATCTGTTTTTCTACACATTTTCATGTTTTTACTACATATTTTACATAAATTAGCATTTTTATCATTTGCACTATTTTTCAAACTTCCTTTTTGCAAACATGCGTCTGTTATCGACTTTAATTAAACTCAACATTACTTCACCTATAAAGCTTAATTATTTAAATGCTGAGCCAATAGTACTTTCATACTATTTACACAATTTTACTTAAACTTTATTGTCTTGTTGTACACCTTTTCAGTGTTTAAACACATTATTTCAACGATACTGGATCTATAGATATTGTGCAAATCTTTGGCCAGCTGGATCACTCGATTTATTAACCGTAAATTGCTTAGGTGTTTTAAACCAAAAAAAAATTTTTCACAAAAAAAAAATTTAAAAATCTTTGTATGTGGACGTAATTTTTTTGGTATAGAGCTTCATAAATTGTTTTTTTTTATACCCTAAAAGTTTAAGTCTTTAATAATAAAAAGAAAAAGTCTATCAATCGTATTTTTTAGTCCTATCTTTTATTTCAGCCTCAAAACTATCGACTCAAAAAAAAATTATCAACATTATACAGTGTATCACAATGTACAACTTCAAAAATATGAATTTTAGAAAAACAAATTTAAATTAAAAGTTGTAGAAATTTTATCGATTCAAAAGATTGATTATCGGCAATTTATTATTTAAATAATTATGGGTAAATAAGTCAATAAACAAACAGTAATAATCTTATAAATCGTAAACGGAAGTGATACAAAAAAAATTAAGCAAAAAAGATAAGAAATTCAATTATCATTATCTATAATAGAAGTTTATCATAATATCTATATCTATAATAATTATGGGCCTCAAGTGTACGGTTACGGAGATACAGGCCCTAAAGGCTTTTCGCAAAATAGCGGCACTTATTTGTGTTTTTTAAGTTCATTACGTCATACTGCATTTGTCTGTAAAAAAAATAACTTAAAATTATGCATTATGAACCGCTCCCCCAAAAGTACTTTTTTCTGCAGGAGTTATTACAATTAGAGTTGAAAAAATTGCGAGTATTTTATAAAAAAGTATTATCAGACCTTTTTTGTAGACTATTGAATTTCCTTCAAGAAAAATTTGTGTAATTCTTTACATATTTGTCTTTGTCTGTTTGTTAGCTAAACAATTTCAAAGCAGAAAAGTAAAATCTAAACCACATTAGTGTTTAAAGCTTAATTACTCGGAAACGGTTAATCTGCCAAAAAAATTTAATCAGACTTTTTGTGAAGAAAACTAGTGTTCCACAAAAGTTTTCGTTGATAATATTTTTTTGGCTCAATGAGTTATGACGCTAAAATAAGATCAAGACTAAAAAATTCAAAACACGACTGACAGACCTCTTCTTATGGTTAAAACTTTTAGAGTATCTAAAAAAAACTCATTGTTTTTGGTCCAGTCTAATGTATAATTAGATAAGAATGCGCCAATAATAATAAAGAAGTTAATCACTTTTCATAAATAACAGACAGATAAATAAATGAAGAACTTCCAAACCCAAAATTTATTTTCATAAATTTTGGCTGTATAATAAATCTTTTACAAAAATAACGCAAAAGCTTTAAAAACTTGTTCTTCAGTACATAAAATAATTAACTCAAAAACATCACCTTTTTTTTATTTGAAAGTAGTGGGTCAAAGTTAAATATTTTGCTAGCTATTCTACAATTGTTATTATATTTTTTTCAACAAATATGCAAACATAAACAATTTAAATATGTTAAAATTTATCTAAAATTCATAATAGCCAAAACCTACCTTTGATTCCTGCGAGTTAAAAAACAAACCTTTGCTTTCTGTTTGTGAACAAGCAACATTAATCACTCAATAAAGCAGCCAACTTATCTGTGAACTTTCCCTAATAGCACCCACCTTTTATTTCAAATATTTAGAAAAAAAAGCCCACTTACAGCATGTTTTTTTGTGAATAAATCAAGAAAAATTGTAAAATAAGTTTGGCTGAATTAAATAAAAAACCATAAAAGTAGTCTGATTTAGTTTTATTTGAGTAAATAGACGGCTTCTACGATATTTTTCAGCAGAAGAATTTGCGGTATAAAAGTTCGTTTGCCGAAAAAGACAAACATTAACAAATTATCACTGAAAAGAGCTTCAAACTACCATCCCAAAAACTCTAAATGAATTAAAATAAACATTTAATAAAGATAAAATAGTTGACGAGGTAGAAAACAAAAAGTTTTTAAAAAAATCATAAAAATACTTTTAGGCAAAGCAAAGCATCAACTGCTATCATATGTATTTAACACTGAAATTGACTTAGTCAGGTTACTGTTCAGCGATGAGTCTAGGTTTTGTCAATTTTTTAATGGCAAACAAATGAAACAATCTTAAGTATATTGTTACTTTTTTATTTTCATTAAACTTTTTAAATCATTATATTCATTTTTAGAATCTTAAATATTTATCAGGATTTAATTGACACACACGTGTGTTGACATGTGAATAACTCTATTACTTATAAGGGGTCTGCGGGGCAGCAAATGGGTTAAATATTTTTGATTTGTTTAGAAATATCATTGTGATAAACATTTGAAACTTATCAAGTGCATAGTTTTTATTTCAATAAATAAGGAATTAAGTATTAGTTCGTGTGCTGACAAAGCATAATTTGCATAAGCATGGAAAACTGTAACAAGTGATCAATGTGTTAAGTACCTATACGGTAGACTATAACATTAATGTATTTACAAATAACTATTGTAGGTCATTATGAGTCATTTACATAACAGTAAGGCATGTTAAAATAAAATTGAATTAAGTACCTATATGTACTTTGAACATTTTTACAATTTCCAAAATTTGGACTAAGTAGTAAGTACACCAATTTGCTGATCCAATCCGATAACTCACAGCACGTTTATATTTCATTAAATAAAACATAGATTACTGAATAATTAAAAAAATATCACTTACCATTTAGTGCCTTTTGAGCCATTCCAGCACTGGGTTTACTTGAAACAAAAAAATATGTGTAAAACAATGTTTGAACTATACGTGCAAATTTATCAAAAGTGTATAGGTACCATTACAATAATAATTTTAGCTAAACCTGACCATATCAAAAATAAATTTACCTACCTTTGGTGAAAATTAAACAAATAAGTTGATTAGTTATAGACAAAATTATATAAAATGCATACTAGTTAGTATAACGCTCTCTATGATTGATTATGGATATGATAAAACTTCTGTGTAATATATTCTTATCACTTCCCCTGACCCTCACGACTTTTCACTTCAATATTAGAATTTCTAGTGCAAAATAGGTACTTATCACGCCATAGCTAATCTACAACAGTTTTCCAACGAGGTATCGTATTTTAACTAAAATTCGTACAAAGTATAATACATAATTAAATATGTACCTAGTCTAGCGATAATTTTGACGTTGGAATGGGTTTTTAAATTGCTACCGCGTAAGCAACTCACTGTTACTGCCAACGAAAAGCAACTAAACGCACTATGGGAAACGAACATACAAGACAATCCTACATAAACGTGATTCACTGAGTGTTAGCCTTGATTTAAGAGTAGTTTAGACAAAACAATTCAGAGGTAATTATGATTAGATCTAGAATTAGGACTTTTCTGCTAATCTCACACTATTTCACTAAAAAAAGTGAGCATAAGAAAAAGACAACAATTATATACGTTAATCCCAATTTTTTTCAAAAACGAATTGTTTTGCTTATGTGTTTAATTGTACCTAGCTAGTATATATAAGAAAAAAACCAAACTATTAAACTTACAGATTTTTTTGTATAACAAAAGCTTACATTTATCAGGCATAATTACTAATTTTTAAAGCTTTATAAAACGCCACTGAATTTCTTTAAGAGAAACTATAATACAGTCTCGATTATCCGGATCGCGATTTACCGAAACGCGGCGTTATCCGAAACGATCGAGAGTTTTAGATCCGCCGTGTTAACCGAAACAAGTGTAGACAAAACTTCCTATTATCCGAAATTTGCACGTGCACTTCTTAGAAGTAATAAAAATCTGCTTTTTACCAGTGTCAACTTCCGAATCTTTGCCAAAAATTAACTTTTTTTCCAATTACTATAAATATATTACTATGTAGTTTATTTTTCTCTGCATTAAATGACATAATATGTATGTACCTAAATTTTTTAAATAAATTAAGAGTTAATTTGAAATATAATATTGGTTTTATATACTTTTTTTACTCCGTAGTAACCGAATTTTTAGTTATCCGAACTATTAGTAATTAGTTTTGGTTAGACTGACATCTTCAGCGCTTAGAACTACTAAATTACATAGTATATCACTATATATAGTGGCAATATATATATATATATATATATAGTGGCAGTGGCTGACCACTCATTACTCAATAGACTTTTAAAATAAGCTACAACGCTTGCCTTTTTGACATAAAAATGCAACGTTCGTTATTTAATTCAAATTAATTAATTAAAATTAAAGATAATTTGCTACGTGATTGGTTGAAGTTGCGAGGCCAACCAATCAAACATCGTGGTTTTGAATTAAATTGCAATAATTACCTTAATTTCTGTTTTTTTTATTGCCATATGCAATTTCGGACCAAAACTATAAATTATATATTTTAATCTAAGTTTAATATTTATAGTGGCTGAAAACTCAATACTCAATAGGGTTTTAGAATAAGCTACAACGTTTGCCTTTTTGACATAAGTATTAAAATAATATAAGCCTGTTTATTAAAAGAGTGGGTTTATAGCAAATATTTAATTAAAATTAATTAATTAAAATTGAAGATAATTCGTTACGTGAATGGCGGGGGGTGCGAGAACAACAGATTAAACATCTTAATTTTCAATTTAATTGCAATTAACTTAATTTCAGATTAATTTGCGTTTTGTACACCCACTGTATACTAAGTACCAAATAAAACGTTTTAAATAAACAGCCCCATAGGGTCAGACAAAGTTGAAATATTTGTTTTTAGACGTAGAATTTTCATAAAAACAATAATTCTGCACTATTTATAAATTGACAAATAACTTACCTAAACATTTAGTTTGGCCTTTCCCGTTATAAAATTTATTAATTTTTGAAAAATCTGTATTTAATTTTTAGATAATCTCAAATTTGAAAGTGATAGGTTAGCTTTGAGTTTGCGCACTACGTAACATTTGATAAAAAAAATCATGTTATAACTAATATTGCCAACCACATAAAGTCAAATTTGCCAAAATCAAGGTTTACAATTACAACACCAAAGTTTCCATCACACTAATGTCACTTGTCAGATACGTCTTACGTCAAATTACGTCATTCATTACCCGTTTTTGTCATAATCTCGTAGTTGGTTAATTCTCTTAAATATTATAATAAAATGAAAATAACAATTATTACGGTGTTATTTTTAATTACAATTAATTATTCGATATCAGAAAATATATTGGGTTGTGGTGGTTTTGTAAAAAGCCATGTTCCCATTGACTATTCTCGTGTGGAAGTCAAGTTGTAGGTCTTCGTGAGTTCTCCGGTCGTATATTTTATTAATTGTCTTATTCTAGACTTACCAAGCAAGGCATTCTAAAAGACAAGATTAACTGTGCTCCGAATAACGGCTACTATTTTGTGCCTTTGTACGACAAAGGAGATTATATTTTAGAGGTTAAGATTTAGTCTAATAGTTTTTAAATCATAAATAATATAATTGCAGTTGGAACCACCACCAGGTTGGAGCTTTACACCAACTAAGGTTGATCTGGTTGTTGATGGGGTTTCTGATCTTTGCAGTCAAGGCAAAGATATTAATTTCAGTTTTAAGGGGTTTGGTATAACCGGAAAAGTAAGATCTAAACTTCTTTATTATAAGCCGATCTTGTTCGTTTTTCTAATAATGCATGTCTTAGATTGATTTACATGTTAATATCATATCATGTGCTTAGGACATAGTAGGCTAGACAACTTTTATGTTCAAAATCGCATCACCTTTGATCCGTATTTCAATTGTTTTAATATGGTTAATACATTGACGACATTGACGTGGCTTTGACAGCTATCCATGGCTTACGTTGTTTGTAACTACCATCTAATAATAATAATAATAATAAATCCAAACAATTAGACTATAATAATAATAAATCCAAATAAATTATTTGTATTTGGCTGTGGTGTATAGGCGAAAAAACGTGCTTTTACGCCACCAGGTGAGATAAAATTCAATTTCGAGCAGTGTTCCCAACATGAAATTTGATATTTAGCACATTTAAAATTAGTCTACATTATGGTACACAAAATTTTAAGAAATTACAAGAAAACTATATGAGCCTAAAATTTCAAATTAAAATAAGCTTGATCATAGCACAAAAAAAGTGTGGTTTTTGCTTATTTGTAACGTTTTAATTCGGCATACCCAATAAATCAAGAGAAATAAGTTTTGTTTAATCAAAAATTATTTCGGTTTTCCAACACATAAAACACTAATTTTATAGACATTAAATTACGGACACATTAACACTTTTTCGGTTGTTGTCACTATTTGTTATAAACTCGGGGTTTTATTACTTGAATTATTTAGATGTTTACAGTAATGTTGAAAAAATAATATTAATTAGAGTTCCCACCGTTAAATTTTTTTATTATGCAATTCAATTGAAACAATTGAGACTTAATTTTTCCTTACAAGATTAATTATAAATAATCCAGTATTATGAGTAAAAGTCAAAGGATACTATGTACAGTTTTTTATTATTGAAAAAATTATCATAGTAAACTTTGGATATTATTCACTATCATCATTTTTAAATAAAATTACGTGGGAAAATATTGGAGTTTTGCTGTTGTTTTTTGAAGGATACATTTATATTAATTGCAACTAATTCTACTTGGAAATTTTTTTATTATAAAATGTTTAATTAATTCCAATTTTTTCCAAGAATATTTCAATCGTAATCTTCGCTTTGTGATGCACATAGGTACATACTAAGTTATAATGACAGCTTGTAAATGTTCTATTTATTGTTGTAATGACAGATTTTTCAACAATAAACAGTTTTTTGTACTTATTTCACAATGTTGCATTTAAAAATTGAATTGAAGGCTTTTGTGTTTTTTTTTCTATTATTTTTTCTTACTTGAGTCTGTAGTGCTTCTATTTTATTTTTTTTTGTTATGTTTTTCTTGTGTAATTTTTTGTTTCTATTGCATTCTGCTCATTATGTATTTTCTCTTATATTCTTGTATAATAATATATCATTCTTTTCTTTGTTTCTTGTTTGTCTATGTCTTTATCTTATTCATTCTCTTTGCACTCATTGTCCTGTTTTCTTTTTTTTTTAAACTTTTTTTTTTATAAAATAAACATTCTTTATTTGGATAGATATTAACTCTCAGACTGTGTTACGGATATTTATTGGTTATGCAAGATTGTTTTGTAGGTTGAAAGCTTGGGGAGTGATATAGGTCCAGAAGGCATAGTGGTCGAATTAATATCTAAGACAGAAAGCAGGAAAACTTTAACGTCTAAAGGAGGTACTTTCTTCTTTACTCCAGTTTATCCTGGAGATTATGTTGTGAAAATTTCAAGCCAGAGGTAAAGATATTTTGAATGTTTTTGAATAGATTTTTAACAAGGGTTTTAAGATGGAAACTAGAGAAGGATGCAGTTGCCGTCCTTGTTACAGAAGGAAACACTGAATTGGATTCAAAAAGTTTGATTGTTCAAGGATACTCTGTTAGCGGATTTGTCAAAGATGAGGGTGAACCAATAAAGGATAGTATTATAGTTTTATACGCAAAAGACAAAGTAATGTTTTTATAGTTTGTTTTTTTTGCAATTATTACCTAATGGAATTTCAGCTGAACCATAAAGTTAGCGGTTGTGATGTAACATCTTTGCCTAGTTTACAAGGACCAAATAAACCTATTTGTCACGTGAAAACCAATGAACAAGGCATATTTAAATTTGAAACGGTTCCACATGGGAAATACTTTGTGGTACCATACAATGCCGATAGGAATATTTTCTATCAGCCGGACTCAATAGAGTTTGAGGTTGATCATGATGATGTTAAACTTAAAGATGGTTTTGAAATTATTGGATTTAATATAAATGGTCGAGTACTTGCGGCGATAAATGGAAAGGCTTTGGCTCACGCTAAAATACTATCAAATGGCGAAGAAGTTACTCGAACTGATGCTAATGGAGTCTATATGTTGGAAAGAATTAAAGCTGGGATTTACAACTTACAAGCAATTGCAGGTTAACTATTTATATATATCTTTTTAATTTCAATCATAATTTTATTGAGTTATATCTATAGAACTGATATAATTTGCTGTCTGGAAAGTAGTTGTTCTCAGTTTATTAGAGTTAATTTCTGAGGTGCAACTCGAAACAGCGATATTTTTTCTACTTTTTTTAGTGCCGATTACAAAGAGTATTATGTATTTTTTTGTTCATACACTGCTAATTGCAGTTTTGGCGATTGGGTCGGAGTTGTCATTATGCGCAACTGACAAGAAATAGCAAACTCGAAACTGGTATGCTGATTTTCTAGACTATTTATTCTCTCACTATTTTGTTGCCAGGGCTGATTAAACTTATTATTTTGTAAAAGAGTGATGTTAAGTCAGTAACGTTTAAGAAAGCTTCTAACATTTGAAAATTTTGAAGTCATATGTTGTTTATTTTCAATTAAAATTGTATATTTTCACAACCTGTAGATGGTTTCCTCTTCAAAGAGTTATCTCTGAAGATCAAACCGGACAGCAAGATACCAGATTTGATACCAGTTGCTTACAAAGTCTGTGGTATTGTATCAAGTGACAAATCTCAAACGGTTACATTTATGAAAACCGAGAACAATCACGCAACTACGATTTTATCCGACTCGACTACCGGACATTTCTGCGAATTTCTAAGTCCTGGAAAATATAATGTACACGTGGTGGTTGATCCACAAGACGTAAAAAAAGGACTACAGTAGGTAATTCTGCAAAATTATATCTGTCGAACTTTTTTATTTTAGATTTTTCCCAAAAATTCAGACAATTGAGGTGAAGTCTGAACAAACTCAGATGATTTCTTTTTCTCAACTTAAAGCAACGATTGAGGGAAAATTGAAATGTTTTCAGAAAGATGATTGCGAAGATATAACGATTTCGATAAGACCAGTTGAGCAGGCATCTGAAAAAAACACCATTATTCTTGGACATTTTGGTAATTATTTAATTTTTTGTGAAAACTAATTATTATCGTTAAGCTCGCATATAACTCCAAGGCGAGTAGAAAGTGAAAACTGAAAAAAAAAGGCACGACAGTATTTTTCTACTGCTTATCGTAATTCACGGCAAGTTGAAAGGGACAACTGAAGAAAAAAGCATGAAAACAAACAGTATTTCCCTTTCGCTTATCGAAATTGGGTAATTCCATCGTAATTCAAGGCGACTAGAAAGGGAAAACTGAAAAAAAAAGCACGAAAACAGTATTTCCCTTTCGCTTATCGAAATTTTATTGGTTAGCGTCATTCAAGGTGAGTAGAAAGGGAAAACTGAAAAAAAAAGCATGAAAGCAATATTTTGCTTATCGTGATTGGGTAACTCTATTGCTTATCATAATTCAGGGCGAGTAGAAAGGGAAAACTGAAAAAAAAAGCTCAAAAACAATATTTTCCTTTCGCTTATCGTAGTTTTATCGTAATTCAAAATGAGTAGAAAGGGAAAACTGAAAAAAAAGCATGACAACAATATTTTGCTTATCGTGATTGGGTAACTATTGCTTATCATAATTCAGGGCGAGTAGAAAGTGAAAACTGAAAAAAAAACATGACAGCAGTATTTCCCTTTCGCTTATCGTGATTGGGTAACCAAAATTAAGGCGATTAGAAAGGGAAAGCTGAAAAAAAGCATGAACACAATCAGTAATTCTATTGTTTTGTTTTCATTTTAAAGTATCTGTATAAAAATAACAAAGCATTTCCTATTGAATAATTTTACTAAACATTTTGATGTCTAGATGGCAACTTTAGAATTTCGAATATGAATCCTGGGATTTACGATATTACATTAACCGAGAACCGTATGTGTTGGAAGGTCATTAAACAAACCATCAACGTCAATAGCGAACTAGTAGAAGTTCCCCCATTTATTCAAATTGGTTACAATGTATTTTTTACCTCCTCTCATAACACTCAAGTATCCTATAAAATGCCAAATGAGACCAACAAGATAACAGTTCCAATCGCAAGTGGCAAATCCAAAATTTGTTTAGAAAAATCTGGCTTTTACAATTTTGAATTGGATAGCTGTCATAGCTATGAGAACAATATTATCAGTTATAGTACAGAATCTCCAAAGAATGAAATATTTTTAAACGCTGTTAAACACACTCTAACTCTACTGATTGAATCTGAGAGTAAAAAAGAAACTATCACCGCTGCGGTTAGCATTGGTGGAGTTAAACTTCCAACAGAATCTTTGTCGTACACTGAAAATGGTTACGAAATTAAGCTCAATCTCAACCCTGGCGAAACCGCTGTTATTGTTCCACATTCGGACGTTTTATATTTTACCCCACCGATTCTCTCAGTGACTGGCAAATCCGACTGCGAAAATTTGGGAGGACAAGTAAAAGCCGTTTTGGGAGTGGTTTTCCAGGGAAAAATTAAACCTCCACTTCCCGGAGTCCTTGTTACAGTAGAAACTGAAAATTTTGATACTTTAATGGTAGAAACTGACGAAAATGGAGTTTATAAGTTTCCTCCTCTCGATAAATCGAAAACTTATAAAATAGGAGCGAAGAAAGATTCATATGTGCTTGTTGGACCTAATGACCAAGGAGACTTTTTAGCGCATAAATTGGCTGAAATTATTATTGAAGTATTGGATAATATATCAAAAACTCCATTACAGGTAGGTAACATTTAAGGGTGTCTTTCGAATAATTAAACGGACAATGTGAGACACGTTCCGGCTTTTTAGAGCTCATAGATTTTTTTAATCTTCGAGAGGCATGTTTTTGTTTTTTGAAAGCACGTATAATTTTTTTTGTGTTTGTGACTTTTAGGGTACTTTACTGTCATTGTCTGGCGGCGACAGCTACCGAAGTAACTTGCAAACGGACGAAAATGGTAAAATAAGTTTTCATTCGTTAAGTCCTGGAGAGTATTTCTTAAGGCCAATGATGAAAGAGTACAGTTTTGAGCCCGCATCGAAAATTGTGACCGTTAATGAAGGCGAGACAGTAAATGTACAATTAACGTAAGTTTTTAGTACGTTTGTTTGAAAGGCTGGTTAATACGATTTTTTTTTGTAGAGGGAAACGTGTAGCATATAGTGCTTATGGAGTTGTAACTTCTCTGAATCGCGAACCAGAAGAGCGCGTGAGTGTCGTAGCTATGGGTGTAGGAAACTGTAGTCACTTTTCTGAAGAGTCTACAAGTGAGGCGAGTGGTCAGTTTCGAATTCGAGGTCTTCAGCCTTATTGCTCTTATGATATCACAATAAAAAATCATCTAGATGGTAGCAGATTTACTATAGAACGGAGCGCTCCTAAAGTGATTCATATTGAAAGTGTGACGTCAGACATTTTGGCATTACAACTTGTTATATTCCGACCTTTGGCGCAAATGGATGTTCTTGTTAATGTATATGCGAAGAATCCAGATCATTACAAAACACTTCGTTTAAAAATCATTCCTGAATCTTCTCCATCGAATGCTGTCTATTCAGGTCGAGTTGATACGTCATCACTTACACTAACTTCAGATAGCAATCATGGAGTTTTAATCCATATTCCGCCTTTACCGCTAGATGGCAAGACCTACTCAGTTCATCTGGAATCAAGCTTGAATAATAGACTCGAACCAGAAGCAGAGCATTTTACAGCAAACTCATCTTTCCAATATGTGCAATTGAACTTTATAGTGAAAAGTAATATAAGTGAGCAAGACATTAAGCAAACTTCGATTTCGACACTTATTTTTATATTTACAATAATGTTAGCCGTCTACAATATTGATAAAATTAGTCAATTTTTAAAAGATATTTTAGGCAATTATGTAAGCGATTTGGTCAGTTCAACAATGAAAAAGAGTCCACAGACTGATTATACTGTTGATAACGTTGACATCGACCAAATCGTACAAAGTATTAATGCTGTGAAGAAAAAACCTAAGGCCAGAAGAGTTATGTAATTTATAATTTACTTTGTTAATAAAACTTTTTATTGTTTATATATCTTCCTTATCATTATCAGTCAAGGTTGAATATAATTATTTTAGAATAGCACAAAAAAAGTTAATCAAGGAATTAAAATTGGACTGAAATATACAGAGTAGCTTACAAAAAATAACCTTACTAATCATAAATAAACTATATAAATCTCTGATGCAATCAGTACTGAATTTTTGAGCTTATTTTGGCTTTTAGTTATAACTTTTTTTTTATTATTGGTTAAGCTTAATAAGTGTTTTTTTAGAACATTTTGTATAAAAATTAAATATTTAATCCTATGTAGCTCTGCCAAAGATTAGCTGTGCGTAAAATATGTTGGCACAAAAGTACGTATTTGGGAGAAATTTGTATTACCGCTTGCCTAACATTTGCGCTTAAAAAGTACGCATTATTTTTGATTGAATTGTTTCAAAAGAAAAATCAACAAAACAATGTATTGTCAAAGTTGACGGTTGAATTCGCGGAAATCACTTTTACTTTAATTTTTATTATTTAGATATACTAGTTCTAATAAAATAACGTTATATTGCCGTTCTTAAAATTCTGTTTTTATAATCCGCTATTACGTTATATCTCATCTGTGCCGTTTGTCTGAAGAAGAAAAGCTAAAGATTTATAGCGTTTTGGCTAGTGGTCATTGTTAGACCATTAGCATTTGCAACAAAGAAAAGATCATATAACGTTATTCTATTTGGGCTACAATACTTTTGTTTTCATAAACATTTTAAGATGAATTTATAAAATTGTAAAAAATTGCAATAAAATCTATTTATTACACTGTCGTTTTATTTTAAAGTTGCCATATTTAAGCTTTTTGTCTTTTTTTTATAATAAAAATTTGAAAAAAAACATAACGTTATATGGGCGTTTTCAAAATTCTGCTTTTATAATCCGTTATTACTGAGCAATTCATCACAAATGAGAATAATTAAAATTATATAATAAAAAATTAGCATTTATTTATTAGGTAATTAAATTAAATTTAAAATGTTATTTATTTAATTTATAGAATAATTGAATTACTTGCCGCATTCGGCTACAAATAATTTTGTAATAAAACCTTGCGAAAAAAATTACATATATACATTTATTGTCAAAAAGAGTTTATAGACAAATTTAGAATTAACAACAGTCGTGTAGCTGCCTGATTCAAATTTCTTTTATAAGTGTAGATATTTTTTTACACAGGAAACTTCTATAGCGACATCTATTAGAAGCTGGCTTTACTTTAAATATGAGAAACCAGGTGTCTACATGTGTGGAATTAGAGCACTTTATATGTGACCTAATAAAAAATAAGAGTGAATTCTTATTTTTCTATGTGTTGGTAGAAAGATAGATAACATTGCATATTATAGATATGCGTTTGAGAAGAAAAGCGCTAACGTGACAACTTAGTTGTTCAATCAAATCAGTCATATACGTTATATCTCAATTTGTATCTATCAAAATCAATATCTGTCATTTAGTGAATTATATGCATTATAATCGAGTTTCTCTTCTTTTATGTATCGTTTTTTTTATGATTCTTATATAATTTAACATTGAATATTGAAATAAACAGTTAAAAATAATATTTTATGAATTTATAGTCTTTACTTACTCCTATCGACCACGCTGTCATAAAAAATGATTAATTTTTTCCAGGCAGAGAGCTGATTATTGGCTTTTATTTAGAAGTGATGACAAAAGTTCAAAGATTATTACCATTGACTCATCTTTTGCTTATAATTATGTTCAGGGTTTATACGTAAAAACAGCTTTTTTTAAACTTTTTTAAATTTTTTGTGTTACATTTTTTCGGATTTTGATTTTGATAATAATTTAAACAAGAATTTTTTTAACTAAAATTAAGATAGTACAGGTTATAGAAGAGCGATTTACTCTTGTCCATAATGCATAATTTTAAGCTATTTTTTTTTACAGATAGGTGCAGTATGACGTAATGAAGTTAAAAACACAAAATACTTTAAATCTTAATAAATCGTAAACGGTAAGTAATACGAAAAAAATTTTCGATAAAAAAAATTTAAAATTTAATTACCTATAACAAAAATTTATATAATTATAGGCCTTAAGTGCACGCTTACAAAGCTACAGGCTTAAACGGTTATTTGCAAAATGGCGGCACTTCCACCCGCTTTATTTGTAAGTATTTTGAGTTATTAGGTTTATTACGTCATACTGCACCTATCTGTAAAAAAAAATGTAATTAGAGTTCTGCAAGACAAATTCCTCTATTTTCTGTACTAAAATTTTTAAAAAGCAATTATTACTAAATTTTTTATGTGGTGTTTTGATTCTATTATCATCACCGTCTATTGTATTAGCCTTATAACTCTAACTAGGTTTGCGAGGCAAGCTGCTAAATTTTCCAGACTATTTAATTATTTAATGTCTTATGTTAGCGATTTGTACTCCAGGCATTTCTACCTGGAGTAAATTTTCTTGTTAAAAGCAGCAATTAGGCGTTATTTATGTATTAGAAGTCGCATACCCATAGCCGTCTAGAAAGAAAGAGATAGACAAATTGTCAATAAACAAAAATGACAAAAGTTTTTATAATAAAAAATCTTCAGAAGTTAGATTTTACATTTATATGAAAAAAATACATATTTTAATCTAATAAATTTTATCAAAAATAAACTTATTATTAAAAAATATAGATTCAAATAAATGCTATACAATAACAATGATATTGCAATTGCAAATGCTTATAATATAGTAAATAATTGGTAAACAATATTATATTGTTTTAATATTATTATTCGACTTCATTATTGAGATAATAAATTTAATATTTTTTGTCCATCTGCTTTTTCCATTCTAAACCATCTGCTACTTCTCATTTATTTTATTGAAGGTAAACTTAGATCCAATTAGTCTAATTTTTATACAAAAAATGTTTAAAAAAATTAATTTTATTAATTAATTTAATCATTATATTATATAATATATTTTCTCAAATATTAAGGCCTTATATTGTGCCACTCATTATATACAGTGTGAGCCAGAGTAAAATATTTTTAAAAACATTTTGCACTCAACATTCTCCCATATAGGTGTTTTTATTGTGCAAACAAACGCGTCAAAAAAACTTTTTTTTAAGGAGAAAATTTTTAATAAAAATATTTTTTTCAAATCAATCCCACAGAAATCTTATTTCTGATATTAAAAATGCTTGATTTTCAATACTTAACATTTAATAATTTTTTGACAAAAATGTCTGTAATTTATTGCTACAGTTTTAACGTCGCTTCTTGTTCTTAAATATTAATAAAACAACGACTAACTATTACGTCAGTTATTTTTTGAATACAAACTTTTGTTTAATAAAAATCTACAATGTTATGAGGATAAGATTGTGACAATAGAATAGATTTTTTTGATATTAATATGCTTTTATAATTTTTTTTTCTTAAATGTAGAAAAAATAGGCTAGGAGCTGAACTTTGCTAATATCTGAAATAAATATTTGTTTTTCTGTTTTAATTAAGCAACTAATATAATTGCAAAAGCCTGTTCCGTTGTATATCATTGAGAGAGAGAGAATTACAGTTTATTAAAAAATAGATAGATAAGTTTTATTGACACACGTACTTAATTAGTAAAAAATAACAATATTTGTCTACTCATAATAAATAATATTTGTTCCCTTTCTGTCAGAAAGCTATCGACCTGAATACTTTGGCTATTCAAAATTTATTTTGACAAAGTGAAGTAAAATGTCTTTTTGAAACTTTTTTCGCAAAGGACTTTTAGACTGTATGAAACTTAGATAATTATTTCAAATGTTGAAACAGCTTTCTTCAAATGTATCCTTAATAAAATAAATTTGACAAAATTCTACTACAGTAACTAATTGTTTACCATACAGTTTTTTGATTTTCAAACTTTATTTTAAAAGAATTTATGGCACTTTAGGAGTTAAGACACCTGTAGAGTGTAGACACAATTAAATTTAAAAGTTTTTGGTAGTCTAAATCCTTAGATCTCATAGCAAATGGAGACACTGTTTCTACATCTTATCTAACAAATATTTAAAATTTGATTTATTTTGTTTATAAGACAAATGCCATTCAAAACATTTTGTTTTAGAAGACTGGTCTTATTAAAAATAAGCTTCTTAAAGTATTATTTGACAGAGTCATATTAATAAGTCAATGTTTTTCTGTTAGAGAAGGTTTTCTTCCAGTCGCGGCTTTCCACTGATTAGAAAAACGTAGTTATTAGAGCTTTTGCTTATTTTTGAAGACTGAACTAAAAATTGTCAAAAATTAAAATGGCTTATACGCTAAAGTTGAATGCTTTTTGATATGTAAAATAAAATTATCTATATTTCCCAAAATCTATCTAAAAGAATAGTTACAGCATTTTGAAATACAAAAAATTATGAAAAATTGAGATAATTTCAACAAAAAGCACGTTATCACAAAATAATAATTCATTTGAACTAAAATTGACGAAAAACGTCTTTTTTTGTTATTTTTTCTTACTTTTAAAAATTAAGAATGGTAGCGACTGTCATAGAACAATTAAAAAAATTGTATTTGGCGCATCCACCATTTTTCAACTATTTTATCAAAGTCTATAAAATATTAGAAAATAATGACCCATTTGAACCAAAATTGAAAAAAACGTTTTCTTTTTGTGCTATTTTCTTTTACTTTTATAGTTGAAAAAAGATAACAATTGATATACTACTGATAGAGAGTTTAAAGATTAATACAAAAACTAAAGTTTCTTATAATAGAATTGGTCATTTCTTAAAAACTATAAGGAATATGAAAATGCAGTATTCTCTGTTTGTTTTCTATCAGTTTTTTAATGTTTTGTTTTAATAAATTATAACAATTAGACTTGAAATAAAAATTTAAAAAAAAAAGCTAAAAGAATAGAAAATCGGTTAACAAAATCAAAAATTTTCAAACATTAAAATAGCCCAAATACTGAAATTGAATTTTTTTTGATAAATACGTCAAGATTATTTTTACTTTATTTAGTCTATCTGAAAGAATTAAAGAGTTACAGCACTTTAAAACCTAATAAAATTGCAAAAAATAGAGATAATTTTAACAAAAAGCACGTTATATCAGAAAATAATAACTCATTTGACTACAATTAAAAAAAAAACGTTGTTTTTTGTTATTTTTCTTTTACTTTTATAGTTTAAGAATGATAACGATTGATATAGAACCGATAGAGAGCGTAAAAAATATTATATTTAGCGCCTCCGCCATTTTTAACCTTTATATTAAAAATTATGTTTTCTTATAAATTGATCTTTCTATTGATCTTATAGATTTTTTTTGTAATAAGTTTAGTAACTTAGAAATTTAATGCAATAGAAACACACCTGATAAAAAAAAATATTTTACGCCTCTACTATTTTTATTAAAAACAATGATTTTTTATAAATGTGCAACTTTTTATTGCTTTTAAAGATATTAAGATGAAGATTTCTCTGTTTGCTTTCTATTAGTTTTTAGCGATTTTTTGGAAATTTAACAATCGGACCAAAAATAAAGATTCAAAAAATTCAAATCTTTCAAAAAATTAAAAATTAAACTGGCTTATATGCTAAAATAGAATCTTGTTTTTTTAAATTGTTGTTTAAGACTTTATAACACAATTTACAGAAAAAATTATTATAGATAAAGCAAAAAAATAATAAAAGTAATAGATCTAAAAAAAAAAGTGAAACAGTAAGACTGAAATATAAATATCAACAGATGAAATAACTAATTACCAAATATAGAAAAAGATAATAAATAAAACATATTTCTATACAAAAAAATAAAACAATTTAAGTAATTGTTTACTAAGCAAGTTATTAAGTAATAATAAATCAAAATTGATTCAATTTATTAATATAAACATTTATAAGTCACTGTACTATACAGCTTCCTCAAAAACTCCACGTAGCCCCTTCAAACATTATAGGAAGTATTTCTCGCCTTTAAGCTCCAAATCCGGAAGCAACTTAATGATCAAAAAATAAACTTTCAACTTAAAAAAATTCTTTATAAAATTTATACAAAACATAAGAACTTATTACCAATTTAATGGCAATTTAGAAGCTGCTTGCCAAACTGAAACCAACATTTTAATCAAAATAACTCCTTAAGTTGCCACAATTCTGTTATGAAATTCGGCAACTTTGGCGCTGAAAATGCCCAAATCTTTTTAAAAATTAAACCTGCAGCAACAGTTTTAGATGTTTTTAAGAATAATCTCTGCTTTAGGAAGTTTTACACAACTTCTTCGACAGCAGAAAACCAATACTCCTTATAAGAGAGCCGACCTTTTCTAATTTTTTACAAATTCTCAAAAAGTGTTCACAAACTCAACCAATTTTGCTCAAACTAAATCTAAAATTTTGATCATATCTTTGCTATTGTAAATCGCCGCGATAACAAAATCTATATATATAAAAGAAGGTCTGTTAGTTACTCTACTTATAACTCAAGAACGGCTTTACCGATATGGTTGAAAATTGGTGAGGTGGTAGTTTAGAGCCAGGAGAATGCTATAGGATACTTTTTATTCCAGAAACCACCCTCTAAAGAGGGGTGAAAGTCAAATGTGAAATGCGATGTCGGAAACGTTCGGTGAGGCTCGGCAAATTACCGTTCCAAATAAATCGATCCACTCCCCCACCACCAACCAAAGTTGGACCGTGCGTTTACATGTTAAGTGCACTACCCACTCTTTAGTTGGCCACTGACGACTCAACGGCACAGTACAATTTCATTGGAAGCGACGAAATTGGACTGAATTTGATGGAATTGAATCGTGTGTGTGCATGACCGATTAAGTTGGTTTGGTGCGACTGAATTGTACGATTTTGTCTTACTGCGCCGTTGGATCGTTACTGGCCGTCTTTAATCGTCTTCCATGAGACAACTTCCCATATAACAACTTTGGGTGAAAGTTTGTATGGAAAATTATGATGACTGGATTTGAATGAAAAGAATAGAATACTTTTTATTAACAAAGAGATAAAAAGAGGTGGAATAAGAAAAAAAAATGACAAGTACCAATATTAGTATGATTTTCAAAAATTTTAGATTGTTTATTTTAAAAATAATATCTATGTTTAAATCCGAAAGTTTAGAAGTAAAATATTATCATTCCTTGATAGGGCGGAAAGAGGGCAAAATGTCTAAAGATTGATGTCGTTTTCATAATTTTTCCCATAAATTGCCTAAGTTCTCAAAAAAAAATAAATAGGTATGTTTCCAGCTTTCTAAAAAATTACTCTTAGGAGGATGAAAAGAGAGTGTTCTAGGGATAAAAATGTAAGAAAACGATATGGGTATTTTCGAGGAATTTCAGGTCGTTGATTTTGAAAATGATATTTAAGTTAAAGAGGGTTATAAAATGAATGTGATGAAGGTAATAAATGTGAATAATTAATTTGGATATCATTTTTATAGTTTTTGGGGTCGTTTATTTTAAAAATCTATATCTATTTATGACCGATCTGGCTGAAAATTGGTGGAGTGGTTGTTTAGAACCAGTAGCCTAACAAAGAATATTTTTTATCCCATTCCGTGTGACGTGACATACAATATAAAACGTAAACGCATCTGACATATAATAACAAAACAAATGACAAAAAAAATAAAAATAAAAAATAAAATAACAAAACTAAAGCGGAACAAAGTTCGCCGGGCCAGCTAGTTATTAATATTAGTCTCTGTAGCAATGACGTTTTCATGAAGAAACTGGTCAGTAATAACCTCACACATAAAATCAAATAGAAAATTTTTGACAGTTTTGACTTATCTTTGGCTTAAAGATTTGTTCACACAAAAGTAACATTACTGGTATTAAGGATAAATTCGTCAAGAGATCAAAACTTTTACTATCACTTTGATCAAGTTTTCAACAGACTTCCAAAAAATGTCAGAGTAGCGGTAAACAAATGATTTTGAACGGTTATATTTTTCTCAGTGTCAGTAAATGACCTTAAAAGCTTTTTGGGCATTAGAAACGTTGCCAGTAATACATGTAGAAAACTTGAATGCTTTCGGACGGAAACTGCTTCTGATGGATGGTAGATCTTGAATAAACTGGCGTAGATCAAACACCAGTTTCTGGTTTAATTACTATTAAGTAATTAATGTTAATTAATTATTTGAATTTTTGCTTGGTGTTATGTGCCAAGCAGTTTTTAATTGCGACATCTGTAGCTGGATAATAAAATCAAAAATATAAACAAATTTTGATTTAAGTTTATGTGTTTTCAGAGCTTTTGTTGATGATTTAAGTTGTGAAGAGTTCTTATTGAGTGAGATTAAATAATTTATAATAACATAGTATTGGAAAAGTTTCAACTGCCTTACTAATCCATTATAAGTGTCAAAATGCAGTGTAATTTTATTATTGAATTTAGTTGTTTATCTGCGCGGGCGGTACTATCTATATTTGCTATCGACAACACTATTGAAAGTTAGTATATTCGGTGCGTCCATAAAATGCGCTGATCGGCAGGATATTTTCTAATCAGCGGTTATGTATGTCGTGAGCTTATTTGAATTGAACTTTGTGTAAATTTTAGTAATGATCTTTTTCCGTCTATTAACTATTATAGGAGTTTGTTTTTGTTACGAGTATGAGTTCGACAGTGATATCCTAACTCTTAAGCCTTGGGGAGTTGACCAGTGTAGCGTTTCCAAAAATCAAACTTGTGCCGAAAAAACAAACTCTTGTGTTTTGAATTGTACATCGCTCGAATACTGTGTAATTAGAGCGGCTGTTTTACTACCACAAAATTCAAGCTATATAGCAAACTTGAACGAGGTGAAGGCTCCAAATTTTTATTACTACTTTTATAAAATTATAAATCAGAAATTTCCTAAAATAGATTTCTGAATAGCTCTAATTCAATACCTTAACCGGTATTAACAATAGATTACTATCTTTGACACAATTATCTAATTTTATCTTTCAAGATTAAAAATCAGTTTGAGAACAAAAAGCAATGTTTAAGTGATTCACCATACTTAAAAAAATATTTTCTATTAAAAAAAATAATGACATAGATACTCAACTAGTTCATTTTTTTTAAATTTTAAATCAAGATACAAATAAGAGCCTATTAAACAATTTCAAATAATAAAAAGATCACTCAAATCTTTCTTCAAACAAAACTTTGATTTTTTTAGAGATACCTCTTAAATTTATTGGCAGTCATAAATTAATCACAGTCAAAATCAAATTTCCTTCCTTTACTTCATTATTTCATAATAAATCAAGTAGACTCTGACAAATTTTGAAACACAGTGTTTTGTTTAGTAATCTCAAATTGTTATTCTAATAAGAGCTTTATTTGAAATTTTATTTTTCTGTTGAGCTAAGTACTTTTTACTTTATAAATAAGGATTTCTATATGATATCGTGGAAAAAGCATTGTGATTTCTTTTATTTGGCTATTTTTATTCTATTGCACATTTGTTTTTGTTTTTTATTTATTGAATCTTTTTGTCTTAATTTTCGATGTTTTTCTGTTGTAATAAAATATAGTTTATTTCTGCTTTTTGTTTTACTACTTAGAATATTTCATACCAGATTTGATTTAGTTCTTTTACATTTTAGTTTCCAAAGTTCTTTCAACTTCAAATTTAATTTTTTCTATTATTTACTTTTATGGCTTTTTTTTTTGTTTGATTTTTGTTGTCGTTGTCTAAAGCAAGCTTTCTTTTTGATGCATTTTTAATTTTATTATTTTTTTATGTATGTTTGTTTTTTATCTATAGTTTTCAGTTTATTAAAACCATATGATTTTGAAGAGATAATCTACTATAGTTGTCGCTTCTAAAAAATGTTATTTGTTTAGGTTGAAACAGTACTAACCGCAGCTGCCGCTGAAGCTAACCTGAACATGTCGTTCCAGTTTTTAGATGATGACTGTAGACAGGAGCTGGCAACTCAGAAAATAATTACTGCTAGTTTAGAATGTGCCGATGTGATATTTGGACCAATTTGTGATTACTGCTTAGCAAGTGTTGGAAGAGTAGCAAAATACATCGGTAATTTTGGTATTCCAGTGATCACAAGTGGAGGGTTCGCTTCTGATTTTACCAAGGAAAAAAGAAGCTGTGAAGATGAGTTTTATATGACTGTGAATACCGGCTCTGGAGATTATAGATCATTCGCGGAGTTTTTTCATTTGATGGTTAACACTTTTGGGTGGGCAAAGTTTGCGTTTATGTACGAAAAGAACTATGTAACTGAAGTT
This sequence comes from Lagria hirta, assembly GCA_947359425.1. Lineage (NCBI taxonomy): Eukaryota > Metazoa > Arthropoda > Insecta > Coleoptera > Tenebrionidae > Lagria > Lagria hirta. The sequence continues at coordinate 5,439,581 of OX375799.1, forward strand.
GGTGGTAATAGTGCTTGTCAATTATTTATGGGTGCAATTATTGAAGAAGTTAAATACAGAAACAAATTTGAGTATCATGATGGAGATCTTGTTCTGCTCAAATTGAGTCACAGCGAATATCTACGTACAGTAATTGGAGTCGATTATGGAAGTGAGTATACCAATACATCTTAAAAAACAAAATCTATGGATTAAAACATCAACACTTTCATTGTTCTCTATGGTCTTCAAAGCTTATCTTTCACTGCCAGGTTTATGGTAGCTTTGCTTAGGATTCAGGATTGTTATCAACGTGAACGTAGTCGTCAAAATTGTATCCGACAAAAGTAAACCCTTCTAATAAACTATTCACACAGTTTTTCCGCTTGCCGAAAAGTTTGTTTATTCTGTAAGATCTCGAGAAGTTTCTCGACCAAGTGCAAAATAAAACCCAAGTATGCAAAATTGTTTTCAAGGTTTTATTCATCTCCTGATATGACCAGTTGCTAGTCCAGATTTCGAGATCTAATAAACAAACTTTTTGAACCAAAAGTTTGTTTATTGGAGCTCAAGAGATTTTTCGACCACCAAGTGCAAGATAAAACTCAAGTGTGCAAAAGTTTTTTGAAGATTTGACCATTTGCTAGTCCAAACAGCTTTCAAGATCTAATAAACAAACTTTTTGGAAAGTGGTAAAACTGTGCGAATAGATTATTGTGCCAAAAATTCTAAACTAATCAATTAATCTTCTAATGAAGTATTGATTATACCTAATTGGCGGGCAGTTGTGTCACATTCTTACAACATCTTAATTTTTTGATTACTCTATTAGCAGCAACTTTTTTTCTGTCAATTAAATTCGCTGTTACCATTAAAGCAAATCAGCAAATGACAAAAAACTGCATTCAGTAATTTAGTCATTTGCTAATTTTCTATAACCGGAAGTTGGTTATAATTCATTGGCAATTATCCACCTGGAGCAGTGGATAATTATAATTATCCACTAGTGGGGGCATTTGCTTGACAAGTAGTTGTTTTAAGTTTATTGGTGCGAGAAGAAGTTGACAGGTTGTTCTACTCTTGGTGTTGGTTTATTGTAGACTATGGACCACAGCAGTCAATCACAAATCAATAGCTTGATTATTTTCTTGTTCTGATGACGTTTTTTCTGATGGGATGCAAATCGTCAACAATCTTTCAAAATTCTTCTACTGGATTTTTTCGAAATTTTGAAAGTTTTAGTCTGTGAAAAGTATTCTTCTCCAAAACTGATAAATGGCTGGCTTGTACAACGCTAAAAGTCGATTTATTTTGAGAAGAATTCTCAGCTTTTTGGAGTAGTTGCCTTAATTGTTTTTCTCTTATTTTACAAAACGGCGGCAATTTTTTGTGGCTGTCTTTTCCGAAAAGTTTTGAAAGTTTTTTCTCTTTATTATCATTGCAATGATTTTTTGATTTTTGATTGAGATGTTTAAGGTTTGTTTTTCGTTATATATCCTTTGAATAGAGGTTCTAACGAGTAGTTTTCTTAATTTATCTTTGGCTTGTTGTGTGTCTTAAAATTATACCTTGTTTGAAGAACAAAAAGTCGTTAGCTATTGCACTATATCAGGATATTAGTGCAAGATTTCAGCGTTAAGAATAGTGCGGCTTTTGATCAAAGAAGACAATTACAAAATTGAAATAAATAGATGTTTTTGTTGATCACAACTGGCCATTCTCTGTTTTGTTTATTATAAACAAGTACGCACGTGTCAGTTAAATCACGTGTAGTATAGATTAGATTGGATTTTTATCGCGAGCCAAAATGTTACGAAAGATTAGGAGATTATTTACGTTTTAGTGTTACGAGCTAAAAGAGAACAGAGCTTAAGAATGGTCTATTTAGATTAATAATCAATGAAAAAAGCTTAAAATAAACTTTCACAATCAGATCAGTTAAAAATATCATATCTATGATATTATATCTAAAATCTGACAGTGAAACAAAATGATTTTAACTCTGTATGTCTACGATTTATTTATTTAGAGATTTTTGTTTTAGTAATTTTAACTTGCACGAGTGAGGAACAATTGCGCGATTTTGCAATAGAAGCTTACAAATTAAACATGATGGAAAGTGGAGAATACACCGTTTTCAACTTTGCAACCTACAATAAGTATGTATAAGCAAACAAAAAAGAAAATAACATTTTGCATTTATTTAAGAACATTTTAGTGCAAAGAACGCTTCAAAGCCGTGGTATGACGAAAATGATTCAGATGAACGAAATGAAATGGCCAGAAAAGCATTTCGTTCAATATTTACTTTTACTATCGCCGAGGAAGCAAACTTTCCCATTGTTCAACAGCAACAGAGACGAGGCTCTATCTACGTCGATGGGTTCTACGATGGAGTATTACTTCTGGCTAATGCGCTCAATAAAACTTTTCAGAATGAATCCGAAGATCTTACAGGTTACAATATTGTCAAAAATATGATGGGTACTACATTCACAGGTTCACTTTTATCTTTCAATATGCAACACGTTTTGAGACCAATTTTATCTACGTAAACTCAAACTTGCTCACCTCGCATCAGAAGATTCAGTATTTTTCTATAATTATTAATAAATATAGCAAATACTAAAATGACTGCACGATTAGTTCCGCAAAGATGCTGTCTCAAAAGAAAAGCTGTTATTTTTATCTCTCTGCATTGGATGATTTAGGTTCCGCGCCTGATGTTTTGTTTCATGTTGACTTATACAACGCTTACAGCAATTATGTATTCTTTCTGTAACACAACACCGCACACCGTTGGGATAGCCAGCTAACGGTATTTATTAGTAATCTAATTTGCTTCAGAAACACAGTGGACTTAATAAACCTGTAGTCAACTTTCAAATTAAACCGCTTAGGTACAAAATTTCAATTAGTTTTTGCTAAATCGATATTGAGTAAAAAATAAAACTTATAGGCTTTTCTACACTTTCAGTTTTGTGTTTTCACTGCAAACACATCATCGACATATCTAACCCACTTTTTTTAGAAAATAATCGAAAATAATTGTTTAATTAGCAGCTGGTCTCAAAACTGATGCTGACTCAACTATAATTAATATTATAATAAACTGTTCTAGGAAAGAATGGCAAAGTTACAATTAATTGCAACGGCCAAAGAGTATCTAATTATGTTTTGCTTCAATCAGATAAAGACACTGATGAATACAAAATAGTCGCAGAGTATTCAAACGAAAACAAAACTATATTTGTTTGGAATGTCGAATGGATGAATGGAAAAGTCCCTCTGGATGCCCCAACTTGTGGTTATGATATGTCTTTGTGCCCAAGTAAGATAGTTTAAATTTTTTTTTATTAAAATGGGTTGAAGTTGAAAGAGGTACTATTCAGTACCACTCTTGTACCATCCGCTTTTTTTTTATAAACAAAATAAAGTTGAATTATTAATAATTAATTTCAAACCAATAAAAAACTTAAAGTCTTCCCATATAAATTTATTTTTCAATAAATGAAAAATTGATTTTTGTATATTCTTATAATATAATATATAATTGTATATTCTTGGTATGTACATTTTTAATCAATTACTGTTTTAGAATTACAGAAAAGTGGTAAAACTGCCCTAAATTGCATTTTACAAGGTTCTAAAATTGATTAAAACGTTTCTAACATAGACAGTTGACTAAAAAAATTCTAGACATGAGTTTATTAATTGAGAGTTTATCTCTTTGTGTAATTCAAGCAAAAGCGGATATTTGTGTAATAAAAGGGTTATTAATTAAGCTATTAATTAGTTTGACAGATTTGAGTAGATCCAAATATTTGTGAATAATGACGTTCTAAATTATTCAATAGCTTTGATAAGGTTGAATTGTAAGAGCTCCAGCTAATTTCGTTTGGTTTCCAATTTTGTTCATCAATTATTATGAATCACTTTTATGATTTCCTTACCGAATTAATCAATTGATTAAAACCTTTTTGTGTACAAATTGTAACAATTTAAATATACAATCATTTATGATATAATTTTAAATTTATAGAGTATGACATCGTTAAAATTCTTCTCATTACTCTTATCCTTGTATTATCTCTGGGAATGTCTATTGTTGCTATTATTCTGTATCGGTAAGTTTGTTAATGATGTTATTAGATGACAAATCAAAATAACAACGTCTTGAAATTTTTTAGACACTTCAAGCTTAAGAGAGCTATTTATTCTATGGCCTGGAAAGTCAATTACGATGATATTCTACTTCTTCCAAATAAACCAAGAAGTAGTCTGCAATCGACTACGTCGTCCTGGCGCAGAGGGAGTCAAATTGTAAGAATATAAAGTAGATTTGTGTTAAATTTTCAAACCTCCGACCTAATCAAATTTATATGCCAAAAATAAGTGCTAAAATTTGCAATTATAGCTTTTATTTGCAACATTTTTACTATTAATTAGTTTTTGTATATAATCTGTCAGTGGGCGAAACAACTTTTTTTTGAAAGATAGAGGCGTTACTATCGTTTAATCTGATAACCTACGATTTTTTTTGCGTGTCAACCAAGCAAAAAGTCTCTAAAAAGTGTTACCAACACAAACAGTCATTGCTGATCACGCTGTATATATATAACTGCTTATTCTGATTAATATCATTTTTTAATGTGAAACATCTATAACCGCGAGCATTCCGTGGCGACGCAATTCTTCGATTCACCTCCTTGCAACACCGAGCGACCGAGCTTGGATACTTCAGTTAAAATCTATATTCTTTGGCAACCAATCGGCACAGAAATACCGCCAGAGGCAACGTCGAAAATTACTATTGCTGATATCACTGATAAATTTTTTGAGTTTTGAATTTTTTTATTTAATAAAAATAAATGATTATTAAATAAACAGTCATTATTTTCAGAAAAAAACTAGTAATATTAATTTTTTTTATTAAACCATATTTTTTTTTTTAAATTAAAAGTTTGCTTTTAAGTTTGCAACTTTTTTTTCTTTATACGATTATCGCATTATTTGTCCACTTACAAATAATTTGACTTATTATCAAGATTATAGATATTTTAAGTGTTTTCTTGTCTCTGATAATGAGTTTAAATTAAAATTTTATTAAAGTTGCTTTGGTTTTATATGTTTTGAATAAGATTTGAAAGTTGGTACTTCTAAGCGTTGGAAGTTTATTAAATCATATTACGTTTTTAAGAAAAACTGAAATAAAAGAATTTTTGTGATACAATACTATCATCAGGCAGTAATCATATATGATAAAAATTTATTAAAATTCAACGTTTGAAATGATTCTGGTAAAATTATTTTACTTTTGGGAAATTTTGAATTAATGTTTTTTTCAGAAGTGAAGCTGAAATGAACTGTAATATAAACTTACTGCAAAAACAAAAACGTTGTTTATCTCAAAAGGAAAAAAATTAAATTGTGTTTACAACTCTTATTTTTTATTTTATTTGTATCTCGGCTATAAAAATGATTATAAGAGTTTTTGCCAAAAAACATCGTAAATGGAAAACAAAAATTTTATTGTACTCAAGACGTTTTAATTTTTTTTTTGATTAATGAATTTTGTAAAAACAAATTTTTTAACTAGGCTATATTGTCATGGCTTAGGCTTCTGTTTATCGATTCTTGAACATACGTCCCTTCGTCCAAAACAATTTTTCAAACTATATTAGAAACGTCAATTGGCTCATCTATCATTATTAGCCCTAATGGTTTGAATTTACTTTTCAATTATATAGTGTCTTTTTGATAAAAACATAGAAATTACGAATACTGGATGGAGTATAACTACAGTTATACTCAACTTAAAATCAACTACAGTGCCGTTTCGGCATTGAAACTAAAATAAGATATTCGTTATGATATGTGACTATTGAGTTTAAATTTGGCCTGAAAATAATCTGAAAAGTTTTTTTAAATTTGATATTGTTAGTAAGTTAATATTTATTTATTAGGTCAATATTTGAGCATAATTAATTTTTGAACATTATTAAGATTCTATTGTTAAAAAATATATTTCTATGATCGCAGATTGCCTAGCTTATTTTTTTTTAAACAAATTATATAAAAAAATTATTACAATAAAGAATGCTTTTTTAAAAATTTTTTTTTATTGGAACAAGTTACTACACGCTAGAGGAAATTGTACTTGACAAACATATTTCAATAATTTCAAAAAATTATAATTTGATTGAAAAATTGACAATTGAATTACTTTGAATAAAATTGTTCTCTCTGGACGCATTTGAAAGATTTGAAGCGTTAGACGTGAGCTATGAATAAATGTGGTTTTAACAACTTTGTTTGTTTGGTTAGAAATACAGTTTTTTTATATTTTATTACACTGGATGAAAAATTAATTGTCTAAGAGTTGTTTTCGAATAAACTTGTTATTTGTTGTTGGTTTTAATAAGGCAGGTAACCAGTAAAGCGTCGAAAATAGGAAATATTATTCGAAGAACTGGAAAAAATTATAATTTTTTTAACACTTTTTTCAAACGCTTATTTCTAGAATACACCTGGTCTATTGTATGATGCTCCCATCAAAAATGCTCGGTAGACTTGGCAACAGAAAAATTTAAAATTAATTCTTACAACTAAGATGAAACTTCTCAAACTTAAAAACTTTTTTAAGCTACTAGTATGTTTACACATTTTATAACAATTATGTGTTGACTTTTAAAAGGATACTTTCAGTTTATTGCTATATTTTATTTTTTATTCACATTATTTTTGTGCTTTTTATCATTCTTTTTCTTGTTATTTGTTTTTATATTTTTTATGTATAACTAAATTGAAATAGTAAAGATAGCAAAAGTAGACGTGGTACAAAAAAAGGGTAGACGTATGAAACGGAAAACATGCTGAGATTAATACTAGCTTGTAGTATTAATGACAAATGCCGACTTGGTCGGCAATCAACAAAAAGCATAATATGCTATAAAATACGTAAAGACAAAATTATACTGTTTGTATAAGTAGTATGAGTATGATCAGAGCACTATGTAAAGCCTCAGTAAAAATAACGGTAAAACAAAAAATAATGTAAACGTCGGCACTGAGAAGAAAAAAATTACCATTATGAAAAAAAAATATGAACAAAAAAAACCAAAAATACGAATAAAATTAAAATGAGAAAAGCTGAAGATTGAGTAAAAGCGGATTTTTTTTCTCTTTTATGAATGACTAGAGATATCTTTTCCAAAATATCTACGCAACAAAAGCTTTTGTAGAAAATGATGCTACATCACAACTAGCCAAATAATCTTGAAAATCTGTAGAAAATATAAACAAATTAAGAGATTTTTTTTGATCGTAGAGGTCATGAGCTTTTCTAAAATCTGTTAATACATTTGCAATAACATTTTTTTGTCTGATAGTGAATTTTATGTGTTTTTATTGATTCTGGGGATTACAATTTAGTGTTAAATTCCGAAACAATAACCGAATCAAATACTTAACAACTTTACACTTAGATTAGTGTTATTTTGACAGGTTTTTTCTGCCAAGAAAATAAAATTACTAAATTCTAAAATGCCAAGTGTGAACCCAAATCACTGTCATAGGAGTATATTAAAGGCGCCTAGGTCTTTAAAAGCGATGTAAAATTAGCTCCTTCGCTTTTACGAGAGTTTTTTAGTGCTTCTTAATTTGAATCGCTGAAGTTTTTGTCATTTCCATTAGTAATTGTATAATGTAAACTTGATTTCAGACAACTTTGGAGACAGACGGTCTGAGTGTGGCGGGTGATCGTCAATTATATACTACTGTAGGATTCTACAAAGCAATCCGTGTGGCAGTTAAATATTTACAAGAAGTTAAGATTGAATTATCTCGCGATCAATTAATCGAATTAAAAGTTATGAAAGACTTATCACATGATAATTTAGTGAAGTTTCATGGTGCTTGTTTAGACATTCCAAATTGTATTTTGAGTGAATACTGCCCAAAGGGTAGTTTGCAAGATATTTTAGAAAATGAAAACGTTAAGCTTGATTCTACTTTCAAAATGTCTTTAATAATGGATGTTGTGAGGGGAATGAGCTATCTTCAGAATTCTGTTATTAAATCTCATGGTGCTCTAAAATCTACAAATTGCTTGGTTGATAGCAGATTTGTATTAAAAATTACCGACTTTGGACTGCATTTTTTAAGAAAACACTGCCACGATGCTGAAGATAATATTGAGTCTCATAGTCACTGGGAAAGTAAGCTTTTACTTTTTAAATACCCTGTTAGTTTTCTTATTTTTCTAGGACAGCTTTGGACAGCCCCGGAACTTCTCCGCGATGACCATTCCCCTCCCGAAGGTACTCAAAAAGGGGATGTTTACTCTTTCGCAATGATAATGCACGAAATAATTGTGCGGCAAGGAGTTTTTCACTTGGACGAATTTAAGACCGCTAAAGGTAATTGCTTTATTTTTATTTAATGGAGTTTTTTTCTACATTCATTTTTATACAACTTCGGTTTTTGTTGCTATCTGAATTTAATCTTGGCACAATGTTAAAATGCTTTGCGGGAAACAAGATTTAAGTTCTTTAAAATAAAATACTGTTACTGAGCGCAAATTTGGTTTTGAATTATTGATTGTACACAGAAACTGCATGAAGGAATGTGGCTTATTTAAACTCTGCTAGGATAGAAATATCACGCGCAGCCAAATTGAAGTCAAAAAACCGCCTGTAAGATCTACAGTTTTAATGACAGAAAATACAAAGTTTCGCACGTCTTATTTTTATTATATTTCTTACTTGAGAAGTTTTGAACTTGCATTGTCAAAAATTTAAATAAAAAACCCCACATAAATTAAAATTAATATAATTAAGCAAAAAAAAAAATATTTAACTCTAGTTTTTAATAATAATTGAGCTAATCCTATTGGTCGAAATACGTATTATTACTAGTAACAAGCTTTAATTACTTAAGATACAAAAAACTGAGCTTCTGCGGATAGAACATAGATCTAAGTTTTATTTCACTCTTATCCTTCAAGTTTGGAATGGATTATCTACAATTGAGGATTTAATTAGACAACTAAGGCTGCTCGACAATGAGAATTAAGGTGTTAGCATCATATCAACACATACCATTTTTGAAATTACAATGGTTTTTTGAGTTTCTGGCAATTTGTTAATTTTTTTAACTAAAATAGCATAAAATTTGCAATAATCGATACCTACGCTTATGTGTATGTACTGCCATTTGAGCCGTTATTAAGCAACACCGACGCTTCAAACTCAAACAGCTGTTACAACTTTGTCTCTATCTTAGATTTTTTTGCAACTGTTAAACTACAAAAAAAGCTTTTTTTCTATTTTGTGCTGAAAAATAGACTTTGCACCCAAAAACGTTTGTTGAACTTTTTTTGCTTTCTTTCTTTAAACGCTTAAAAATCTTAAACTACCTTTAATTTAGCGGTTAACAGTGACAGCGGCTGAATAAAATATATAAATGGAGAAGTTTATATTTTTAGAACAGTTTTTAGAGAATTCAGACATTGCATAGAAAAGTGTGCAGAAAATGGCTGCAGTTATTTTGAATAAATTATTTTGTACATAATTTCTTTTTCTAAACAAAAATAGTATTAAAGCCACCTTGTTTTTTAAAAACTGAAAATATTTTAGAGTTTTTTTTCACACCAAGCAGACTTTGATCGCAAATTTTTGAAACAAAATTCAATTTTTTTTAGTCTGTAACGTCAATCCAGAGACACACTGTATATTGCAAAAAAACTGCAGCTTAGAAAATCTATACTGTTTGAGATTTTAAGGTGAAGAAATATTCGGTTTTGTAAAAGGTTACTACTAAATTGAACTAAAACAATTGAAAATTAGTACTATCAATATTTTATAGTGTTTATAATTTCCCCAAAGAATTTGGAAAATCCACCCGGATCGAGTTTAGAGGAAAAAAACCTTTTTAATTATTAATTTTACAACAAAAATTATTTTATTGCTGTAATGAAATCTGACATTAGAGATACAGGGTGTATTAAATTAAAAAAACTTAAAAGAGATGTATTATTATTTATAGTTTTAGACAAAATTTAGATGTTTAGAATCAAGAATGCAGCATATAGATAAGCATAATACACCAAGCAGACTTTGATCACAAGTTTTCGAAACAAAATTCAAAATTTTTAGCCTATTACACCTCTTGTAGCGTTAAGCTAAGGACACACTGTATATTGCAAAAAAACTACAGCTTATAAAATCTATACTTTTTGAGATTTCAAGGTAAAAAAATACTCGGGTTTGTAAAAGGTTAATACTAAATTGAACGAAAAAAATTGAAAATTAGTACTATCAATAACTGGGGGAAATTTAGTTCTCAAAAAGTTAAGTACAATTTTTTTTGCAACGAGTAACTCTAATTTGAGAAGTATTATTATTTATAGTTTTAGACAAAATTTAGATATTTAGAATCAAGAATGCAGCATATATATAAGCATAATACACCAAGCAGACTTTGATCACAAATTTTCAAAACAAAATTCAAAATTTTTTAGCCTATTACACCTCTTGTCACGGCAATCCAGAGACACACTGTATATTGAAAAAAAACTGCAGCTTAAAAAATCTATACTGTTTGAGATTTTAAGGTGAAGAAATATTCGGTTTTCTAATAGGTTAATACTAAATTGAACTAAAACAATTGAAAATTAGTACTATCAATTTTTTATAGTGTTTATAATTTTTCCAAAGAATTTGGAGTAACCACCCGGATTGAGTTTAGAGGAAAAAAACCTTTTTAATTATTAATTTTACAACAAAAATTATTTTATTGTTGTAATTAAATCTGACATTAGAGATACAGGGTGTATTAAATTAAAAAAACTTAAAAGAGATTTATTATTATTTATAGTTTTCGACAAAATAAAATTTAGATATCTAGAATCAAGAATGAAGCATATATAATATATATAAGCATAATACACCAACCAGACTTTGATCACAAATTTTCGAAACAAAATTCAAAATTTTTTAGCCTATTACATCTCTTGTCACGGCAATCCAGAGACACACTGTATATTGCAAAAAAACTACAGCTTATAAAATCTATACCTTTTGAGATTTTAAGGTAAAAAAATACTCGGTTTTGTATTTATTAAAAAATAAAAATTGAAAATTAGTACTATCAATTAGTGTTTATAATTTTTCTAAAGAATTTGGAGTTTTTACCCGGATCGAATTTAGAAGGAAGAAACCTTTTCAATTATTAATTTTACAAGAAATTTTTTTTTATTTCTGTAATTAAATCTGACATTAGAAATACAGGGTGTTTTAAATTAAAAAATTTAAAAGAGAAGTATTATTATTTATAGTTTTAGACAAAATTTAGATAATTACAATCAAGAATGAAGACTAAACACCAACGTTGAAATTAAATTTTTTATTTTATTTTTGAGCCAACAATGTTTATTGATTTACAATAATTGTAAAAAACCTTTATCGTCATAATAGTTTACAATCGTTTATAATAATTTCCGCTTGCAAAAAAAAAATATACAAAATAAAAAAAATATTGAAAAGAACATAAAATTTTAAAATTTTGTTGCAAATTTTGAAATTAAATTTTATTTTTAGTTAAAAACAAATTTGTTCAATAAAATATTTTATCTAAATTTGTCGATAGTATGCTTATGCTTTCAATATCAAGGTGTTGATAAATTGAGATCAGATTTTATAATGCCACACTTATTTTTTGACAAGCAATAATTTAAACTATTTTAAGCCATATTTGAGGACATACTGTATATTTGAAAATTTCTGAGAATATTTTAAAATTACTTTTTCTAGAAATACTTAGTAACTCAATAACATTTTCTCAAAATATTATTTTTAGACATTATTCGAAAACATAAACTTGGAAATTTTATGACTTTGTAATAACGAAAATATAACCAGTAGACTCATGTTTCGCTTTTTATCTGAAAGTTTCATCTTGCTGCATGATTAAACGTAAGATTTTCCGGGATAATCAGTTTATTAGAAAAGCAGCTCATTTAGCATCTGAGACGTTTTTTTTATTGTATATTATTATTTTTCTCAAAAAAACGCCTTTCTTATAATCTTTTTCTGTTCTAAAGCTTTGGATTATTGGCAGAGCTTTATAATCAGTGAGAAAGCCAAAAAGAAAAAAGATTTTTTAACTATCAATATATTATTATGTTTTATCCATTCACTTACTTTGTGTAACATTTTTAACAAAACGTTAGAACTTCTAAGAATTTCAATAAAACGTAAGCTACACCCAATTATAATTAATTTGTTGTTGGCTTAAGCTTGAAGTTTCAAGAAAAGTTTCTATTGATTAAATACCATGAACACAATTTGATTTAAGCTCATCTAAGGCATTTCGTTGGGTTCAGCTGTAGAGAAAGTGCGTTCCAAAAGCAGGAAAATATATCAAACTGAGTTTTCAACACGTATGAAGAATGCCAAGAATTTACACAATCAAAAATTTTTATGCACCTAGTTAGTGTGTAGAATGTTGTAATGCATTGCATACATGAAAAAGCTTTTCCGTCTTTTTATTTAAACTCAATTATAAAATATTTTAGTGGACTTATTAAAAAAGTATCAAAGAATTGAAAGCTAATTAAGTAGCGAGTTGAAAAATAAAAAGAATTGTTTATATACAAGTGCAAGTATTTTAACCTTATTCCTAAAATGAGCAGATTGGAAAAACAACAAAGACTGGAAAAACACTGTAGACGTAATTTTAAAAACAATATGATATTAAATTGTAGAACTTCAAAAGAATCTCCTCCGCACTCATTTTCACAATTTTACTGCGCACTTAATTCTAAAACTGCATCAAAAAACTTTGTGTTGGAATCTTGCAATCTCTTTTGAATGTAAATCTAATTAAAAATCCTAAACAAATTCAAACCGTCTCTGTTTTGTTTTAAATTATAATGTTTTATTTTATATGTTTTTATCATTAAAAGTATTAGGTTTTATCACAAATTATTGTCTTTATGCTAATATTCAGCAAACAATTTGTTTTTTGAAAACATATGGGGGTAGAGCAGTGGACTCTACTGAAAACAGATAAAATTTGTTTTGTAGATGCAAGTTTTCTATAATAACAAGTTTTTCGGTGGTAATATTTACAAATAAAACGAATTATGTAACAATAAGAGAAGCTTTAAAAGCTTTTTGTTATCAAATTAATACCATATTGGAAAATTATTCCCTCCTATTCTAGTATAACTTACCATTCGGCTTGAAGCACCTTCAACTTCCTAATAAACGTTGGTTTAGCGTTCAACTATTTGTTTTGTTGTTTTATCTCAAAGTTGCAAATGAAGAAGAGCAATTACGAAATATGTATGCGGTTATGAACACAAATGAAACTTTCTAAATTAGAGAGAATCATAAATTGCAGAAACTAGTCACCACAAAACTTCGGCAAGTATTCTGAAGTTGTGTAGGTTAGAGGGATTACTTTTGAAAAAAGAATCTTTTGATCTCTTCTTTTCTGGATTTACTGTAGGACGTCTCTTTAGATCTAGATTTGAGTTTGTGAGTTGTTTACAATAAAAGATTATTCAATATCAATTCTTCTGGACTTAAAATGTCTTTCCAATTCATCGCTGACTGAAAGATATACTGGATAGGATTTTGATGCAAAGCTTATTGTGAGTATTTATTACAAGTTTCTAGTAAGTTTAAGTTGGTAGATTCTCTTAATGGCAAATTTTTCAAAATAACAGATTTTTCATAATTGAAAGTTGTCAGTGTAGGAGTTGGACAGTTCAAAGGAAAACAACGCTTAGAGACTTAAGATAGAAAAATTGATTTGGAAGATAAGCATGTGAAGTGAGGACTTAACTGAGATTTTGTCATTCGCAGTTTTAAAAGGATGGTTCATAGAAAAGCGCAGAAAGAGTAGCGCAGGATCAAGAACATTGATTTCTAGAAGCAGTAGCATAAAATCGTCATCGGCAATTCAGTTGTGTTGATAGTAGGACTTTGACAGTTGTGAAGAGCGGTGTGTTCGTACGCTGGCTATGCTCTGAGCGACATGGCTACGTCCGACATGTCTTTGACCCTTCCGCCGGAAAGTCCTGGAATAGACAGCGACAACAATTCGTCTCCAAGAAGGGCCGTTAGTCCTCTTTTGGAAGTTCGACGACCACATTGCACTTTAAATTGTGATAACTGCAATGCTATTCTCGAAGATCGCTTCAAACATTTAAGTAATTCCAGCAACTGCATGCTGTCTGTTCACAACAACTTCACACGTTGTTTTTACTTTTTATGCTTTTGCATGCTGTATTTCACTCAATGTTTTACTCACACTCTGCTTTTTGATCCAAAATCATTGCACTTTCGCTCAAATCCAACAAACGCAACAAAGCGCCAAAACTTGCGTCAACTTTTAAACTTTCGGCGCTCGATTAACTTTTTTGTTGGCTCACAATATTTAGTTCTCATTTAGTTTTAACCACTTTCTACGACCTATTATGTTGTTTATTCACTTTTTTTAACGCTGTTGTATAATTTTATTTTCTAAATTGTTACTACTCGGCCAACCTATTAATTGTCTCTAACCGTCAATCTCTTTTTTTCTTCTAATTAATGCTATTTAAGTGGTAATAAAAATTTTGATTTCACAAAAACACTAAATAATAATTCAAAGTACTAATTACGACAAAATTAGCTTTCTGAAGTTGCCGGCAAAATTTATTAAATTACTTTAAATTTTTTTTATGCTAAAAAGTAAATATTTAAAACAGTTATAAAAGAAAATGTAGTTATAGTTTCTAATAGTTTTAGGTATTTTCAGCGCCTTTAACAATTTTGGCTGAAATGATTTTAATAGCAAATGTGTAAAAATTACAAAATTTTGCAACTGTTTTAATATTAAAAAAGATTGGTATGAATTTGAAAAGATTTGCGCGTTTTTCCGGCTTCAGTAATTATTTTGATTAAATATTATTGGCTTAATTAGTGTTAATTAACCAATTAAGTAAAATTAATCACAAAACATATTATGTTATTTTTTGATGAATTGTTGGCGGTTAGTTTATAATGATTTTATCATAAAGTTGAAGATGAACGGTGTAACAAAGTATATCAGATTTCTGATAAAATTATTCTATGGCAGATTTCTGAAATTCTAAGACCGTAATTTGGCGTTTGAAGCAAATTATAGTGATTATAAATAATAATAGGAATTATATACAATCAAAATTGTATGTTATCAGTCACAAATATTAAATGTAATTTAGAGTAGAATTATTTGACAAAAACCCTATAGAGTGGAACTAGGATCAGCATAATTGTGTGTACTTTTCTGTATAAATATATTCAATATAAATAGAAAACATTTGTTTTGTAAGTTTTAAAAATATCACTTTTTGAAGTAAATACTTTTTCAAGCGCGCCGGACAATTTTTAGAATATTAGAAACTTTAATATCGCGTTAACGACATGCTATTTTGTGCGTTAGATGTGTTTTGGATGAGTAAAATATTATTAGTTTGTGTCTCCGACGGGATTTAGCAATACAAACATTATTCACACAGCTTTACCATTCGCCAAAAAATTTGCTCAACAGAATAATTATTATTTGGCTAAATTTACCTGGTTAATGGAATTTTTGTAGGTATTTTCGGGCTTGTGGGTATTTTCTAATCAGCTGACTAAAAAAGCGGCATCTTGATGTCTATAGTGGTTTACGGTTTAGGAGATTAGGAAATTAGGAAATACCCACAAAATCAAAAAAACCTACAAAAATTCCATGAACTAGGGTAATTTAAACAAATAATAATTCAGTTCTATGCATCTCTTGATGGTGGTCGAACGAGCTCTTTATGTATTAAACAAGATTTTTGGCGAGTGGTAAAACTGTGTGAATAGTTTATTGTGCTAAAGATTCCAAAGCATTGAATTAATACAAAAATTATTATTTTTATTTTTAAGCTACTAATTAAAACAATGCGTGTTACAATAAAAACGTAAACTATGATTTTTTAATTTATTGTAATTATTTCTATTTTCTTTGCAATAACAAAAATCACCTAACGAATTCGGAAACTGAAATTACCCACATGAGCACTTTGTTAGTGGGACTGGGGAAAATTTATTTCCCAAAAAGTCAAGTACAGTTTTTTTTGCAACGAATAACTTTAATTTTTTAATAATAAATGATTTAGTTTTTTACTTATTTTTTACTTGGTCGCGTTGCTCCCGCCGATTATCTGATGTTTTAAATTTACAATAGTCTTATTGTTTGCTTGCTATGTTTTATTAAAATAAAAGACAATTATTTCAAAAATGTTTTTTTAATTTTGGCAGCAAAGTAAAAACTACCTCAGTGTGGGAAAATCGTTTCTCCATGCATTGAGAACGACCGGAGACTGCCGATCATGAGTGCAAAAATAATTCTTACATTTTTTTGTTATAATATATTTGTTTTAGATTTGTCTTTTGAAAGAAAAAAATTTATTTTAAACCAAGATTTGTAGAGTCAGACTTGTTTGAATGATGCTGAGACATAGTTGCGCTCAGCCACATTTGCTCGTATGTTGCCTTTTTGGAGCACTTCATTTGTCAACTGTCATCTATCGTAGGCGACTCTAAATATAATCCCTTATAATTAGTAGCTATAATATTTCACTAATAAAATTCAAGTATGACTTAAAGCGACAGATTATTAATGATTTTTTGGCTGTAAGATTTGGTTTTTATTTTGAGGAGAGAAGTCAAAAATTGCAAATCTATCACCAAATTTAAGCTAAAATATAAAGTGAAGCTATATTTTTATATGTCATTCAAATTGTGCTGAAATATTGGTTTTTTTACGATCTGCACTTGAAAACTTATTGGATTATTCAACCAACTCGATATGATAGACTCAGCCGAAATAAATCTACTCCTCTCAATTATTAATTTTGCAAAATATGTATTTTTGAGAAACAATTATGATTTCTAAAGTTTATTTACCTCAAGTTTTTACGTCAAGTGGCTGTTTTTGCCTTAAACGCTGCTCTAATGTTCTTTGCAGGATTTTGTGTTAAATAATGCCTCCTGCTGCTTTTAATTAAACTTCCGAGTTACGTGTACAATTAGTTATTTTTGTTACGATTATCACATAATACTTACCTGTTACTGATGCAAACACTTTCGTTTAATTTATCAACACTTGGAATGAAAATGACAATTCTAAATAAATTTTTCTTAAGTTTTTCAAAATTGCGGTTAATCTTAATGTTGATTGAATAGCTCGAGATAAGTAATAAAGTCACTAATTATTTTAATAGTCCTAATATCGTGAAATAAGCATAAGCACGAAAACTGTCCGAGTCTACAAATTTTTGCTTTTTTTGGTAGTGGTACTAAAGTGGATAAAGAATATTGCATATTTAAGTCCTGGATTTTAGACAAAACGCGCTAATGTGATTCAGCCGACAATCTCTCTCATTGTCTGATAATGTTTTCTGCCAAATTTATGTAATATCATTATGACTTTAAATACACATGTTAACTCTCAAGCCAGTTACAATCTTATCAATGTTTTCTAATGTTACATATTTGTGATTTTAGTTATTTATCAATAATTTTTTGATTGCTCGTTATGTAAAAGTGCAATATCTCTAATTTTTAGATTTAATTTGGTTTATTTTTGTCAAAGTACTAGTAACTGTTGGAATACGTTGTTTCTTTTGTTTTTTTTTATTTTTATAAACCTGAAAACTGTCTAGACTTGTCTATAAAATGTTTATAAGAGCTTTCAATCTCTTTTTTTAATTGTATGTTCTAGAATGCTATTTAGGTCACTGGATTAGCTGTTAATAATTAATAAGCTTTTTTGGCAATGGGAAGAAATTCACTGTCAGGTCTTGATGGACGCTCAGAATATAATATTTTTATATGAGTGTATTTTTAGTGTCGGGTTTTATTAAATTAAGTGTGGTAATAAAATTATATCTTTTGAATACACAATTATATTTTACGGTTGACAAACTCTAATTGCAAAGTTTTCATGAAGAGATGTACACTAATTAAATTCAAACAAATATTCAACTGCTGCAGTTATATCCAGTGTCTATTTCTAAAGAACTCTTCTGTAAACTATCAACAGACCAATTTAATTACACGACGAAGTCTACTGTACAAATAATTCACCGTCAGCTTGTTTACGCATATTATAGAAATTGTTAAAATTGTTTTTTGAAGTGAAACTTCTACAGCAACAGATGCAAATTTCAATTTTTTTTTTAAAACGATTTGTTTGCTGCTTGTTAATTTAGATCCAGTCTATTCAAAATATTGTCTGTAATGCGTTCAATGTAATTCTCAGTAACAGGAATACTGGAAATCAAATACATACCAATTAGGCAATAATTAATAGCTGGAATCTGCATTACATTATTCCAAAAGCTACCTCTATTGGACTTTGACAATTTTGGGATTATAAAGCAATTTGAGAACATGTATCAATCAGTCCACATAGTTTTTTGTTTAATTTAAAAGGGTATAAGAGAAAATAAAGTATAATTAATAGTCTTTCAAAATCTGTACAAGGCACTATAAGCAGCGAAATTTTTTATCAGATATGTTTCCGGAACTATACGGATAAAACTAACAACATTGTTTTTTTTTAAAAAATTTTTTTGAGACTTGATCTGTAATATTAAAAACACTGTCAATGTTAAAAAACACAGCTTTTGGTTTGGAGAGCCACAAATCTTATCTGAGAGTAGTGAATTTAAATATCAACCAAATAGTTCAACTTATATTTTTTATTTCTACATTTTATATTACCGAACTGGTTTGGCAATTCTATTAGAATCTTGACTGGGACTGCTGAATAAGTTCGGTAGGACTGTGACTTTTTTGTTTGAGAGAACAATCTATAAACGTCGAAGTTAGTAAGAAATTTGAATTTTAAATAAATAATCTAATTGAAATGCTTGTTCGGTAAAACAAGGGTTCGGATTATGAAATTTTTATTGAATAGGCTATCAAAATTAATCGAATTTGATTACTATTTTCTGGCGCATTTATTTTCATTGTTGAATCTTAAGTAATTTGATTTTAGTTTTAGTTGGACAAAAAAATCTATTTTTGAGCCAAGCGTAAATCCAAGAAGAATCTAATATTTCCGCAATATAACTCACTTTTCAGTTCGGTTTTTCTCCTAAAAACGCGTTATGCCTAAACTTAATTTTCGTTGAGTGCGAGAAAAACAATTTTAGGGGTTTTCTACTTTGCTAGAGATTGAGACATTTGTTTGTTGTCTTAGCTCTAATTTTGGTTTAAATTTGCTTACGTCGTCGTGTACGCAGAATCTTCCTACTGACGTACAAATTAATGCAGAGCATGTTCAATGGCTCGATTTGATCTACGGCTCCACTAAAATCATTTATATTCATTGAAAAATCCTTAATTATTCAGACGGTGCTGGAAAACAACAAACGTGACCAAAGATTTTTTTCAAAACTTGATTGCAATTTATTGAGGACACCTACTTTGAAATTATAGGATATAAATAAATTTGTTTCTAAGTGGTAACTAAAAAATATCCTAAAACCTTTTTTTTTTTGGTTTTAAAGGCTTATTGACAATGATTTGTAGACTCAGACATTTTGGGAACATAAGCCTTCATTAGTTAATAACGTGCAACAATTTTATATAATCTTAAAAGTTATGTTCTATCAACGCACATAGTGACATCTGCCGTCAGCGTCTTTAAATGACAGAAATGTAATAGCTTTGTGATTTATTAGAGGAGTAAATTTATTCAAAGCAAGATTTATTTATCAACCGTGTATAAATCTTATCTTTTAAATATTATTGACACGTGCTAATAAGCACGAACCATCTCTGAGATACTAAATCTTTGTTTTGAATAAATTTGCTTAGACATTACTGCTTACTAAATTAAGAAAAATGATTTTGTCTTAAAATTGTTTAGAGGAAAATTCTCTATAGACATTATATCCTGATCTCTGTCTCTGACTGCAAAAGTTTGAACATGTAACGTAAAATACGTTTTTGTGAGACTTTTATGTTTAGTAATATAAGTGTAGAAGAAAAACTGAAAAGTTCCAGTTGTGTGCGTTGTTTTATGCATCTTTGTCTGGCTTAATAATTAATACCGCACTACTCTAAGCATGGAATTTATTGGTCTCTTGTTGGTTTTCGAGCTTTATTTACTATGTTTCTATCTATAAGACATTTTGAAGCGAACTCAAAAAGCTGAATTGTTATTCTTTTTATAATCGCAATATAAAAACCCGTTAAAATGTGTAACTTTCAAGCATTTGTCATTTATGTAGATTCTGGCAATTAAGGGTAAACATGTGTTGCTCATTGCAAATTGTTTACCTATTATGTGACCTAACTTATAAAATTAGAGTTAAATAGACAATTTTTAACACAATACGCATTAAACGAGCGACATCTTTAAGAAACTACCTGGCAACAAAAATTAGAAACAAATTTTTTTATCATTTATATATGTTTGAGACAAATGCAGCTAACGTGATAACTTGGTTGTCCAATCAATCTATTTTAAAGTATTTATTAACATTGATATATGTATATCATTTAGACGGAGTAACCTATATGCATTAAAACATGTTGATTTGTGAAAATGTTTGATGCAAGATGTTGCTTGTTTTACCACATAATGGAAGTAACAGGCACTTGGCTAAATATAAGTCCAAATTTGTCACTGCAAATTTATTCAAATGTGAATCAATTGCGGTTTGCTAAGAAGTTCCAATAAGAACAAAGTTTAGAGATAAAGTTTGAATGAATTTGCATTGATCTTATTAGGCATTAAATTAGTTAATATTTTAAAATTTGAACGGAGTTTGCGTGTTTACCTGAAACTTAAAAATAGGTTTAACAAATTTATTGTAATTTTATCTTCTTAAATTTCAAATAAATGCTCCAAATAATCTTAGTCAAAAATCCAGTTTATTTTCACGTATAATTATGGCAGGGATTTGTAAAAATAACCCTATTTGTAGAAGAAAGCAAAAATAATTGGATTAACTTGTTTTCACATCAGCAACCTCAATTAATTAAGAGAAATACTGATAAAATTTCAACAATACCTAATTCTATCTGCGTATTCCATATTCCATTGAATCCATAATCTTATTAGGAAAAGTTCACAAATTTTTCCTAACTTTATTTTCAATGAATATGCATGAATATACTTTGAGAAGAATCAACAGAAGGGTAGGATAGACAAAGTTTCCAAGTGTTAATTGGGTCAGCAATCGCTAATAAAATTTATATTCTGCGGTAAAACAATGTTTCAATTGAATTTTAATTAATAATGAAACAAATACATTATGTATAATAGCTTAATATTGAAGCAGCGTTGGCTTACAGACAGAAAAAAATTGACTAAAATAACATAATAAAAAGTAAAAGTAAAGAATTCGAAAAACAATTGACTTATTATTTTCTCAAAAAAGAAGAAAAAAATAAGCACGGTAACTTGACGCGTAAACTACAATAGAGGCAAAACTGTCTAGCATGTGCGCTTGACGCTATTACACTCCAGTGTTTGGTTTGGCAGCCGTTTTTGACTGCGTTTTCATTTATTTAAGACATTTTTATAATTTCGCTGATGAAATGCTTTTTGACTAAAATAAAACATTTTCTAGTATACCTATACTGTATTTATTTTCAAGAAAGATGGCATCAAAACAAATGCGTGCAGGTTTCACGTGCTCATATCTATAAAGTGGGAGATGGTCGACGATTTTTCAAGCAGGGCAGGCTGTAGAAAAAATCGCTTATTCCATTTTAGACCAATTTGTTTTCAATTCGGCTTAAATATACATATTCAAAATTATATTATTTTCAGTAGTATTTAAGTGCCTTTTTCTGGGAGGACTGAAATTCTGAGATTAACCTCAGTCTCTGTCTCCGTAGCAGCACACAGAAACAGCAACGAAATAAATGCACAATGCACCCCTGTGCTTTCGGCTGCCAGCCCGGCTCAAATTTCAGGAAATCGGTATCACTTAGTCTTTATGAATGGATCACGCACTGATCACGTCCTACACATTGTTTACTATCACTTTTTCTTGAAAATGAATAGAGTATAGAGTAAATCTTTTTCAGATAAAAATGAACTTTCCGTCTATAAATTATTATGTGAAATAACTAACATGGTTTTGATTAGTTTGAAAAGTTTTTGAACAGATGGGAGTAAAGAGTACTCTAACTTCCCACGTAGTTACAATATTGCTTAAAATCTAATTAAGACCAAATAGAAATTTACTGAAGGTTATAGAGACCAGTTTATTGAGGTTATTGAGAAATTAGTTACTACTAATAGTTTGTAAGTGAGTCTCGAAATTTATTAAAATATTTATAAAATTATTAAAACATTATAAAACTGCTTATAAAAAAACCTTGACCTTCAACTATTTAATGAAATGCATAATAAATATTGTCTACTTTTACTATTGGTAAAACAAAAGCAGTTGTTTGATGAAGTCAAACAAAAATTTGAACGCTTATACATGTTTTGTGATTATTGGCACTAACCAGTAACATTAACAATTCAGCTGTGCCTAAATAACACATTTGAATAAATTATTTCTGTTTAGATAAACTTTGTTTTGACTGTTTGGAGTTTGTATTTACCCAAGTGCTTATTACTAATGAAAAAGTTAACACAACTATACTAAAATTTTTTCTAATCAAACTGTCAAAATCAGCGACAATAGATAGAACAGAAAACATTATCAGACAATAAGAGAGTTTTTTGATCGGATAAGTACTGTAACAAAAAAATTAGTTAATCGACCCTTATGCTTTCTTATTGAAAAAAAAATACTAACAAGACACAGTTAAAGCTTTTAGGCTTTAACGAAAGCTTTAATATTACTGTTTACTTGCGTACATAAGTACACATTTTATATTTTGTAATAGCAGGGCATAAGGGAGACTGGAAAAGCTCTATGTTCTTGAAATTTCTTCTAAGCAAAATAAGCATTTATATGTTTTAACATATAAAAGTTGTAAAATATTATTTTTATGTCAATCTCTCATCTGTGGCCTATTTGGAGCCATTGTTCTGAGAAATTGCTATGATCACCCGGTAGCATCACCGTTGGCATTGTTTATGTATTACATAAACAATGCCGTTGGCTACAGGCTGAACAAGGTTTAATCAGACGTTTTACAGCATTACGGCGTCTCATAAATCTGCTTAAATTTATTTTGCAATTACCCCTAAATGTTCCACAAAATTTAAATCTAGCAGTGGAAAGATAGATGAGAAATAATTAATAAAAACTGTTTGAAGCTCAAGTGATCTGAACAAATTTGGGCAAAGTTTCTCTAATTTTTATAAATTAACGTTTTTTTTTTGTGTTTACTTATTAAAAGAGGCTCACTAATGATAACTTTTAGCCTAAAAAACCGCTTTTTTGCTGTAAAATATCACGTTGTGTGAGTTGTGAACAAAAAAATAATTAACAAAATCATCAATTTGATAACTACAATTAAATAAACTGGATCAGATGTCTGTTTCTCTTAGATTCTAATAAAGTCAAAGCAAATTCATTCATAGCAAGCATTTGTTTCATGCTTATAAGCACTTTTAAATCGTAAGAGAACAAAAAAAAATTTTTATTAAACCGTTGAAAAAAAAATGTGCTTACAAAAAAAAACAAATCTTGGTTCAAAACATAACTTTTGTTTTTTAATATGCTTTTACAAATTTTACGAGAATTAATTATTTCTTACTCGGATTTTTATTATTGTTAGCAATTTTTAAGCTTAGATTAGTTTTTATTGTTTATTATTTTCAGATAAAAGGGGTTATAAAATATTGCAAAATTAACTTTGTATCAAAGTCGAAAAGCTAAGTATCTACATGTCAATGTATACACTCCAAATGACAGATATCGATTCTGGCAGAAATAATTTAAGACAAAAAGTACATCACGTTAGTGTCTTTCGTCTCAAACATATTTGTAATAATAAGAATAAGAATGTTTAAGTCTACGGATCAAGTTGGAATTACCAAATACTTACGAGAAAAAAGTCTAAAAATAAATATAACGAGCAATTAAAAAAGAAGTTTTTTAAAACGTAAAAAATGGAGATATTTGGAGAAAGCTTCTAGCGTAAATTTCAATTTGTTTTCCTTTCTTATGTAGAATAACGTAAATAATTAAAATCACAAACTTAATACGTTTTATAAAGTAGAAAAACTAAAGCAAAACTTGGAAGACTTTAATTTGAAAACTAAGAAGCTTTTGTAAACATCATCGTTGTCTAGAGATTATTGCTGATGGTAAAAATTTAAAAACAGCCAGGTTCAGCTAGAGTATATAAAAAAATTAATTAAAATAGTTGATAAAGACTTGGAATTTATTGATATCGCCTTTTCCGATGGTTTCGGAGGAGTTAAATTAATTTAGATCATGTTTACCAACCTGTTTGTAGGATAGCGTCCGTCGGCAATAAAAGTGATTCTGCTTGGATTCTGCTGACGCTATATGCTCATATTTTGGTTAAATGTTTGAATTTAAAAATAAAAATAGAATTTTATGAGCACTGAATCAAACTGCAAAAATAATTGAATAAGTGAACACAAATAGGATCCGGATATCTTTTCCATTTGTAGTTTGGGGGTTCTATTTGTCCTGGTAAAGGTCAATGCTTTAAAAGTTGGTTTTGTTGGCAAATTGCCTATTTGGAAATAAGTTCACTAAAATAAAATTTCTCGACAGAAAAAGTTGACGCGGTTCGCAAGGGACCAGAAGCAAATGGCGGGCAGCCTTTACGGCCTTCTCTTGGAGAAGCTTTATGCGAGGAAGAAGTTGCTGTGATGATGAAAAAATGCTGGGCGGAAGATTCGGCCGACAGGCCCGATTTTTCAACTCTCAAATCTCGATTGAAGCATATTAATAAGTAATAAATATTGACAAATATCTCAAACATTTCAACATCATTCTTGATTCTAGGGAAACTGACGGAAATTTACTCGATAATTTATTGGCTCGGATGGAACAATACGCCAATAATTTGGAAAGTCTAGTGGAAGAGAGAACCGCTGATTATTTGGATGAGAAACGGAGATGTGAAGAACTCCTTTACCAACTTCTACCAAAAAGTGTTGCTCAGCAACTGATAACAGGAGAATCAGTTATCGCCGAAACTTTCGAATATGTTACCATTCACTTCAGTGATATTGTCGGCTTCACGGCTCTTTCAGCTGATAGTACGCCACTTGAAGTGGTCGAATTTTTAAATGACCTGTACACTTGTTTCGATTCCATTATAGAAAATTTTGACGTTTACAAGGTAAGCGTTTACTTTTACATTACTTGATAATGGTTTTCATCATCAAAAACACGTTATTCTACTTTGACAACTTAATCAACTAAAATATTTTGAGTTGAGCGATGCATGTCATTAACTTTTTGGAAATTTTTTGCCAGGTTGAAACAATAGGAGATTCTTACATGGTCGTCTCTGGACTACCTGTTCGGAATGGAAACAAACATGCTCGCGAAATTGCGCGTATGTCGCTTGCACTGCTGAAAGCAGTTCGTACATTTAAGATCAGACATAGACCTGACGAGATATTAAAATTGAGAATCGGAATTCACACAGGACCATGTGTAGCTGGTGTTGTTGGACTCAAAATGCCAAGATATTGCCTTTTTGGCGATACCGTAAATACTGCCTCGAGAATGGAAACAAATGGACTTCCGCTCCGAGTGCACATCAGCCCTGTCACCAAGGAGTTTTTGGATTTGTTTGGGAACTTTGATATTCTACTGCGTGGAGAAGTGGAATTAAAGGTAGGATCTGCTTTTTTAATTAAGTATTATATTATTTTCTCACCTAAATTGTTTTACTAGTTTCAATTTAAAATGGCAATTACTTGACATGCCATATTTAGTGCGACATCACTTTCGTTGCCAAAAATTTACTGCTGATAAGTTTTTTTTGGAAAATTCGGCTTGTTTGTCTACAATTTATCCAATCACAGAGTCTATCAGAAATAATGTTTCTTGGAGAAACAGTACGTTTATTTTATGAGCTATGGTTGATTTGGGGGCGTCATAAAAATATAGAAGAAAAAATGTTTTTAGACCTAATAATCGTTATATCACTTTTCATTTGCGCCGTTTCCAATATCGATTTAAAAAAAAATGACAAGAATGTTATAGACAAAATATTTTTCAATAAATCATACAAGCAGTTTAAAAAACAAACTAGTTTTGTTTGACTTATTCTTTGTCAAATTTGAAACGATACAAATTCGCAAAGTGTCAAAACAATGAACTGTACAAGAAAAACATTGTAACTGGAGGAAAGTATAGCTTGCAAATCAGCTGGTGCAGCAAAATCTTATTTTATTTAAGAAATAGTATATGAGAAAGCTGCTAAAACTAACATAAATATATTTTTCTTCTAATTAATAGCTTATATTTTTCTTATCAGAACTGATTTATGAAGTATAAGTCTTCAAAACGTTTACGATTATTTTTATAGAAAGCTTTAAAAGCAGGAAAGTAAGTTCTCAGAAAATGACAAGAGAGCTGCTCAATACTAAGCTTGACTTCAAAAATTAACTGTTCACCATTAACGACGATAAAATACCCAATAAGCTTGAAAGGAATAAAGTAAGTAAAGCAAATATTTTTGTTGCAAAAAAACTGCAGATTTATCAAAAAAGACGAAAATGCAAAACTTGAGATATTGAAAATATTTCTTAATAAATGTTTTATTGAAGCAAGAGCATGAGATGATTGGAATAACTCTCTAGAGGTTTTTATGCATAAAGATTAGATTTGAAAAATATGAGATTTTAAAAGTCGATTAAAGTAGCAGATTCTAAGGTTGCAGCAGCGCAGGAAAATAGCTGGTCTTACAGATTTTATTGATAAGAAGTATAAAGTTTTATAAGAGTCTACATTTGTAACCATTTCTGTTGAATAAAATAATGGTAAATAATTACTGTTTTTCATATTAATTGCTAGCGTTTGCCTATAGGCCTAATTTTAGATTTAGAATATTTTGAATTTCTACCATTTTTCATATTTGAGCTTTTTTAACAATTGTTTTTATGCAGCGCTGCTTATATACAACGTTAGTTGTAATGAACAATCTCTTCTTTGTTCAAAATCATTCACTCTTATTTTACATTTTTTTCTTATATAATTTTATTATTATTTAAGCCAGTTTTTTCTTCTTTTTTTAAAATTTGGTTAAAACAAACTCGTTTCTTTTGTCTATCTAAGTATTCGTATTTGATAGCATATGTAGTATAACCTTTTTGGCAAGGAAGAAAACTGTGTTGATGCGTAAAAGTCTATATTTTACATAAAATGTTGTGAAAATATTACTCTTTTTGAGGTCTTGCTTATCTGATGAAGTCAGAACCATCTGCAGCATTGCGCAGAGACATCTGATGTTCAACAGTGTAAAAATTTTAATATTCAATACTTTTTCTTATATATTTTTGTTACATTTTTAGCCAGTTGCTTCTTTTTTTTTAGGCTTTTTAAACTACTTTGCCGAAAACTGCTTTTAGGTCTTAAAACAAACTACTGTCTTTCTTTGTTTTATTCACTTTCTACCTTGTTTTTGATAGCCTGATATAGTATGTACAACACTTTTTGGCAAGTGAGGAAACGGTGTTAATAAAAAAAAGTTGCAATTTAGAGAAAACGTTGTTGGAATATTATTCTTTTTGAGGTCTTTCAAAACTACATAATTTCATATCTGCAGTTAAATTGCTGAATCCTAACTATGCTTATCTGATGTTCTGATTATGAAGTTAGAACCATCTGCAGCATTGTACGGGACTTGTGGTGTTCAACAGTGTGAATATTTAAATATTCAATTATGTAATGTCAAAGATTAAAATCAAAAGCTTTTGTGAAATGACTTTTTTTTAATAATGAATAAACAAATAATTTAACACTTTAATAACTGCAGTTTATGAATGTTTAATATTTGTCCCACATCAAGCAACTTTACGTGTTACTATTTAAACATTAAGTACTTGTTATTTATGGATATTTGCTTTTAATCTCTCTCTATACTTTGAAAGCATTGAAATTAATTATTAATTTGTTTTAGTGCATAGTGAAAATTGCCGAGATTGGTAATCGCTATTGGTGAATAAATTGTTTACAAAATTTTCCCGTCGATAGTCAGAGCCTAATTATTGTGCAACGTGTTGTTGTTGGACGGTTGTTAGGATATTATGTTTTTGCTTTGCCTTTGTCGGTATAGCAGAAACTTGTAAGATATAATGAGTCAAATTCGATGAAAATTTATCTTTTTAATTGTTGGAATATACTTTAAGATATTTATATTGAATTATCACCTAATGTTGAAAATTGTTTTTCTTAAAAAACTAAAAAGCCGCAAACACGCAAAACCGTGTTGTTTTACGACAAAAACAAATCAATATTTTTAAATTTAAGTGAGTGCTAAAATTAAAATATGTTCCTGTTACAAAATGGCATTGTACAATGTTTCCAATCATTCCGGAAATTTGAAAAAAGCCAAACACAATTTCGTCACATCTCGTTTCGGTTTTAGTAATTTGACTTCCTATGCGATTAACAGGTCTAGCAGTTGCACAATTCAATAGCTAGGCATTTTCTTGCCTCTAATCGATTAGTGAAATAATTTTTTATCAGCAATTAGGTTAATTGAAAATTTTAAAAGGCTTTTCACGGCAGTTTATGAGAAAACTTCGCCAAAAGCGAAATAATATAGCTACAACCTAATTTTGGTATACAATACCGCCAACTGATATAACGAAAGCCGGCTTGGTGTTGCATTATTTTGTTTTTTTTAAGCGACTTTTTTTGTTCATTCATGTGCTTCAAAAAATTAATATAAATTTAAAATTTTTTGAATAATTGACATTTTTAATAACTAAACTTTGAAGTTAATTAGATTTTATTTGAATCGACTATGAAAAAAGCTTGAAAGCGTACTGGCAAACATAGATATTTATTTAAACAAAATTTCAATTTTGCTTAATTAATGTGTTTTATGCACAACTATTTGGTAATTTGTGCTTGTGCAAACAGCTTTTTATATACAATTTGAAAAATTTATTGCTTTTGCAAAGTTGAGAATAACTAATTTAAACTATTTTATCATAAAGTTTTATTAGTTTTGTTTCAAACAATAAACGTAATTATTAGCAAATTCGACATTCGCGTGGAGACAGTGTCGATGAAATGTTTTAGCTATACGGGAGATACAACTCCATCCCCTCATATGGAGATAATACACAAAGCAATGACCCAGTAAATTTGATATGATAGGAATTCAATTTTGAATAAATGGAACGCACCATTTGTATAGAGGCTCAACAATATTTTAATTACTCTCTCTATACAGCTACATACTTCCATTTAGGAAATTTTTGATGATAATCAATATAACCACACTCTAAACAATTACTTTGATGTGTTGAGGTTTTGACAATAAAATTATTGGCCTGTGATAATATTTGTTTGGCATTTGACTTCTATAAATACATTCGTTTATTCACGTAATCTAACAACTTTCTCAACTCTGCAAAAGGCAATTAAAGAAAACATAAAAATTTTAAAAATCAAACAAAGACATAAAAAAGTAAACATTAAAAAAAAAAGAAAAAGACATTTTTAGAAAACAATAATTTTTTGCAACCTTCAGGCATAGAATTAAAACTCCATTTTCAACAAAGCAAAAAAAATATAGTAGCTTTATAGTATGTTATTTTTGTATACTTCTAGATGTTCTAGTTTTTTTTTATGGTTTTTTTAATTTCGAGTTATTTTTTGTTTCCTTTGTATTATTATATTTTGTAACTTTTTAAGACATTAAAGCTTTTTATTATTATTATTATAAAAAAGTTTATAATTAGAGATGTGAATTTGCAAAAATGCTCTAGTCAAGACGCCTAGTAGATCTCTGGGGGCTTTAACAGAAACTTTTCATCTATCTTACAGTTTAAAGATTAATTTTATAGGCAGTATCTAAAAGTATTCTCTTTTAATCTGGCATATTTCGCTCTAATGACGTCTCCGCCGATAGTATACAAAACGCCAATTTTTTTCATAAACATAAAGATAAACCTTTTTTAAAAAAATGTCTGTTTAGCAAAAAAATTTTTGATTGTAAGTGCTGCTTTTCTAAATTAATTATTCAAAAAATAAAGATTTGAGTCTTATGGTGAGAAGAAAAAAAATACAAACAGCAACCGAGAGACAACAAAAAAAAAAACAAAAATATTCTTTTTTTTTGCAAATAAAAATTGACGTTGCTAAAAGAAACTTTGAACTTTGGAAAGTGGTGAGTATAGACTCAAACGCGCTAGATTATATAGTGCGAAACAAAAAAAAATATTTTAGAGAAAAAAATAATAATTGTCTAAGATGAAGAATATAAACAATAGAAAGAAAAAAGTTGTGTAAGATAATATTAATCAAGGAAAGAAGATAGAGTACTGATAGTAAATAGGTAGTCTCATAAGATTACTTTCTAAATTTATTTTTAAAATTTTTTCACTTATATAAACAAGTTTTTTTTTTCTACGTCAGCCTTTGCAAGTTTGCTAGTAACTACCAGAGTAATTACTTATTTTTGGCATAAAAGCGATAGATATTAAATTTTGTATTATTTATTAATGTTAATAATTTACACTGTGGTATTTTATATCATAATTTTGTTAATTTGAATGAAAACTGTTTCAGGGTAAAGGAAAGATGATGACTTATTGGTTGAATGGAGAGCATGAGCAGCCATGTTCAATTTTAGAGCCAAAAATGGCGAAACCGCCCAGTACCCCGCTCCCCAGCTTACGTAAAAACCAAATGGCTAACAATGGTAGAGCTTTAAATAATGTAGACTACCAAGACATTGATGAGTCTGCTGTACCGCTTCTATCCATAACATCCCCACCGGAATACAATTTAAATGCGTGAACAGGGTCTAATGTAGACAATTTTCTGGTATACGGCAAAAAGTATTAAGCAGTATTGAACCAAAACCCAACTGTGTTAGGGAAACTTGTGATTGAGTTGTTCTATTTTCATATATGTTATTTATGATTATGTTAATTATTATCCTATAATATAAATTTTTAAAAAGAACTAACGTCTACATTATTTTGCAATTGTATTTTTGATAATCCAGGGTATATATTTGGAAACTTTTGTATAAATTCCAGGACTTCCTTTATTGCCGCAACCTATTCCCCATGAGACAATTCCTATTGTAATCCAACGCCCATTTTCTAATTGGTACATTAATGGTCCTCCTGAGTCACCCTGCAAATTATCATCATTACATATATCCAATAAAAAAAAAAATTAGATATTTTCAATGTCAATACTAGAAACATTGAAAATATAATTATTGTGACATAAGTACCAAGCAAGAATCCTTTCCACCTTCAAAAGAAGCAGCACAAATATTGTCATCTGTGATTCTTTGCAGAAAAGATTGAGCGCATAAATCTAGAGGCCACACAGGTATTTCAACATGTAACAGAACTTCACTTATAGGACCAGCATAATAAGTTTGACCCCAGCCTGCTACAATTACAGTTTTATTTTCAAAACTTCTGTCAATAGGCGGAAGACAAATGGGCCAGATGTAGGTATTAAAAGTGGTAGGTTTAACCAGTTTAAGAACGGCGATATCATTAAAATATGTAGCTTTTTCAAAATCTTCATGAGAGATAATAGACTCTACAGCATAATCTACAGCACGTGTTTCTTCGTTGTTGGCAAAATTGTATTCACCGAGACGCACCTGGATCTGATCAGCCGTTAACCTAGTTTTTTGCGATTAGGAAAATTGCTTCTCAATCAACTAACTTACCCCTCCATGCAATGAGCAGCAGATAAAATGTGATACTCTGTAATGATGGCACCGCCGCAAAAATGCTGCTCTGATCCTTCGCGTAGTTTTTCTGGACGATACAGAGCCGCCATCCATGGCCATTGCTGACCAATGCTTGTGTTATCCGCTGTATTACTCTGAATGGGAATTCCACACCCTTAACAAAATCATTTCCTAACATCAGATTTTTAAGCCGAAAAAACAAATTTAAGAATATTTTGATTACTGTCAAATCAGCTTAAAAGATTTACAGATTACCTGTAGTATTATCATTAATGTCATAATCTTCTCCACCTCCTGGAAGATCTAAAATAATTTGCGATCCAGCCAAACCGCTCAAAGCAATATCATCAGGACAGCATACTCCCACGTGCCTAAAATTGTTATTCTTATTATACAAACTCCGGTTATAGAGCAATTTGAGACGCACATTCGTTCGATAACGCAAAGATAATCTAGTACATTTTGGGCATGTTTCAGAACGGCCATTGGGCAATATATTAAATGTTTGCAATGCCCCTTTGCATCATCTGGAGCAACACATTCCTGGTAAAGTTTGTTTATCTAGGAGTATAAATGTTATCTTTTTGTCTATAAACGATCCCCAATTCTACCTTGAAACGCTTACTCAAACCTAAATATCTTTTCTCCCTCAGATGAGAGAAATTGTGAAGGGAGATATCATTCTCCAAGACACCATCTGAAATTGATCTAAAAGTTGATATTTTTTAATTAAATTGTTAACAAGTTTTCACCTTGCTCATTTATCGCTTTGCTGAATGCCTCTTGAGACAAACAATGCAAAACAAGGAAAATATAGATCCAATACAGTTGCATTGTGTTGTCACAAATTTTCACACTCTACTAATTTTTTAGATGTGAATTTTCTATGATAGCAACATCCTTCCTCTTTAATCACTAAATGTTCTGTTAATTTGATAAAATAGGATTCGGTATCTAATTATTATTTTGTTGGTTCCTTATCTGTTTTAAAAAATCACCATTTTGTTTCAATATCTCCGTAACGTCTTTGTTTTACAAAAAAATTTAAATAATCACACGGTGAATAATTCTTCTAATACCATTTATATTGTTACAAACTTATGACATAGTGCAAGCTTTAAATTGGCTTATAATATACTTAGACTCTTTACCTCGCAGAATGATCTTTTGTAAAAACAACAGTTTGTGTTATTATTCATACTTATGCAAATGTTAGTTCGCGTTTATAAGAGTGTCTATTGTATAGAAGTTATTTGTATTTACAATAAGAAGTTACTTTTACAATTGACTAATAGCCAACCGATCATAAATAAAAGTCTTATTTAACTTATTATATAAACTTATTTAAAAAATCTATTAGATATTATTTATTATTATATAAATAACTAGCTGGCCCGGCGAACTTTGTTCCGCCTAAACATAGATATTATTTTTAAAATAAGCAAACCAAAATCTTTGAAAATTATATATTGATACATGTCATTTTTTGTCTCTATCCCTCCCCTTTTCATCCCTTTGTTAATAAAAAGTAGCTGTTTATAATTATTTAGTTTTATTAATTTTTTCTAATTAATAATTAAAAATTATTAAAATTATTAAATATTTAATAATTAAATATTAAAATAATTATTAATATTTAATTAAAAATTTTATTAATATCTTTAAATATTTATTATTAGGTATTAATAAACTCGCTGCTCGATTCAAATCAGCACTTGATAAATATCTTGTTCTGCGTCGCAAATTATCTATTTGTTGACCTCTGTTGTTCGCTCGACGATTCTGCATTGCCAACCGAGCTGTTTCACGGGCTGCTTCACTTTGCTCTCGTGATTGAGAAGCACGAAGTCGAGCCATACTATCGCGGCGCTGTTCACGTGCAATTTCTTGTTCTTCTTCAGTCCTTTCATTTGCAGTATTTCGTATTCTTTTTGCATCACGGCTTTGTCGGGAAAGATTCGATCGTCTTGGTCGCGGCATTATTAATTAAACTTCACTTCACCTAAAAACTAAAATTTTCAACCATACCGAGTTTTATAGTTCACTTCACTTTTTACGAATGGGCAACGGCACTATCATTACATTATAATTGTTAATTATTTATTTAATAGAAATAGTTTTATTATTGATTTCTTACAAATATCAAATTGTCATCCATACGTCATTACATATCTGTCATTATACGTCAATTACATAGCTGTCATTTGCGTTTTGTTATTCCACGTTTTATAGTGACTGACGTTTCATGTCAAGTCACACGGGAATGCTGTCGAACGGGATGAAAAGTATCCTATGTCCTTCTCCTGGCTCTAAACTATAATTGATATAAAAATCCAAGTTTGGGAAAATTTCTTAAGCCACGTCAAATAAATTTTAATGTAAACGCTTCTTCGTGGTTGCGTCAACTTTCTCGGTAATTTGTCGAGCCTCACCGAACGTTTCCGACATCGCATTTTACATTTGACTTTCACCCCTCTTTTAGAGGGTGGTTTCTGGAATAAAAAGTATCCTATGTCCGTCTCCTGGCTCTAAGCTACCACCTCACCAATTTTCAACCATATCGGTAAAGCCGTTCTTGAGTTATAAGTGGAGTAACTAACAGACTTTCTTTTATATATATAGATTTAATAAGCGTGTATTTATTACATGGTTTAAATAAAGAGCAATCCCAGGTATACACAGCTCTGTACGGTTTTGGAATAGACTGAATGAAATTTTATTTATGACAAATTTGCTTTCAGGTTGTTACCTCAAAGTTAATGTTTATTACAGTTTTGTAACGCAAACTAGCATTTGGATAACTGTAACATTTAACCACTGCTTACAGTAGAATAAAGATTCTATAATACTAACGTTTTCAAATAATTTTTTGCTCAAGTCTTTGATCCCTTTTGTAACTGACAAACCTTAATTCTAATAATATAATGTTTATAGTTTATCATTGTACAGTGTTACCATTTAAAACAAATTAAGACATTTTGTTATCTTAACTAAAATCAACGTGATGCTTTTCTATTCTCGTTTGTTTTTCCTTTTATTTTTATCACTCACATTACTTTATCTACTATTTTGCTTAATTTTTTTTTCTCACTTTTTTTATGCAATCTATTATCTTTTTTTTGCCTCTACGTGTTTGTATCTTCATATATTTTATTATTATGTGCTCTCTTGATTCTCTTTTTCTTCCACACATCCCGTTTTTTATTTAAAATTTATTTCTTTCTCTTCATTTCTGCACATACATTTTTCTGTCTCTCTTTCTCTGTTTTTTTTTTGTAAAGTATCCAGGCAACTTTTTTATGATTAAACTGCATTCTTTGTTATACCTGTTTTTCTTAATTTCTGTTTTTCTTTCTTGTTTGTCTATGTAATATGTCTATTGACGTATTACAGCTTTTATAATATTAATTTAATTTTTTCTTAATTATTGAGACAAAAAGTTTTGGTTGGGCTATTTGATATAACGGTGTTGCTTTCCGTGAAACAAATGTCAATAGTTTACAAGTAACGATATTATGTTATTTTTATTCTTTTTTGTTTTTTTTATGCTTTAATTTTGATTTATTTGAAATAAAACTTTTTAAAATTCATTGCAGCTACACATCGAAGACTTTGTAAGAACGTGATCAGCAGAAAAAGTTAGAATTCGGGAATATATTGCTAATCGGGTGTAAAAGTAGGCTTCAGGTTCGTCACCACACGGTTTGTAGATTCGATGTTTCAATTTAGTCGATCTAAGCCCAGTGTGAGATGAGAAATTACGTCAAATTGCCTTATTATTAAATTTTGATAAATTATGAATCGGTATGAGCAGTGATATTGATTCAACCGCAGAATCTAAATAAATGATAACTCCAAATTGGAAGCTCTACAATTATTGCAGAGCACATATTAATGTCCTTAATTGACAATTGCCGACATATTACACATTGTTATACGCTTAATTAGTCTGATTAGATAGAATTTAATCGCTTTGGATTGTTTGCCACTATAAACTATCATCATAACACAGTTTTACCACTTACCGAAAAAAATATGTTTGATTTTAAAAGTTTTACTTTTATGTTGATAACTGCATAGTTGCCGAAAGAGCTTTCAAGCGTTTTAGTTTCTTTCTTTATATTGTCTAATTCTTGTGCTGAATTTTGGTTGAGTTTGTTGTGTTGGTTATAGTATATTTTTTAATATTTTACTTCTCTGCGTTTTTCAGAGTTGAAATTATTAAAAATACTTCAACTTACGAATAGTCAAATATATCGTTATTTTGTTCTTAATTTAAAGTAGTACAGCAATAGAAATTATTCATTATTTAGTAATTTTGATTTTTTTATCAAATCTTTTTAATTTATCTCTATTAAAGATGTAGGTAGTACTTATGCAGTTAGCCGTTCTGTAGTAGTAAGATTAAGACCGCTCAGTAGTCCGATGGCTGACGATAGTGCGTTTAGAACCGTAAGCTAGAGTTTCACCCAAGCGAGTATCTTTCTAAAAAGAAAATGATTTTCGTCTGGTCATGGATGTTTGTAAATGTAGAGAGCACAATAGATTAGAAAGGTTGCAGCGGAATATCTCCTGCTTAGTAGTAAGATTTGTCACAACAATACACGTCTTAGCCTATTGAAGAGTGACAGATTTGAAGGGGTATTAAAATATTTTTTATTGCTCTTACTTATGCACAATATTTCTGAAAATGTTTTTTATTTATATTAGAGCCAATGTGCTTATTTTAGTTGTTTAATGTAAAATCTATTTCTATATGCAAATCACTCAAGGTACATCAATTTTAAAATTTTGGCTTTTGGCAGATCAGCTTTTGATTTATTCTGTAAAAATAGATAACAGAGAGCTTTTCCGACTAAAATCGGTGAAATTAGAAATTGCATCATATAATTTGACATGTTCTTTGATGTTTTGATGGTTTTTAAAATTGCATTTGGATGCTTTTAAAAGCTTTGTATTGTAATACTTGGCAGGGTTTCAAACTTCAATAAAAAATTGACGGTTTTTTAAAGCTACGATGTCACAATAACACAATTCAAATTCGGAGAGATTAATAATATTTTAGAATTTTTGCTGAATGCTTAATTATCAATATTACTTTTTTGTGACAATTATTTTTAGAAATTGTAGATTTTTAGTGGGATTTATTGTGAATCTGTGGATACTATCGACCACAAAAACCTCACAGCATCAGAGTTAAATGAAGATAGAGTTGAACACTGCGCAGCATTTCTATTTAAAATTTGGCGGGCGCAGATTAGTCGCGCATCAAACATGGCTGCTACAACCCTCGAAATGGCACTCTTAGGCGATAGATAAACTGGGGGTGCGGTGACTTAATAGGTAAATATGCCCCCAAGTTTTGTTTCGGGAGTCGGCTTTGTGATTGTTAGATAATTGTGTCTATAACAGCAATAAATGAAGAGTAATATCACTCATGACTTATCACGAACGTACAGTCTTTGCAGGCAAAGTTGATGTAAGTAAAAGTGATTGTCGTGTAAACAATTTACCCCAGTGGTTAGTTTTGTGGGTCACTACTACTGCTATTGATTTTTTCTTCTCTTAGGGAGTGACTTTTACGCTTTCTACAATACTTATTTTGTTGAGCGGTTTAAAGTATTTATAGATTTTTTTAAGAATTTTACCAATCTTAGCGTTTTCAGACAACTTGTGTTCTATAAATAGCTTTCGTTTTCAATATTAGAAAAGACTTTCTTAAAATTAGAAAGCATTGCTTTGTAAAATTTATTGGCGCCTCCACCAAATTTGATGTTTCACACAAACTTCCAGTTTAGTCATCAGAAGCTTTTTTTAATGACATCAGTCTATCAGATGAGGTCATCACGTTTATTTCATTTGTCATTTATCATGATAGTGTTAAACAGTAATAAATTTAAAGCCTTTGAGAGTCAAGTATGAATCATATGGTCCAGTGGGAAAACAAAGGAGTTAAGCCCCTTGGGCAACATACATCACACTTTTAATTAATAAACACTAAATAATTACGCTACATTCAAGTCAATCAATAATTGTACACGATTGTATCACATTTCAAACTTTATTATTGATTTGACGTGTAATTATTTAGAGTAAACAACACATACTTTACAATTATTAGACATCAAATGCGCTAATCTTTGATAGTACACCTTTACAACTCATTTAAAAATTAATGTTTTACGTTGGAATAGGAAAGGCTTACTTACATTTTTACTAATCCATATCATTTGACAAAAAAAAAGATATTTAGACAGTAATCCGTTTGCTTTTTTATTTACTAAACCTCAATTTTGGCTTTTCAAGCATTACCTGTTTTATATATATATAAATATATACTAATATATATAATACTAAAGTAAATGTAGACAATCTAGTTCAGTATATTTGACAAAAACTTGTAAATCTATTTTAATTTATTTAATATTAATAGAACTAAATACTTGTATTTGAATTTATTTAATCTGATTTAAGTTGCTTTATTTAGTTAGT
Organism: Lagria hirta; assembly: GCA_947359425.1. Lineage (NCBI taxonomy): Eukaryota > Metazoa > Arthropoda > Insecta > Coleoptera > Tenebrionidae > Lagria > Lagria hirta. The sequence goes on from OX375799.1 coordinate 5,477,947, forward strand.
ATATTTGAACAATTCTGTGTTTTTTAATCTAATAACTTTGGTTTTGTTAGTCAAATTTATTTGAGCGAATCTAGCTTGTTAGCTAATTTGCTGAATGTCAACTGATGTACCACAAAAAATGTGTGTAAATTAATTTGATTTAATTAATTTAGTCGAGTGTTCTAGCCTAATCAGTTTAGTTTCTCTTGTTTAATAATTCTACTCTGATTAATTGAATTTAATCATTTAAGTCCATTTGTTTAGCGTAAACATTTCAAATAATTAGCGCAATGTACGTGAATTAATGTAATTTAAATGATAGATTTGAGCTATTTTGGTGCTGTTTTGTAATTTTTAATTTAAAGAAATCGTAAATGAAATACAATGAAATGTGTTAGTGAGTTTAATTTACTCTGATTTTATTTAGTTTAAAAAAAAGATTTCTACAAAATTGCAAAATTTGTTGTTATTATGACTATTTTAGAAAAATACACCTTTAAAAATGTGCTTTATGTCGCCAGACATTTTTATAGTTTTTCTCTTTGATTCGATCTTTGAATTCAAGGTAGAACATGCAAGCCCGTAAAAATTTATGAAACTAATTACAGAATGAAGTAATTACAAAGTTCTGTTATCGTCCCGATCAATTTCGAGCTAATTAATGCACAAACGCGAGCTTTAATTAACAAGATCTGATCAAACTTCTGTGGTTGGTATAGCAACAATAAAGAATATGTTGCTTTCTAGTGTCTAAATTGTCAACTCTACAAAAGGTTTGTTGAGCACTTTATATTCAAAAGTATTATAGCTAAAGTTTACACCGCACCCTTTGGGTGCTTATCTTTTTACATACTGTACCGGGTTTTAATACGTTTGGATCGTCCGCCAGATTTCCAGATCTAAATCCTCTAGATTTCTTTTTGAAGTCTTTCATCAAGATCATGTGATTTTGACTCCAAAATAAAAAAAAATACTAATTAAAAAAATTAGCTACTGAGTACTGAGTCAAAAACTAACTGACAGTAACATTTTTTATATGCAGCAACACATTTTAGTTTGACATATTATTTAAAAATTGAGTAAAAATTAGATAAGTTACAACACTAAAATAGATCTGGTATGAAATAATTATGTAAAACTGACCCAAATTTATATATAAATAATACTTTACGTATTAAAACTTAATTAACAATTAAGAAAACTTTACGAAAATCTATTATTTATCGCTCGATGGCCAGGTGGCTGAAGATAGTGCGTTTAGCGCCTAGCCAAATGAGTGGCGTGGTTAGAGTCGAGTCCAATGCAATAATCCTGTTAATCTTAATCCTTAAATATTTAATCTTAAATGTTCTGAATATTACCACCTGTAAACTAACCGAAGGTTAGACTTTACAAAATATAGGTTTTGAAAGACGAGAATTCCATTGTGCTTAAATATATATATATCTTGTTGAATGCAATCAATAATGACCTTAAAACTGATGCATTTACATTACTCAACATACATTTAATAGCATTCTAGACTTTTAGACGTTTCTTGATAGAAAGGTCAATATCGTCGTATTTATAGCTGTAATTTTGTCCAAATTTGTAGACCCACGCACATGCTTTTGTTAGCATTTTCATCGCGTCTACGTTAGTGTTTGTATTCACATTTTAATTTGATGTATTCAAATTTGGTTAGAGCATGTCTTTGTTCGGTGATTATCCCGGCGCATTCACCATTTTCGCCACTTCAGGAGTCACAAATGGTGTATTTTCGTCCAATTGTGTATCAAAATTTTATAATATTTATCTTTTGTTGAGCGTTGGTTTTGTACTCTCTGGGGTGCTCATAAAAATATTTAATTTTGTTATCTGTTATCATATTTAGATCTTATTCAAAGGTTTATGTGCAGTCTATTGTAGTATTTGATTATTTATAATATGTTCTTTCTGTTTCAGGTTAGTTATGGTCTTGACTCCCAAAATAACTTGGGTTGAATACCAGTGAGTATATATTAAGCTTTATTGATTTTGTTCAAATGCTCATAGTGAGAATCAATTATATCCTTCATGGACCCGGAAACAAATTTCTTTAAAAAATTTCATTATACGTGAAACATGCAAAAAGTCATAGTTTGAATTTGGATTTTTCAAAATTGGGCACAATAGATTTAATACAGTGATAACCTTGTTAATAATTAATATTTATTTGGTTCAAATTTCTGGCTTAAATTTCTTCAAAGGAGGTATAATGTAAGACCACTCTCCATTTTCTTGTTTTACTTTATTTTAAAAGTAACATTCTAACTTGTTTATAACTTATTCTTTAGTTATTGTTGCTTAGAAAAATTACCAGATCAACTAAATGTTTCTAAGGTTAATAACAGCATTTAGAAAAAAACTAGCATTAAAAGTTTTTAATTTTTTGTGTGCTTTTCTCGCTTTTTTAGAAGATTTTGTGTCAAGTGGACATTTTTTTAAGGGTATCGTGGGGGCCGAGGTATAAAGAGACATGTCCGTCATCTCCGACTATGCGTCCGAGGAAGAGCGCAGTTTATTCCGTCCAATCACGCGCGAATCACTTGCAGCTATTGAAGCAAGAATTTCCGAAGACGACGCAAAGCAGAAAGAGCTCAAAAAGAAAAGAGCTCAAGGGGAGGTAAAAATTGCAATTTTAATAACGTTTACTAATCACTTTCATTATTTTGAAATCTGAAACTATTAGAAATCTATTAGCATTGGCTACAATAGGGCCTTACTCTTTCAGTTGATTGGTGTGCGTGCAACAAGCAGTGTTATCTAATAAAAATGCATGAGGGTAATTTTATGAAAATAATAATATTGGCTATTTAACAAATCTATTAAGCACGTAAAGCTTTTTATTCGGTTTTTCAATTTGCAGTACCATCGCATTGGCAAATCATTACATAAATAACATTTTTATTGAAACATTAAACAATTTAGGGGGGGGGGGAGTAGAGCGTTTAAAGCAATAAATCATGTGGCGTTTTTTAAGTAGTTCTTGTTTAATGTTGAATAAAATTTCTAATACATTCTTATGTCATTTCATACTGTATATTGGAAAATGACGTAGAGTAGTACAGCGATGTGCTTATCGATGTTTAAACTATAACCTCTATTACAGACCGGTTTTGGACGAAGGAGAAAGAAAAAAGAAGTAAGATTTGCTAATTTCAAACGCTGAAAGCCATAAACAATGCTTCTGATTAGTACTATCAGTAGCACATATTTTTGCTTGCTTGAAATAATATACACATGATTTCATACACTTGTTAATTAATACACATTTTGCTTTTAAAGCAACCAGCAATAGCATGCAAAGTTTTAGGTTATGACAAAAACTGCTTAAAAGTTCTTAGGCTAGAACGCGTTTTTTGCATTTTTGTAATTGCGCACCTTGCTTTGTAAGTTCTTACAATATCACTAGTTAGAAAAAAAACTATAGATTAATACAATAGCCACTCTACTAACTAAACTAACTAAACACAAATATACGATCAAAGTTTGCTTACATCAAGACATAAATATTCTAAAATACAAAGTTTTCCTAAATTTGATAATTTCTTAGACTTATCTTAAACACTATCATTGGTAAAAAACAAAATAACAAGCTATAATTTTAATGTCGACATGGGTTTTCTGTTTTTTGAATATTTTATGAGTATAAGTATTGATTTACATTGCTTAATTTTTTTTTATTAGAAAAAGTTTTATAAAAATTTTGCTATTTTCGGCCAGCCTGCTCTTTATCTCTACCAACACCAGAGTTACCAATAGCTCCAACTTGATAAAACATTGTTTTTTCTGTTCAACCAATTTTTCAAAAACGACAAAAAGTTATTATATTTTAAAAATAGTATAATAAAAAAAAACAGTTGAGGTTTTTTAGAATTATTGATTCTTTATAAACTAACTTAATGAGATGTTTAATAAAATTAAACAAAAATAGTAATAAAATAGAAAGTTCATATCTTTATGGTGTGGGCTTATTAATTCTGGTCAATCAAAGCTACATAAACTGTATCATCAATACAGCTGTGTTCCTTGATTTGACAAGAGCAAGCGTAAAAGTCAAATTTGAGAAACTTTGTAAGTAAAAAACCATAAACATATAAAACATAGTAAAATACAAAACACTGCATGTTAATTTATAGAAATAATTTTGGTTTGTATCGGTAGGTATAAATAATGACACGTTTTATCCTGTCACTACAAAAATGAGCTCCCAGATATTTAGATAATAGTCTTAGTTTGAGTGTTTGTTTGTATAGATTCGGTATGAAGACGAAGACGAAGATGAAGGTCCGCAACCTGATCCAACTTTGGAGCAGGGGCTCCCCTTACCAGTACGTTTCCATGGTATCTACCCTCCTGAACTGGCCAGCACCCCATTGGAAGATTTTGACGCTTATTACTATAACCAAAGAGTAAAAATTTAATCTTTAGAAAGCAATTTATTCTAATGATTGGTTTCAGACTTTTGTAGTAATTAGTAAAGGGAGAGACATTTATAGATTCAGTGCGACCAATGCTTTGTGGGTGCTGGATCCATTCAATCCTATTCGACGAGTAGCCATTTATATTTTTGTTCATCCCCTATTTTCTCTCTTTATTATTACTACGATTCTTGTTAATTGTGTTCTCATGATTATGCCCACGACACCTACTGTAGAATCGACAGAGTAAGTATTTTATTCAAACGTAAAACGCCTCATCAAGAAAAAAATACAAACAAAACAAAAATATAAACAGCTTAGATCAATTTTTACTAAAAAATTAATAACTAACATCTCAAGGAATACAAATAAATTGCCATTTACCTCCGTAGTGTTGTTTCAGTAGATAAATTTATAAAAACGCGTCTTTAACAGTGTTGGACTGGTGTTAAGTAGCTTTAAGATGCCCAGTGAATCAAAGTTTAAGGGTTTCTGTGTTTTTTCTGATTATAAAAGTTTAGTGTTGGGTTAATAAAAAGCTTAGACACCTAGTGCTTGATGAGGCAAATCTTCTAAATCTGAACTTTTTAAATAATTATAGAGTTATTTTCACCGGGATCTATACATTCGAATCAGCTGTGAAGGTGATGGCCAGGGGTTTTATTCTTCAACCGTTCACCTACCTTAGAGATGCATGGAATTGGCTCGACTTCGTAGTCATAGCTTTAGCGTGAGTAGTTAGAGTTAGAAGCTAGACAATTTCTAAAATTAGCTAGACATTTGTACCCCAAAAAAACACATTTAGTTTAATTATCCAACACACATCTTCTTCAAGACATAGACCAAAGCTCACTAAAAACATAGGAACAAAAATTGACATAAGCTATTTTATACAAAATCTAACATTTAACTGATTTATTCCACAGCTAATTTACATTATCTATTGGCTTAAAACAAGGTTAATTATTTGCTGTTTATATTTAAAATATTTTGATTTCAAGTGAGTTTACTGTTACTGCTACCGCTGTTTTTAATTGTAGTCGAAAATACTTATAGTAGCTCTGACATGTTTCAGTTGCCTCATTGGTTCTATATCCAACACTTGCATGCAATGCACTTTCAAAAAGACACAGACTGAAACATTAGCAATTTAAGTAGAATTACTAATAATTCGATTTAAAAAAAATAGCTCCAAAATCAACATTTTACAGTTTGACTAAAAAGCTTCAAAAATTGATATGAAACTAAAGGCGGGTAGATTTTTTAAACATTTTAAACAACTTATTTAATTTCTATTATTGTTTCATATCTTTTTTTTCTATTTGGAATCTTAGCTTAGCTTTTTTTTGGCAAGTGTCTCTTAGCAGATTGATTAGTACTAAGTTGAAAAGTCAGTGGTCAAAAAATTTAGGTTTAATGTATCGATGAAACCAGTAAACATTTGAACTATAAATTTTTCATACCTGAGCTACTATAATTATTTTATTAGACGAACATTCTAGATCTTCTATCTAAATTTATAGGTTAGGTATTACTAGACTAGAATAGATTTTTATTAATTATTAGTTACCACAGTATTGTTCAATTTTAAAGTGTAATGTTTGTAGTATGTAGGTTATTGTTTATAATTTAGTAATATATTTAACACTAACGCTTAAAGCTTTTTAAAATATGTACTTATTAAAAATTTGCACTTGATGATTTTCGTAGACATTATATACTGTATTCAATTTAAAACTGCATCTACAAAGTAGATTTACAATTTCGTTGTATTTTTAAATTGGAAACAATTTAGATTTGGTGATCTATTGCACTTTTATGTATATAAATATAATTTTGGTAAAGTATGCTGATAGTAATTAATTAGTAAATAAAAATGTGTACTACAATTTGTAACTGTGACTTGTTTGCAGTTATGTCACAATGGGTATAGATCTGGGAAATCTTGCTGCCTTGAGAACGTTTAGGGTTCTGCGAGCCCTTAAGACTGTTGCAATTGTACCAGGTTTGTACTGAATTACCCTTAACTTTTACTTTTTATGGTTTTTACTTTTTAACAAACTATTTTTTTTTAGGTCTGAAAACCATTGTTGGTGCTGTAATTGAATCCGTAAAAAATCTCAGAGATGTTATAATTTTAACAATGTTCTCTCTATCAGTTTTTGCCTTGATAGGTTTACAAATTTATATGGGTGTTCTAACGCAAAAATGTATCAAGGATTTTCCGCTCGACGGATCTTGGGGTAACCTCAGCGACGCTAATTGGGAAAGATTTGTAAGCAACGATTGTAAGTATTAACAAACAATTTCACAAAAAGAAAAGTACAATACGACTTATTTTCCAATTTTTTAACACATTTTTTTGAGGTTATTAGTTGATTGCTCTGGAATCTTTGGCACTATAAGCTATTAAGACAGTTTTTTTACTTGGAAGGGAGATTTGAAAGATGCGATAAATCTAAAATTAAAAAAAAACGCGTAGATCTATTCAAATCAGATATAAAAAGCACTTAGCTTATTTAAAAGACAGCAGATTGAACAAGTCGAGTATAGACAAGTCCCCTTTAATACCAATCATAATATTATTATTAACAGCTTAAAATTAATCAACCAAATAAATAACGGTAGACATTTGAACGCCGCCGAATTTATTAAAATCTATAAAAACAAAGTTGTATTCTTGGTCAGATTATTAGGAAAAACCTACAAATCATATAAAAATCAAGCAAGTAATAACTTAGCTTTATTCATGACCACTAAGTGCTGGTCATGACTAGAGATTTAATAAAAAAAAACTTTTTAGCAAGTGGTATAACTGGGTTAATAGTTTATAAACCCAGTTTAGCTGCTTGAATAAATTTTCAAGTTAAAAATTTTTATTGATTAAGTGATTTTAAAAAGCATTTTTGTGTTGAAAATTTTTTATAAAGCTGTTATTTAAAAAAAACAGTTGATTAAACTGATACATTTCATTTTTAGGTTATTTCCACCGCGTTTTACGCTTTAGAAATAATTAGTTTTTTCGAATAAATGCAATACAATTTAGTCTCATCTGATATTTTTTTTATTTAGAGCAAAATTATTTAGAATTTTTTTTAAGATTTAATTTTTTTTTCTTTTGCTGACAATTATTATGGTACAGCTTTAGCGTTTTTTTAGCAAATTGGTATTATGACGAAGAAAAAAGTGAGAGACCATTGTGTGGCAACGGAACAGGAGCCGGTACTTGTCCGAAGGGATACATTTGCTTACAAGGTTATGGAGATAATCCAAACTACGGTTACACCAGTTTTGATACGTTTGGTTGGGCTCTTCTTTCTGCCTTTAGACTGATGACTCAAGATTTTTGGGAAAATTTATATCAATTGGTACATTCGGTGTAAAATTTTGAATAGATTTTAATATTAAATTTTAGGTTTTACGTTCAGCAGGCTCATGGCATATGCTATTTTTCATTGTAATTATATTCTTAGGCTCATTTTATTTAGTGAACCTTATTTTGGCTATAGTTGCAATGTCATACGATGAATTGCAAAAAAAAGCTGAAGATGAGGAAGCTGCAGAGCAAGCTGCTATTGAGGTTGGTTGGCATAATTCAATATCAAAACTTCTAAATTTAAATTTTTCAAATTCTCTTTCTTTCAAATTCAAGAAAGCGTTAGGAATATTTTGCAAATTTCTGATTGAACTACTGAAACAACAGCAATTTAAATGTCACAAAACTCATATCTGTCAAACGCAAATCTTAACTTTCTTGTTACTCAGCGCTTGAACAATACTTGTGAGACTATAGCGTTTTCACTTTTGATTTCGACAGGTACAAATTATGTGACATTTAAATTTTGATTTTTTTAATCAAGGAAATGCAAGATAATTTCCAAATTTTCTGCAATTTAGAACTGTTTGCTCACTTTTTATAAAGTATTATCAGTTTAAGTAACTTTTCCATGACTAATGCGTTTTTCTATTCTTTATAGGAACAACATCATCAAATGCAAATGAAGCAAGATCGAGCCGACGCCAGAGCAGCCGCGGCAGTAGCAGCGGCCTGTGGCCCTAATATTATCAAATCATCTTCAGACTATTCTTGCATCAGCTATGAAAGCTTTGTAGGTCAGCCAAGTGGACAAGACGACAACAATAAGGAGAAGATGAGCCTACCATCTGATGGATTAGATTCTGTGAGTGACAGAAGAACTAGTAGTTGCAACAAGATTCGAAAAAGCAATGCTGTAAGTGTCTTGATATTTATCAAAATAAACAAACTGAAATTTTCAATCAATGTCTCTCTAATCTGATCTAATGCTTTTTGTTATTCAATATTATGCTTAAAATGTTAATAAAAATCATGACAGTTACGGTATTGACAGTTTTCTTGATGCAGATATTTGTACAAATTTGATAAGATACAAAACTCTCAACTAAAGCAAAAATCGAAATTTAAGTGTTTTTTTTTATAATTACAACGCATATAGTTTTTCACTGAAAAGAGATAGGAATTTTCAACTTTTCGAAACACAGTGTCAGATTACAACTTGTTTTTCATACGAGAGGAAACAGTAATATTTTTTTTCTTTAAACCTACCATTTGAAATTTACTGGTTTTTCCTAAAGCAATTATTAAATTATAATTTTGTTTTGTGTAAATGTCTGTATCAATTTTTTTTGTATTTTATTATTGCTGGCACTTGATAACTTGAGCTTTTTTCATATTTAGCTTATATTTCGCATAATTTTGATAAAGCTTTAGTGCTGTCATTGTCAGTCCAATCGTGGTGGTTGTTGTCAGTAAGTGGATTGTATGTACATAATTTGATATTTATTAATTATGTTTGATGGTTTTTGTAGTAAGCTAATGTTTTGTAATTTGATAAGTCAAACACTTTAGAGGTTTAGGATACTATTCAGAATCGTTATTAGGATCATCAAGATCACAAACCAGTTTTCTCGCATTTTTCTCTCCTGCTGAGACAACAAGACTCAGTGAAAAGTTTTTTCATATATACTGCATTTGCTTCATTCAATTTTTTCTATAAATCTAATTTTTTTACTTTTTATAACCGGCTTTGTTTACCAATAAACTACTAAACGTTTTTTATTTTTTCTTACTGCTTTTCTGTTTTAGTAGTTTTTATTATACTTTATTTTTAATTTTTTGTATATCTTTAAACTTGATAGTGTCTGCCTGACAGATTATGTTATGTTAAAGGCATAGTTTCTAATTTTTTTGTGTGATTTTGATAAACTAACCAGCTAATTTGTTAAGTTAGAAAAACAGTAACTGACATTCAAGAATTTTTATGTCAATAAAATGTTATCTTACTACAAAGCTACATACGGGGATCTAGATTTCTTTCAAATGCTTAAGTTTTTGAAAGAGATCTTAGAGTTTGATGTAGTAAATTTTTAATTCTGCATGTATAGAACATATGCCATATTTAGGCAAGTCTCAGCCTTCCTGGTTCTCCATTCCATGTCCGTCGTGGTTCAAGGAGTAGTCATCAATTCAACTTTCGTAACAATAGACGGATGGTTCCTCCTCCTTGCGATCGTAAGCCATTGGTTTTATCGACTTATCGTGATGCTCAGGAACATTTACCTTATGCTGATGATTCTACTGCTGTAACACCAATGAGCGAAGAAAACGGTGCTATGTTTGTTCCTATGTACTACGGTAATTTAGGTACGTACTTGTCAATGCACCTCTACACACAATTATAGTGCAAGGTTTTACAAAATCAAGCCTTGAGTTTCCCATTTATTTGGCATATTAACTAAGAGTCTAACTTAAGGTTCACGTCATTCATCGTACACCTCACATGCATCTCGGATGTCATACACTTCTCACGGAGATTTGTTAGGCGGTGGCAATGGAAAAGTGCTAACCAAAGAGAGCCAGCTGAGAAGTCGATCTATGAGAAATGGACCTACTGCTGCAAATAATGCTTTTTACGAAAGTAGTAATAGAGTTCACAAAGGAGACTATGTGAGTAATGCCTGTTTTTCAAAATAGTATAGCTGTAATCTTACAACACTTAAGCAGGGGGGTCCCATTGAGCAGTTTTATGAATCAAAATCAAAACAATTTGACAATCCTATTGGCGATTCTAGCTCTCGACAGCAAATGGTTGACATGAAAGGTGGATTAGGTCAAAAAAAAATCTCAAAATTTTAATATTTGATTTTAGATGTTATGGTTTTAAATGATATCATAGAGCAAGCAGCTGCCAGTGGGGACGGTGAACATAAAGGTAATTTTCAAATTTATCTAATCTTACACTTCCACTTCTACAGCTTCTAAATCAACATACCTAACACACCATCACAATTTGCTTTACATATTTAGTAATATCACTAGCAGCTGCACTATAATCATGTACATAAGTTGCTATATCATCAAACTAATACAGATTTATTTGCTACCAATATTACGTGTATGCGGAGGAAAGTTTAACAAGAATACATTTATTAGGTAAATAGCATTTAGTTCTCAATTTTTACAATATTTTGTCCATCACTTAGTCTATTTTTCAATCCAGAGCACCCTGGTATGATTAGTAAGAGAGATCCTAGTAAAATTTTATATAATATAACCCCCAATTCTATAAATAAAAATAAATTTTTGCTTTTATTTTTAAGCAAAACATCTCTTATCTCTTTATTATTTGATGACTGTTTTCTGTTCAAATTTTGGCCACATTACCTCTAAAATGCAGTGCCACTATATTTGACATCTAAAAGTCACGTGATCAAAATAAAAATAAATGCTGAGTAGTCTAAGTCTGGCTTTAATTATTAAGACTTCTGCGAAATAAGATGTTATTTATAATCCCCATTGGTGGCTTATTGTAAATTTTTATTGAAATTACTTTGAAGCTAAGCTACTACCTAGTTATAAAAAGATTACCAATTTTTAATTTCATAGATTAAAACCAAATTTAATACAACATTTTTTATATTATAGTTTAATAAAAGTCTCTATGTTGTTAACATATTAACGGTTAAGCTTAGACTGATGTAGAAATCAGCAAATTCTCTTGTCTGTCTCAATAAACCTTTTCATCTTTCTAATTTGACTAATTGAATTTGTTTACTAGGATCGTTCTTTACACTTAGTAAAATAGATATTTTCAATCTGTTTAATAATTCCTGTTTACTACTTTCAAAAACTCTGGAATCATTAATCAGTGTAATTTTGAAAATTTGAATCTATATCTTAGAACAATGTTGGTTTGATTAGCTAGAAGACTTAATTGATGTTTAAATAAGCGTCCAGCCAAAGTAAGTTTTCTCTTATACAAAAATATCTTGACTGCGATTTTACCGGCATGAGCTTCTAGTAACCACTTACTATAACCACGTAAATATTGTTCTTAACCGAAGCAAATTGTATGGTGTTTTACAAAACTACTGCGATTTGCTTAAAAAGCGACAAAAAGTTACAAAATCCAAGACTTAACTTGCGGTTAAGAACTGCTGTCGCACTATCGCATTGCACAAAACCTCTTTTCCCAAAAAGAGTGTGTCAATATTGCTTTTACTAATTCTTTGTTTAGTTTCTGTTTATTATTTCCCAGCCCCAAAAGATGGAGAAGAAGAGGAAAAGCCTACAGTTAGAGAATATATTTTGGAGCATGCCAGCAGAACTATTGATTTGATGTGTGTTTGGGATTGCTGTAGCTGTTGGCTTACAATACAGAAATACGTGAGGTATCTTGTTTTCGATCCTTTTGTTGAGCTTTTTATTACTCTTTGTATTGTGGTCAATACACTTTTCATGGCGTTAGATCATCACAATATGGATAAAGATTTGGATAGAGCTTTGAAAAGTGGAAATTATGTAAAAAATATCTTTATTATTTCTATTTTTTTTATTGATCATTAATCATTGTAGTTTTTTACCGCAACATTCTTAATTGAAGCTACTTTAAAACTTATAGCAATGAGTCCAAAATACTACTTCCAAGAAGGTTGGAATATTTTTGATTTTATAATAGTAGCTCTATCATTGATTGAATTGGGCCTTGAAGGTGTTCAAGGATTATCGGTGCTACGATCTTTTCGACTGGTACTAAAAATAAATAATAAAATATCCAGAATTTCATCTAATCTTTTCAGCTACGAGTGTTCAAACTAGCAAAATCTTGGCCAACTCTGAATCTACTTATTTCCATAATGGGTAGGACCATGGGTGCTCTAGGAAATTTAACATTTGTATTATGTATTATAATATTTATATTTGCTGTAATGGGAATGCAACTATTTGGGAAAAATTACACTGGTAATAAATTTTCAAGTACAAAATAAAACGCACTTTCTTAATCATTAATTTCCAGATAACGTTGATAGATTTCCCAATCATGAACTTCCCCGATGGAATTTTACGGATTTTATGCATTCTTTTATGATTGTATTTCGAGTATTATGTGGGGAATGGATAGAATCTATGTGGGATTGTATGCGAGTAGGAGATGTTTCGTGCATTCCTTTCTTCTTAGCAACTGTAGTTATTGGTAATCTTGTGGTAAGTCCCAAATAGTAGCTGTTACATAAATTGCACTTTAAAAGCATCACTAGAATCCGAAAAAACTATAAAATCAATATTTAAAGCGTTTTATCAAAAAACAGTTCAAAATTCTGCAAGAATCAATAATAGAGCTAGAGAAAACATAGTTCTTATTAATTCATCTTTTGATTAATATATACCTGTTTTTATTATTAATATTTAAAAAAATAATTGACAAAAATAAGAGCAGAAAGAATATGCGAAGAACATGAAGTTAATTTTATTATCAGATTAAAATAATAATCTTTATTGGTTCACTTAAATAGTGTTTCAAAAATATCATTAAGCTATTTTGTTCTAGAATCTAGATTTAAATATTTTTTCTACTCTAAATAATTTTATCTACTATCTTGTTTAACCTTACTTTCTTTCTTATTATTATTTTTATACACTTTATTTTTTTTTTTCAATTTCATTATGTCTTTTTTCAACTTACTTTTTTTTACTTTTACACATTCATTCATTTAGTGCTGTGATGTTTTTTTCTCACACATTTTGCATTTTCTTTTGTTTGCCTCCAAGCCACCTTTCTCTAATTTTTCTCAACATTTTTTGCTTGCTTATGTCTCTAAAGATAGAAAGAAATAGAAATATTTCTCTAGAAATAAAACTATTGTTTTCTTTCACTTTTTTCTCAATTTTTTCTACGTTAAACTCTTTTTTTTTTTGCTCAATCTGATTTTTTACTTACCACTTTCCAGCTATCTATTAATATCTGACATTTTTTTGATCTCTTATTTTTACTTGTCAATGTTTCTAAAGATAGAAAGAATTAGATTTTTATTTCTTTATAACTCTATTGTTTTGTTTCACTTTTTTTCTCAATTTTTTCTACGTTAGACTCTTTTCTTTTTTTTGCTTAATCTGCTTTGTTATTTACCACTTTCCATCTATCTAACAATATCTGACTTTTTTTTGATCTCTTATTTTTACTTGTCTATGTTTATATAAATAGAAAGAATTAGACTTTTATTTCTCTATAACTTCACTGTTTTGTTTCACTTTTTTCTAAATTTTTTCTACGTTAGACTCTTTTCTTTTTTTTGCTCAATCTGCTTTTTTACTTACCACTTTCCAGTTATCTGTCAATATCTGACATTTTTCTTGATCTCTTATTTTAACTTGTTTATGTTTCTAAAGACAGAAAGAATTAGACTTTTATTTTGCTATAACTCCATTGTTTTGTTTCACTTTTTTTTTCAATTTTTTCTACTTTAAACTCTTTTTTTTTGCTCAATGTGCTTTTTTACTTACCATGTTCCAGCTATCTGTAAATATCTGACATTTTCCTCGATCTCTTATTTTTACTTGTCTATGTTTCTAAAGATAGAAAGAATTAGACTTTTATTTCTTTATAACTCCATTGTTTTGTTTCACTTTTCCTCAATTTTTTTTACGTTAAACTTTTTTCTTTTTTTTTTGCTCAATCTGCTTTTTTATTTACCACTTTCCAGCTATCTGTCAATATCTGACATTTTTCTTGATCTCTTATTTTTCCTTGTCCATGTTTTTAAAGATAGAAAGAATTAGACTTTTATTTCTCTATAACTCCATTGTTCTGTTTCACTTTTTTCTACGTTAGACTCTTTTTTTGCTCAATCTGCTTTTGTACTTACCACTTTCCAGTTGTCTGTCAATATCTGACATTTTTCTTGATCTCTTATTTTAACTTATTTATGTTTCTAAAGATAAAAAGAATTAGACTTTTATTTCTCTATAACTACATTGTTTTGTTTCACTTTTTACTCAATTTTTTCTACGTTAAACTTTTTTCTTTTTTTTTCGCTCAATCTGCTTTTTTATTTACCACTTTCCAGTTGTCTGTCAATATCTGACATTTTTCTTGATCTCTTATTTTAACTTATTTATGTTTCTAAAGATAAAAAGAATTAGACTTTTATTTCTCTATAACTACATTGTTTTGTTTCACTTTTTACTCAATTTTTTCTACGTTAAATTTTTTTCTTTTTTTTTCGCTCAATCTGCTTTTTTATTTACCACTTTCCAGCTATCTGTCAATATCTGACTTTTTTTTTTGATCTCTTATTTTTACTTGTCTATGTTTCTATAGATAGAAAGAATTAAACTTTTATTTCTCTATAACTCCATTGTTTTGTTTCACTTTTTCCTCAATTTTTTTTACGTTAAACTTTTTTCTTTTTTTTTTGTTCAATCTGCTTTTTTATTTACCACTTTCCAGCTATCTGTCAATATCTGACATTTTTCTTGATCTCTTATTTTTACTTATCTATGTTTTTAAAGATAGAAAGAATTAGACTTTTTTTTCTCTATAACTCCATTGTTTTGTTTCACTTTTTTCTACGTTAGACTCTTTTTTTTGCTCAATCTGCTTTTTTACTTACCACTTTCCAGTTGTCTGTCAATATCTGACATTTTTCTTGATCTCTATTTTCATATTTTAACTTGTTTATGTTTCTAAAGATAGAAAGAATTAAACTTTTATTTTTTTATGACTCCATTGTTTTGTTTCACTTTTTTTCAATTTTTTCTACTTTAAACTCTTTTCTTTTTTTTGCTCAATCTGCTTTTTTACTTACCACGTTCCAGCTATCTGTCAATATCTGACATTTTCTTCGATCTCTCATTTTTACTTGTCTATGTTTCAAAAGATAGACAGAAATAGACTTTTATTTCTTTATAACTCCATTGTTTTGTATCTCTTGTTTTCTCAAATTTTTTTGCCTATGCTTCTATTTTTACTTGTCTATGTTTCTAAAGATAAACAGAAATAGACTTTCATTTCTCTGTAACTTTATTGTTTTTTTCTCTTTTCTTCTACGTTAAACTCTGTTTCTTTCATAGTACTTGCTTCTCTCTTTTTTGTGCTCTATCTGCTTCTCTACTTACTACTTTCCAGCTCTCTGTCAATCAAATTGTGCTCGTTCTCTTATTTTGCTCTCAAACTTTACCAATCTTTTTCTTGTTCTTATTCTTTTTTCTTTCTTTTTTACTATATAACCTAAAGTTTTTGTGTTTAATTTTAAAATTGATCTTGTATATTTCTTTTGCACTTTTTCTATCTTTACTGTTTCTTTCCATTCTAAGTTTTTGCTCGATACAAGATTACCTACACTTTTCGCCAGACTTTTAAACATCCTATTTTATACTTTCTTTTAAATTTTCTCTCTACCATTTTCTTTTTTCACTAGTTTTCTGACCTGCACTAGCTTGGCAGATTATGTTTATACTAAATATTTGATGTAATATGGAAAACAATTTTGTTTACACGTTTAGTTGATACATGATTTTTGAGCTGCTTATAATATTATAATGTTTTAGGTTCTAAATTTGTTCTTGGCGTTGCTCTTGAGTAATTTTGGTTCATCAAGCCTTTCGGCTCCTACAGCTGATAACGATACTAACAAGATAGCAGAAGCTTTTGACCGTATAGGTCGTTTTATCAAATGGATCAAAACAAGCATATTATATATTGCGAAGCTGGTGCGGTTTAAACTCACCAACCAAATATCCGACCAGCCGTCAGGTGAGGGACCGTCCAACAGTTGGAACCAACAAGGTTTTTATCCAACAATCTGATAGTTCGCTGGTTTTGCTTGCTGCCTAGTGCTTATTTTAAATAACTTACTTTCTAGCATGATTCACTTTAGATGGCGGTGACGTTACATTATGTCTTCTTGTCAAACATTATTGTATTTATTTTTATAGAAATACATCTAAAGTAAACAATTAGACAATGCAATTGTAGTATCACTAATTTTAAATAGTTACTGTACTCATAGATTTAGCACTTGTCAATTATTAGAATTCAGATACATTCTATTGCGACTAGATTTTTGCATGGGATATGTTTTGATCCACTCAAATCGTAAATTAGCCACTTTTTTTTGCTTTAAAAACGGGATGATCAACTAGTTTTCTTTTATTCCAACTGTTACTTAACTGATCAGATATTTAATGCCCATAGAAACAATTTATAGATTTACTTACCAAAGCACAAACTTTTAGATACCAGAGAAGGTAGATTAGAAATAGTAGCAGATGAGGTTATTGGTGACGGTATCTTGAAGAAAAATCTTAAAGATCGTCTGGAGGTTACCATAGGAACTGGAATGGAATTTACAATTCACGGTAAGCTAAAAATATTTTGCTTTCATAAGCGGTACCAATTGTTTGTTACAAGGTGATTCAATTACTAAAAGAGGAAAAAATAATATAAATAAATGTAAAGCAATTGGTAATTCAATCTTAGATCATAGCGCTTTTATTGGGCAAGCAGATGAAGATGCAATTAGTCACAAGTCATATGGAAGTCACAAAGATAGATTTAAGTTAGAAAGTCATAATGGAAGTATTGACGAATTAGATGATCACGAAGAGAAACGCGATGCTAGCAAAGAAGAGCTTGGTATAAGTGAAGGTATGTACAATATAATATAGTACAAGACATTTACAACATTTAAATAAATATCTAGACATGGATGAAGATAAATATCAATGTGATGGTCCTGTAAACCAAGTTCTTATAATACATGCCAATTCAGAAGACGTGATTGATGAATATTCAGCAGATTGTTTTCCAGAATCTTGTTATAAGAAATTTCCATTTTTAGCAGGCGATGAAGATTCGCCATTTTGGCAAGGGTGGGCTAACTTGAGGTTTAAAACATATGGATTAATTGAGAATAAATATTTTGAAACTGCTGTTATTACGATGATTCTGTTAAGCAGTTTTGCTTTAGCTTTAGAAGACGTTCATTTGCAGTCAAGACCAATTTTACAAGATGTTCTCTACTATATGGATAGAATATTTACCGTCATATTTTTTTTCGAAATGTTAATTAAATGGCTAGCTTTAGGATTTCAAAAATATTTTACAAATGCGTGGTGCTGGTTAGATTTTATAATCGTCATGGTAAGTATTTTCTGACTCTTCTAAAGCTTTCGATAAAAGCGCATTTTTAAGGTGTCGCTTATAAATTTTATCGCCGCTTTAGCTGGTGCTGGTGGAATTCAAGCATTCAAAACTATGAGAACTCTTCGAGCTTTAAGACCACTTCGTGCTATGTCGCGAATGCAAGGAATGAGAGTTGTGGTAAATGCTTTGGTACAAGCTATACCATCTATCTTCAATGTACTGCTAGTGTGCTTAATATTTTGGTTGATTTTTGCTATCATGGGTGTGCAATTATTTGCTGGCAAGTACTATAAGGTATGTAACACGTTTGATGGCAACATCATTTATTTCAATTTTAACATTTTTTTGTCATTGCGTCTTTCAACTGCTGTAGGTATTTCTTCCTCTTCATATCGATGCAATTTTGATGATCCTAGGCTCACATTTCAAATTTCTTAATTATATTTTTTTGGATTGCGGTAATAAACAGCTTATTTGTTTATCTTATATAAGAGAAGTAAACAAAAACTAACATTAAAGTGAAATTTTACTAAAGATGGTAAAAGATTCTAAAGAAAAAATACACAAGAACACTATGTGTATTAGTTCAAGTAGATTTAACTTAACTTTCTCCCACTTTTTGTTCCTTTGATTAAACTTAACTTTCTCCCACTTTTTGTGATGATAAGGTTTGTGTCAGACAAAAACTTAAATCTTTTGCAACTATCGTCGAAAGAAGGTAATTAAACGTTAATTTCTTTTTATGACTTTTTTTATGAACTATGCGCCAGAAGATAATTATTTGTCATATCTCAAATGCCATTTTATTCAATAGCTGCTTTGTTTGATTAAACTTAACTTTTTCCCACTTTTTGTTCCTTTGATTAAACTTAACTTTCTCTCACTTTATGTTCCTTTGATTATTTTTATATGTGACAATATTGTACCTTTACACTGTAATGATGATTAGTAAACCTCTGCTATGCAATTATTTTGTCTTAAGAATATTTATTAGTTGATCATAAAAAAACTGCTCAAAGATAATCGATAAAACTGTTAAAGCAAAAAGATTCAAAATTGTTACTTTAAAAGTTTTTATTTTTTGAAATTAATTGGGACTGTGTATTTTTTCTTTGCTAACTGCTGTTTTTTTTTTATTTCAGTGCGTAGATTATAACAAAACTACTTTAAGCTACGAAATCATACCCGATTATAACGCATGCAAAGCAGAAAACTATTCATGGGAAAACTCCCCAATGAATTTTGACCATGTGGGTAAAGCATATCTCTGTTTGTTTCAAGTGGCAACTTTTAAAGGCTGGATACAAATCATGAATGATGCTATTGATTCTAGAGAGCTGAACAAGCAACCAATAAGGGAAACAAATATTTATATGTATTTATATTTTGTTTTCTTTATTATTTTTGGATCGTTTTTTACTCTAAATCTATTCATTGGTGTGATAATAGACAACTTTAATGAACAGAAAAAAAAGGTATACAATAGTTATTTTGTTGTTTCATAGAATAATAGCGTGGTGATTTAGGGTGGAGGATCTTTAGATTTGATCATGACTCCGGCACAGAAAAAATACTATAACGCAATGAAGAAAATGGGCTCAAAAAAGCCTATGAAAGCTATACCTAGACCTCGGGTAAGTAAAAAAAATGTTCTGATTATTTCACTCAAAAATTTTTGTAGTGGAGACCTCAAGCTATCGTTTTTGAAATAGTTACGAATAAAAAATTTGATATGATTATCATGATATTCATTGGACTGAATATGTTAACAATGACAATGGACCACTATCAACAAGCAGAAACATTTACAAAAATTCTAGACTCTTTAAATATGATATTTATAGTTATTTTTACAACCGAGTGCCTCATGAAAATATTTGCTTTACGATATCACTATTTTACAGAACCTTGGAATTTATTCGACACAGTGGTAGTGATATTCTCAATCCTAAGTTTAGTTTTGAGTGATATTATTGCCAAATACTTTGTTTCTCCAACATTACTAAGAGTAGTTCGAGTAGCAAAAGTTGGAAGAGTTCTACGACTAGTTAAAGGCGCAAAAGGCATTAGAACATTATTATTTGCATTAGCAATGTCTTTGCCCGCTTTGTTCAACATTTGTTTACTTCTCTTTCTGGTTATGTTTATTTTTGCCATATTTGGAATGTCGTTTTTTATGCACGTGAAAAATAAAAGCGGACTGGATGACGTGTACAATTTTAAGACGTTCGGACAATCTATGATACTTTTATTTCAGGTAAGCGCCAAAAAATTACAGTTTTGCAAATTATTGAATAATATACTAAACATATTTACGTATTTTAGATGTCTACGTCAGCAGGTTGGAACGATGTCTTAGACGGTATAATAAATGAAGAAAACTGTAAGCTACCAAATAACGAAATAGGAGAAACAGGAAACTGTGGTAATTCTACTATAGGTATTGCGTTTCTTCTTAGCTACCTCGTTATCTCATTTTTGATTGTTATAAATATGTACATTGCTGTTATCTTAGAAAACTATTCTCAAGCAACAGAAGATGTACAGGAAGGTTTAACAGATGACGATTATGACATGTATTATGAAATATGGCAACAGTTTGATCCAGATGGAACGCAATATATACGTTATGATCAGCTTTCAGAATTTTTAGACATACTAGAGCCACCGCTGCAAATTCACAAACCTAACAAGTACAAGATAGTTTCCATGGATATAACAATTTGCAAAGGTGATCGGATGTATTGTGTAGACATTTTAGATGCTTTAACTAAAGACTTCTTTGCTCGTAAAAACAATCCTATTGAAGAAACTGAACAGCTTACGGAAGTACAGCCAAGGCAAGACGATCCAACTTATGAGCGAGTTAGTACAACTCTTTGGAGGCAGCGTGAAGAATATTGCGCAAGGCTAATACAAAGCGCTTGGCGTAAACATAAAAACCACCACACTGATACTCCAAGTGATGGAGAACTACAAGAAGATGAAAGTCCTGGAGCTTTAGAGACCGCTGTTTTTGTGGAAAGTGACGGCTTTGTAATCAAAAACGGACACAAAGTGGTTCTTCATAGTCGAACACCAAGTACAAGCTCTAGAACTGTAGACGTCTGAGACAGGCCCAGCCCTTTCCCAACTCTGCCGTAGTGCGCGGAAAGTTATTTTTTACCTCGGGTGCATTCATTTTATACATCGAACTTCGTACACTGAAGACTTCCGAGATAAAAAAATGTTCTAGGTTATGTAGTTTAATGGAGATCGTGTTCTTTAATGAGTGTCAATTGCTTTGCTGCTCATATTGCTACCATTTACATATATGCTGATGCCACTTTTTGCAAATTTTGTAACGTATGTAGTTGTATGAACAGTGAACTTGCCGACTGGTTTTTGGCTGAGACTACCGCATTGTGTGCTAGCTTCGGTTAATAATATATTCAACAGTCGCCACACTCTAAGATTTGAAAAATTTACAAATACTTCACACGTAAGAGTAGATTTGTAAACAAAATATTAAAATTTCAGGTAGATATTACAATGTTTTTTTATGAGACAGTTGTATATTTTTTTATTTTCTACAGATTACATAATCTTTTCTGCTGGGGCTTTGACGTAACTGAATCTCTTGTAATTCTATTTTCGATAACAAAATAGGTTTATTTTAATAGTTGACAATTTTTTCCTCTTTTTTCTTTTTCAGCTTATCTATCTGGTATGTACTTTTTTATTCCCATGTCTTTAACTTTAGCCGATGGTAATGTTGTCACTTTTTTTTCATGTCTAGTAATGTTTTTCTTTCTAGATAAATATTTGTCTTTTGCTGTTTCTACGGGTTATATTAATACTTTTTAGTTTTGTTCTCATTTTCTTTTCTGTCTAAATGTGTTTTTCCGATCATTCTACAAAACACTTTAATTTTTTCTGATTTTGTCCGCCCAGCGGTCACAAAGGCGGAGTCAATCTCTTTAATAATTATTATAAATTGGTTTAATGCCCTTGGTAGAATAAACAATGTTGACAAAAGTCAATGTTGATAAAGAATTATTATCAAAATTTTATTTAAATAAACGCAAATTTATTGTCTTGTTGGCAAGTGAAGTATTTGTCAATTTTGAAAATTTGTGCTACAGTTAATGATTAACTGACTTTTGCTTTTTGATAAAATATATCAGATTGTAATTTTGTTCAAAAAACTATAAGATTATATATCTCACAATAAAATCAAAACGGAAGGAACATCATATGAAGTAATACATCATTACATTTCAAGATCAAATTAACAAAAAAGAATAATTTGCTATGAAAGTTTATTAGAAAATAACAGAAATCATCTCAATAAATTAATATTTTTAAATAATTATTTATATTATTTTTACACTTTCTATAAAATCAAAAATAAAAACTTATCAAATCAAGTATTTGTAGAACAAACGCGTGTTTATCTGCGTTTTTTAGTAAAATTGTACTTAGAGCATATAATCTTATAAGTTTTGGTGGGCTTTAAATCACAAATCTAACAGTGAAAAAACAAATTGAGAATAGTAATTCCTAAACTATTCTCAATGAGTTTGTTTTAATATAGTATTTAGTTTTTAAAATTTGAAAGCGAAATATCACTTTTTGATTTAGAATTCAGTTTTTTGTTGGCCCCACAAAACGCTTCGCAAAAGTGTCCTTTCTTCAAATCTTCAGTAAAACAGCGTTTTCAATAAAAAAATGAAAACTTGTTTTCAAAAGTGATATATTAGTTTTGAAATTTGTAAAACTATATATTTTTAAAACTGATAAAATGAATCAACTGGATATTTAACAATTTTAAGTACAATCTTCTTTTGTCTTCATATACTACATGGACCATTAAAGGGGAAAGGGCAAATGGGTTAAAGTTTGCAAAATTTTTTATATGGCTGAAACTTTGTCAAAGTAAACAAAAAAAAATTATTTTAATAACAACACATGCAAAATCTATTTTTCCAATACGTGCTTTAAAGGCATTAGCTGATTAGGTAAAACTTTGCATGGTTTTTTTAAGGTCTACAGCCATGGTTAAATTAATCAAAATAGTGTTAAAGTTACTTAAGCTTGCGTTTTACAATAAACGCTGAGTTGTCGCTCCCAATTGTAGAAACCAAGATACATCTCAAGTTTTGTAATCACTGGAAGCGACAATCTATTTTCTAATTTTTGTTAACGGTTTATGATTTAATAGCACGATGTATATAAATTATTTATTGCAAGACATTTGAATTGTTTTGTATTATGGCTGAACTGTGTTAGTAGATAGATGTGTGCCCATAATGTAAAAACGTCACTTTAAACTTTACTTTGGGCAAGTTTAGATATTTTGTTATTATAATTGTTAAGTTTTAAATATTTATTATAACTTTAGTTATGTGTGAAGGCAAAACAATTCTCTAATTTTTTAATCTTAAACTTAAAATTACACTAAAATTTGTTGTGTTTAATCTTGGACTAAGCGTTTTATCTTAAACATTTCTTAGTGTGAGATTATACTTAAATTGTTTTAAATTTGAATATTATTCGAACACTTGCCAGCGACAGACATTTATTATATGTTAATTAATTCTACAGTAGATGCGTTTTAAAAACAACCTAATATTATAAAATATGTTACAATGTGCTTATTTCTAAAACACGCGCACATTATTTTGGAAAAAATCGGCACAACGGTCAAAACTACAGCTAAAAAATTGATAAATTGGAATGCATGTCTCTAAGATTGATTACATCAACGCCAATATTTTACGAGATATTATGTAACATTTAATAACAGATGTGACAAAACCATATTTTATAATATATACAAATACAGGCATATATATAAATATAATTTTTCTCAGCAATGATTGTTTTACTATAGTTACTAAAGTAAGACTTTAATTTATAAGCTTTGCAAATATTTTTAATTTAGACTTTCTATAGACTTGACCCAGAGTTCTGACCTCAAAATAAGCATTTCTTTGTTTTATTAAGAAAACTTGTATTTTTAAATGTCAATCAAATGTAGCTTGGTTTATAAAACTTTTGATATTCTATTTGTTTTAATAATCTGGTATAAATAAACTGCATTTAAGCTTAAAAATAAACGCAAATTATTTTTTTATTCCTCTAATTGTACTGCAGCTTCACGCTTTGGAAAAATAGCGTAATATTCCAAAAATTGTAGGTTTAGTCAAAAGACCGTATCTTCAGCATTTTGGAACAAACAGGTTTATAAAGTTTCTCTATTCTCTAACAGTTTTTTATACAGTAACCACATATTATATTTAATCTACGTCACCAAAACAAAATAGGGATCTCTATCAAGTGTTTTACCGAAAAGTAAACAGTCTTTTCTATAAAATTTATAAATATGTTCTAAAAAAACTACAATAAGCATCAATAACAAACAAAAAATTTACTTTGCTTAGATCACGAGCGTTAATTATGTTTATCACAATAATCTGTAATAGAATTTATTTTTTATTAATTTTGATGTGAACATCTATAGCGGGTCAAGCTGCTGCATTCCGTGGCGACGCACTCTTCTGTTCACTGCGTAATCTCGATTGCTGGATCCTTTAGTCTTAGTTACTATCAACTAATTTTCACAGTGATATTGTGAAAATTAAATATAACTATTACTGAGTAATTGATTAAAACAATTGAACTGTTGCAATTGGAAATAATTTTTTGTATTTAATAAAATAAACATTCATTATTTGTAGGGAAAAATTAGTAATATTTTATTTTTTTATCGTAATCGGTCTTTTTATGCATATTTTTTGTACAAAATAATTTCGATGTCGCTAGGCGTGTCGTGACGGCTCACATTTTTTTATATTGTCAAGACATAAACATTAAGTTAAGAGATACTTCTAGGCACGCTGGATACAACAACATTACTTGTTGCTAATTGTAGTACACTTATCTGAAGAGTGCCTTTTCATTTTCAAAAATATTTTCTTTTAGAATTTTAATATTATTATTTTCAGCTTAAATATTGCTTGATTTAGGTTGTATTTTGCATAATACGTAAAGGAAGAAGAAAAATAAAATTAGTATAAGGCATTATATTAAAATGTATTATGCCAGAAATTTATTTTAATAACATAGAAAAAGTAGATGAAATCTACTTAGAATAAATATATTGTAACTTTAACAACACTTAAAAAAATAATTAAATATATGAGCATTTAAAAATAAAAGCAGAAACAGCTTTATTAATATAGAAATAGGAATCCATTATTCTCCTACGGCTCTAAAAAAATAATTTATGTTATAAATTACATAATATTTTGTTTATTTTTACGTCTCTTTTCCATTGGTCTTTGTTTCTTGCTCCAAAAGCTGAATAATTTCAGTGTTTTGCGGCAAACGTTTCAACAAAACGCTGATAAATCGGTGCTGGTCATCAAGGCGGTAGAAGTCAAGGATAAAGCTATGCAAAGCTGCTCCTTCTCCTAAATAAAAATCCATTTGGTTGGTACCAATCTCTACTCTAAAAAAGAGATCGTAGGCAAAATACCAATAATCATAATTTAGAATGCCACTCGTGGTTCTCTCAATAAACAAACCGAGAGAATCTAAACGAATGCCTTTTATTAGCATTGGGCTGTTTGCGAAAGGATGATCTTCTTCCGGATGCATTCTTAGCAACGTTAAAATCCATGTAAAACTCACTGATCCTGTGTCACTCATTCCAGCTAATAAAGTAATTTGCTTTTAGACCTTTCTGTTTATTTAGTTTTTCACGTTATACAAAACTAAGCTAAAAATAAACATAAGAAATTTTTTCAGATTTTTTGATTTGTTTTAGACCTACCCTGTATATTTAGTTTTAAACTTTGTACAAATGTATACAAAACTAGGCTAAAAGTAAAAGAGTTTATAGATTTTCTAACGTGTAGAACAAATAAAATAATAATACTAACCCTTTAGCAATTTGATTATAAAAAATATTTGACTTGTGTGCAAGATACATTTGTTATTAGACTGATTTAAATATTTTATGTTAAAAGAAACTGCTTTAAACCTATCTGGAAAAGTAAAAACATAGTAGATAAGGGAAGATAAGACAAAAAAGTAGAAACAGTTTTTCATACTGCTTTATAGCCATAATTAATAAAAATATAATATATTCATATTAATTCTATAATTTAATAATCTTAACAATCAGATTTGAATATATGTTACAAAATAAGTTCATATTTCATAATCTCTACTTCTTTATTTACTTATTTTTTTAACCATCTAACAGCTCATTTTATATAATAAAAAAATCTTATAAAGTTTTTTCTCAATAATAATAAAATGTTCAACAGTACATCTAAACATTGTACATGAATTCATGATTTATTTAGATCTAATTTTGCTAAGGAATTTTTTGATTAGTTCATACGCAGAAACGTACGATATTATGGAAAAGCTTTTGTCGGCAATTATACTATCAAAAACAATAAAAATGTCTCAAGCTAAATTTCACAGCAAGAGACTTTTGGGGAATTAGTAATTTGAGGACTCAATGCTGTTTTACATTTTAATTTAACAAACAATAAATGTAAACATAAGACTGTTATTTAATTATTTTATGCGGATGAATGTCTAAAGCTATAAATGTAGAAAGATAAAGTCCAAAAAGTTTCAGTATCAAAAACACTAAAATTTTTAAAATAAAATATTAAACAATTTTTGTTTTTATTTTTTGTTGCTTTTATTATGATTTTTTTACTAGTTTTTTTTTCTAGACTTTACTCTTTACCTTAAAAACTTTTTATTGATTTCTGTCAATTTGATGCAATTTCAAATAATTTTTTTAATTATCTGCAAATAGTTAAAAAACTGAATACAATAGCAAATGCAAAATGAAACAACAAAGCTAAACGTTGTACATAAAAAAATAATTTAATTCAAAAAATAAAAAAATTAAAGAAAAGAGGAAAACGATAAATTATAAGTTAATTATTGTGCCACATTATTCTTTTTCCGTGTCTGTCTACACGCCTGCTTAAATAAGACTTTACTCTTAAAATATAAAATATTAGACTTTATTACAGACTATAATTTTTTTATACAGGTCAATGCTTCCGAGGTACGCAATACTATAAAGTACTTAAATGATATAAAAAAAAATTATTAATAATTCATATCTATTTGTTGCAATTTTAAAGCTAAAATGACTAACAGTTAATATATGTCAGCTTATACAAATTTTAAAAGTTTTGTCTACCCTGAGTCGAAGTATTGAATAAAAAACAAAAGCAAAGAGCAAATACTATAGTAGGTTAGCTTTGAAGCCAACAATCTGTTTTTTTGAAAATTATTTTAATTTTTTTTTCTCTATTTTCAGTTTTGGGAGTGTTAAAAACGGACAAAATAAAAAACTGTAAACTATTTAATAGAATGAATATAAAAAAATTTAACATTTTTTTTTGATTAACAGAATTTGACTTAATGACAATAAGACCATTTTAAAAGTTCAGAGTTTTAAACAATTAAGCAAAAGTTTTTACTGAATTGAAAACAATAGATTCTTAATAAGATCAAAACAATTTTTTTTTTAAATTAGATCTGTAGACATGAACATGTTTTGCTCATATTAGAGCTCTTCAGCTTCATATTTTAATAAATTTGCAGTAACAAATTTATAAAAATTTGTAACAAATTTATAAAAATTTGTTACTGAAACTCTTATTTAGAGTATATGCATTATAACACGTAGAAAGTTGGTTTTTACACTTCTGATGTAAGGTTGCTTCTAATAGATGTCGCTAGTAATAGATTCTTGCTCATAATGTTATTGTGAGTATACTTCAAAACATAGACACATGTTATAAATTTTCTAATTGTTCAATATTGATGTATTTTTTAAATTTGTTAAGCTTTAGAAATGTATTTAAGAGTACCAAAGCAAATTTTTTGAAAACATTGTCATAAATCTACAAAACATCTTATAAATCAACAGAAGAACAAACGGAGGAACAGAAAGAAACAAACAGCGATTTTTGTGACCATTAAATTCAAAAATTTTTTAAAGCTAATAATAAACAAATGCAACGTATTAAAACTAATTTTCAAAAAATACTTTCGTTTATTGTATCGAAAGAGTCAAGATATTAAACAAATTCATTGAAATAGTTAATACTTAAAGATAATTTGTACAAATTAACAATCAGATGTAGTTTCTATTTTTTTGTAATTTTTTACAGATCTAGCTTTATTAACATTAGAGAAGATGAATTTCTAAAATAAAATAACTGGTAGAAAAAAGTATTAGTAATAATCTTACTCATGAGTATCATGAGGAAGATCCATTAGACATGTCCATCCCACGCCGCAGCGTGCGAATACTAATACGTCTTCTAATAATGTCTGGCCTTGCCGAATTAACAAATCTGACAAAGTCAGATGGAGTATGAAAATGGAAGAAAACAGTGCTGCAAAATGTAACATTTCTTACAAAAAATTCCGCTTGGTTATCTCCAATCTCTACTCCAATAACGTTGTCCAAAGAAATTTTCCAAAAATCAATATTTACTCTACCTCCTGTAGATTTCTGAATTATTATTTCAGAGTTTTCATAGCTTATATCTACTACAATTGGTGGTGATTCTCGTGGACCTGCTGCTCCTCTATTAGTTTCAAAAAACGCCACGCAATTTACAGGCATTGCCATTTTGGGCAGATTTTTTTTAATCAAATGTAAATTTTCAATTAGTTTTAACGAAACACACTGTACATTTGGCTTTTTACACTACACACAATTTGCAATCAGCTAAAAACACAAAATTTTTACGAAATTAAATCTTCAACTTTTGACAGGGAATGGGAATTAAACTGGAGAAAAAAGTAAATGAGATATCGGTGCAGATAAGAGAATAAAAAAGCAAACATGGTTGGCTGCTCGGCCAATAGTATGAAGAATAATATCTTACAAACAATTGTGAATTATTACATCCTTTCTGGACTAAGGTCTCAAAACCCTCAGCTATAAGCTTACATTTGTCTAAATCCTGTCTTGCAGCAACTCCAAAATTATTAAAAGTTTAAATCTTGGCTTTACTTATAACTCTACTCTGGGTTAATTAACAAAAATCGGTCTTTCTGAATCGGCTTACAGACCAAGAGCCGCATATTGGATAGTTCAGAGCTAATTGAGAGACACTTTAAGCATTGTCTTTAATTAAATTATTGTTAAAAAAATTTAGTCGTTGTGACATAACCTACGATTTTTCTTGCGTGTTATGCCCATCTCAAACAGTCATTGCTGATCACGCTGTATATATATATATATATATATATATATATATATATATATATATAATATATATATATTGTTTTTTATGTATTATGATGTAGGTAATAAGAATTAAGAGCACGTCGAGCTTTGGCCTAAAAATCAAACTTCTTTGTCGTCTATCTTACAGAAAAATTGAGCTTTTTTTACTAATAGTAGAAAAATACTTTATTTACAAAATAAATTAACATATTACTTTTTCAACATTTTAAAATACTATCACTTACAATTTATCTAAATAAACAATATTCAAGATAATGTGCTGTTTTCTTCATTTGTTTTTCGTCATGGTCAGTATGTCTATTGTTTTTTTTATTAGAATGTAGACCATCTGTGTCTACAAGTCACTGCCGTCAGAATTCGTAATAAAACTGACGAAAAAACTATTTATGTCTTATGTCTTGGTTGGAGAAGTTGTTCGAGGCATCCGTGCCATCAATATATCAAGAAACTTCATATAGTCTGTTTCTGATCTAAATTCTATTTCAATTTTAGTCTCTTTTGTGTAAATATCTAGCGTAAACCCTTCATCGTTTACTTGTAAAAAGTCGTCATAAAAAATAATCCAATAGTCCGAGTTCACCTTTGCACCGCAGGTTTTTTGAATAAATAGATGATTGTTCTCGAGATGTAATGTGGCTGCAAATGGATGTGCTTCAAAGTCGAGAGGTTTTTTTTTGTAAATCATTCTCACTACGGCATTTTCAAAAGGAACTATTGCTTCTGCCATTGTGCAAATCTTCCTATAACAAGGTTTACGAAATATCAAAATGTTTCAGAGGCCGGAAGATAACTGCTTTTAAGAAGAGATAAATCTTCAAGTAACTTTATTATTTTACTCTCGCAAATAATTTAAATTACAAACAACTGTGAAATTTATGAAAAAGTTAATTGTTCTGCTATCTGGTAGCAGAACAGATAAGACAAACAATAAAAAACAAAAGAAAAATAAGCAGTTTCCACACGGATGTTTTTTTCTTAGCATCAACGTTAAATCATCTTACTTTTTTAAAAATTAGCTAACTAGACAGAAAATTAAATTTTAATAAAAATTTTAGAACCAAAAAAACAAAATTTTTGACTAATGGAATAATCACTGAATGGTGAAAGACTTGGCTTTTATTTGCTCATTAATTAGCAAAACTATATTCACAGCTATACAAGAATTTTAAAAATAAGATGATGTCAAGAGGCGCTTAAAGAAATGGCTTTTTCGCTTATATACAGAAGAAACTTTTCTTTCTGGAGCCTCTTAAGCTAGCATGGATGGGTAATCAGTTCGCAGTTTTGAGACATTTATAAGAGATTTCTTAAAAAAATTGATAATGAAAGATAAAAAACTCTTAATTTGTCATTAATCAGCTAAGCCTGTTAAACAAACGCTCAAAAATTTGTATACCGAGTGTGTCATGTAAAAACAGTCCACTAAATATTTAGTATAATTTATCTTGTAAGAAAAAAAGCAAAGACTATAGCTGCTATTGAATTTAAGGAAAAAGAGGAGAGGTAACAAAGTCAATTGAACATAGAATTTGTAATTTAACGAGCTATAGTACAACAATTAAAGACATTTAGCAATAATTCTTTTTACAACATTTTGAAAAAATAATAAAATAAAATATATACACTAAATAATATAATAAAAATTAAATGTTTATAAAAAAAAATGAGGTGAGATATTACTATTTTGTGTATTTCTACCTCCTGTATCGGAATAAATAATCACTAAAAAATAAAATCTGATATTCTTCTATATGTATATTTTTATGTTCTATATGTTTTATTAAAAATGATGAATGAAATTTATACACGCTTTTATGGCCATTTTGTACAAAATATCTACTAAAAATAAAAATGAAATTACTAGAAGGTTTAACAGAAACAAAAATTTTATTTACAAAATTTTAGTTTTAGCAAAATATTTTTTCTAAAACTTATTCATCTTTCCAAATAATCTAAATTGCAAGAAATGATGTTAAAACTTATTAAAAAAGTGATGACAAACAAGATGACAGAGAAGACAAGGCAAAAAAAATCATAAAGTTTAAAAATTTCTACATTGATTTCTGCATTGGAACTGAAAATAATAATAGTAGTTTTTATATTTTAGAGAATTGAAACTTTTTTTATAATATCATTACTACATTTTTTGTTTTTACAAAAATAATTTTTTAAAGAAAAACTAGCTAGAATTTTGTAGAGAAATTGATAATTATTTTCAAACCAACTTGCTTTTGTCTGAGCTAAAAAGAATTTTTTTTTGTTTTTCGATATATTTTATAAATATAAACGGGTTTAGTTACCAGTTGCTGATGTTTTAAAAATTTTAATACGACAGTAAAAGTTGCTAATTTTTTATTCAAATTAAAAATAAAAATCAATTTTTGATCAAATTTCTGCCACAGTTACGTCTCTATAGTTATAATAATCTAATGATTGAATTTTAAAACCAAAATGCTAGTTTTTTCTTTTTTTTTTTGATGCAGGCGGTTACTCTGCTAGACATAATAATTGACTTAAAATG
The DNA here is from genome assembly GCA_947359425.1 of Lagria hirta. Taxonomy (NCBI): domain Eukaryota; kingdom Metazoa; phylum Arthropoda; class Insecta; order Coleoptera; family Tenebrionidae; genus Lagria; species Lagria hirta. The sequence goes on from OX375799.1 coordinate 5,509,645, forward strand.
ATCTACCTCACAGAGTTAAAGCACTTTACAAATTGCTAAAAGTAGAGATAGCTTTAGAGAAAAAATTAAGCAAATCTGATAGTATGGTTTTAAATTCCAAAAATTAGTCAAAAGTCGAATTCTAAAGAAAAAAAAAATTGAATTTTCTACAATTATCCCTGGAAAATTTTTATGTTTGCTTTACAACTTTCAACAAAATAGGTTTAGTTGAGTTCTCTTAGCAAAAATTAAGCTAATCTTAAAGAATGTTAAGTTGAATGCTAAAGAAAGAAAAGTAGAATTTTCTAGAATTATCTTTGCAAGGTTTTTGTGTTTGTTTCACAAATTGCTAAAAGTAGAGATAATTTTAGACTTTTTGCAAAAATTAAGCAAATCTCAAAGTACCGCTTTTAATTTAAAAAGTCAGACAAAAGTCATGCTAAAAGAAAAATGGTAGAATTTGCTAGAATTATCTCTGCAAAATTTTTGTTTGCCTTAAAATTTTTAAAAAATCGATATAGGTTTAGTTGAGTTGTCTTAGCAAATCTTGAAATATGATTTAAAATTCCAAAAAACTAGACAAAACTCGGATGCTGAAGAAAAAAAGTTAGAATTTTCTAGAATTATCTCTGCAAGATTTTTGTGTTTGTTCTACAAATTGCTAAAACTAGAGATAATTTTAGATGAGTTCTTTTTGCAAAAATTAAGCAAATCTCAAAGTATGGTTTTAAATTTCAAAAATTAGTCAAAAGATGAATGTTAATGGAAAAAAAGGCAAGATTTTCTAGTAACTGATGTTTTGTTTTGTCTGCAAAACGTTTAAGTTCTGTTAATTTAGACAAATTGCTGCAGTTTGTTTTTTATAATGCCTGGATATTTTGCACTAAACACGCATTATTTAAACATAAAATAAATGTTTAGAAAAACATAAAGGCTTAGCTGGCATATCTGACAAAACTTGGATAATAAGACCAAAATTAATAAATCTCATGATTGTACAATTCCAGGTGTTAAAAAAAACTTTTTTTAAATAAAAAAAGATCAAATATAATAGTAACAAATACAGTTTTGTTGCAAATTACAAATTGTATTATTACAATAGACAGTATTAGCACATAATTTTAACATTTTGAGTTACTTCTATAATAATTAATTGTAGTAGGTAATTTATTAATTAAATTTAAACATTAAATTAGAAAAAGACATACAAAGTTTTATTTATAACAATATGTATATAATCAGGCTGTTCCTCCTTCGTCCTTATTGCTGTTGCAGTGCTCACTTTTCTCAAGTTTAGGTTCAGTGTTTTCAATATTCTAAAACAAGATTATTAAGAAAATAAAATAGATATTATTCCTCACCTAAAAGTTTATTTTAGTTTTTTTCCTTGTCTTTAATTTTATCTAACTCTGGATTTGAGTTAATAATAATGAACATTGACTTCGGTAAACATAGCAGCAAGTTGTTGGCGAATCTCTCATGGTCATTATTATTAAAAGGGAATTTTACACAAACTGATTTCTTGTGCTTAAAGCCTAATTTCATTTTCTTGCCGTCAATTTTTATCCTCAAAAACTCATCAAATTTGACTATGAAATAATCACAATTTAACACGCTACCAGTGTTTCTATCAATGACTAATTGATTTTCTTCAATCCGCAAATCGGCCAGAAATGGAGATTTTGCAAATTCTTTGCAATTCTCCGGGGTTTTTATTAAAACTAAAACACGTTCAAAATTCATACCAATTATGTAGAGCCTAACAATTGTAGATAATCAATTCAAGTAAACCCCAGCAATAATTTGTTATTTTAAATCAATTCATCTACGTGCCATAAATTAAAAGATAAATAATTATTAAAAAAACTAGTATCAAAGAAGATAAAGGAAAAAAATTATCAGTCTTGAAACTATTTCTTCACAATGGAAACAACATTTAAAAAATCTTAAAGCTTTAATTTATAAATCAAAAATATTATTTTTATCAAAAATTATTTTATTGTTAAATAATTTTGTATTTTTCAACTGTTTTCACAACTTTTGTTGATTTCTAAACATCTAATTTTTAATAATTGTCAATAAACTACTGTTGCTGTTGCCTTTGCGTTAATATTTATATTTGAAGCTTGTCAAGAGGTTAATATAAAAAATAAAAGTACAACTAATTATTGCAATGTATTTTTATATTCTTTAAGATACAACAAATTATTATGATTAAAATTGACATTTATAAATAATTATTGAGCTTAAAAAAACAATTAATAAACAAAATGAAAACTGAAAAACGATTCGTTGTTTCTCTCTTGACTTAAGCATGGCTATGATGCTCATTCTCTCTTTCCTAAGAATATGAAGCAAATACCAATCATTGTTGTGAAGAGCACCTATATAAATAAGTAAAAGTCAAAAATTTTGTTTAAATATTTGGTCTTCTTACCCACTAGTTTGGGAATCTGCTGGTTCGACCTCTGGTGGCACATAGTCGCGAACCACAGGAATGATCATACTCAAACGCGCCAAAAACTCTTTTTGAAACTTTTTATAATTGTCAAGCCGAAGGGGCCCTGTAAAGACACATCCTAAATAGATAAAGCCCTCTTTCACCTTGACATGCGTTTCAGGGCCATACATTTTTACTTCAAGAACATCATCGTAGTCAAGAATCCAATAGTCTAAGTTTTCAATGGAACCATTACATCTTTCAATCATCATATGTTCTTGATACATTCGTATATGTGCCACAAATATACTTTCCTCAAAATTATACAAAGGACCTCGATCGAATCTTAGTAACACTGCCGTGTTGCTAAAGTCCATTATGCTTATTGTCTTCGGCTTTTTTTATTGACACAAAATGGGATAAAAATTTGACCTTAAAAATCACCTTGTATAATTAATGTTTTCGCTAAAAAAACAGACACAAAGTTAGATGTTTTAGAAGCTGTTAAATTGTGACATTACCATAAAAGCTTTGACATAAACATTAACAATACAAACTTTTTTAAATATTCTCTAATGAATAATTAACCTAAAATCAATGTATTTATTGACGATATATAATTTAAACTGATTGGAATACTTGAAAGTTGAGCAAAAACAGTGTTAAAACCAGCTTGGAAAACAAATGCAAAAGAGATAACATGAGAGATAAGCTACAAAAAAAAGTAAGAAAGATTTGACATTGTATCTTAAAATTCAACAACCTAAAAGGCTTTTTTACAAAAAATATTATGAATAATAATGCTTATTTTTCATAAGTTTATTTAGCAGTTGTGTCCATCGTACATTTTTTTATATTTTGTCTGCTAAAAAAATATATTAAATTCAATTAATTTTTGCTCAAAAATATTTTGGGCAATATCAATTAATATATACCGTTGGATGCAAAAATCTGAAACATAACCGTGTGTTAGCTGAAAAAATGTTTTTATTAGTAGCAGAATAAAATCATTCCGTTGCAGAAAAAAGACTAAATTGTTTTCAAAATAAAAAAATACTCTTACTTTTTCGAAAAAAATTAATTGAGGTCGTTTATTTAATTCAATTTTGTCTATACTGGATTGATGTAATACATTCACAATATGCATTTAACGCATTTTGTATTTTTCTCCAATTCTTTCTAACTTGTTATTCTTTCTTTTTTTGCTAGTTTTTATTATTTTTTTTCACGGATTTTTTTTTATTATTTTTATTTTATTCTACTTTGTTTGCTATTTCTTTCAGTTTCTGGCCTCTGTATCTTGTCAAATTGTTGTTTTTTACATTCACTGCATTTCTCTGCTATTGCAAGCAGTAAATAATAAAAATTATTAAATAAATTTCATTTAATGCTTTTTACTAACTTTTTTTTTTTACTTTTATTTTATTGTTTTGGAAGAGAAAATTAGATCAGCAACAGAATGAAAATCATTAAAAATTAGATTGAGAATAAAAAACAAAAAAAAATGTAGGATATTTTTAATATGAAAAACAAAAATAAGAAAAACAAATGAATAAACTAAAAAATATTATAAAAGAAAAATGTTTGGTGTAGAAGACATTGTTGTCAACAAATTATGTTTGTTCAAAGTTGATTTTTTTTAATTATAGTTTTACATCCTCATCATTGTTTTGAGAATAAACTGAGACAAATGACTTTAAGCCAGTTAAAGCTGTAAACTAATTAATTGCAAAATTTTAAGATATACTAGTCTAAAAATAATTTACTAATATTAAAAAAATAAAATTGATAGAAGTATATAAAAATAGAAAAAAGCTTGTAGTAAAAGGAAATAAGCAGAAACTGTGTGTAAGCCTAATAAATCAAAATATTTTGATAAGCTTTTTTGTAGGTATTATTGACAAGTGCACTATTATAAGCCAATTATCCGACTTGTCAAACTGTTTAAGCGCTTTTGTAGCAGTAAACATTAAAAAGTAGGTTGTAGTAGATTGCTAACATTTTACAAACCCAATAACTTGCCATTGAGGAAAAATAATTTGGGTAAACGTTCTAATAATAATAATTGTTTATTTACTAGGCTTTGGAACAAATTTTGGAAAAACAACAAATAAATAACTAGAAAAAACATAAAAAATGTTGTAGACTACATGAACAAGCAAGGTATTATTTTTCTTAATTTAGTAATCAAGCAAGCAAGGCTTATCCTACTTTATATATTATAACATCGAACAAACTATTATTTTGATTTTAAACAATGATATTTATTTTTTACAACATATGCACTAAAAATAGAAGAAACAATTAAAACATTGATAAAATTAATTTTACAGTGACCAATTACGTTTAGGTGAAAAAATTAGTTTTTTGGTGAATTTTTTTATTTTATGTTGCATTTTAAGGCATTTTCTTGCTGACGTGGTGTTAAAGATACTACCAGAACTAAAAAAAGCTTATGTCATAGACAATTAATTACTTTTTTTTACTCAAGCTTCTTAAGAAGCAACTGGTTTCCTTACAATCACATTCAAGATTTCCGAAATAAAAGAAATCAAAAAACAATTAAATGAGATCTCTGCCATTCTAAGATTGCAGTTGGTTTCATTACAATGATTTTCAAGATTACAAAAAAAGAATTTATAAAATCAGTTGATCTTCTTATTGATCATCTTCTGGGGCTGGTTCTAGTTCCATGTCTACCAGTTGATGATCACTAAACAAAGTTTAAAAATTATAAAACAAGAGTTTTTAATTTTTTGATTTTCTTACTCTAGAGCCCTTGGTGGACGACGAAGAACTGGTTCAAATGGTGGAAAGGGTTGAACGTCAATTTCAATATTTGCAACCTCACGCAATCGCGTCTGCAAAGCATCTTTAAACTCCATCGTGCTTCTGAGCCCAATGTGACTTCTAAATGGCAATGCTAGATAAACTAAACCAGTTCTAACATGGCATTTTACTTCGTTTCCGGTAATAGTAACGTCAAGAAAATCTAAGTAATGAAGATCCCAATAATCAAGTCCTTCTGCTCCGTTGTGAGCTTTCTGAATCGTCATTCTCTGCAGATTTACACGTATATGTGCAATAAACATATTTGTTTCAAAAATTGGTACTTGGTGTCTGTCAAATCTCAGTAACACCAGAGCGTGATCAAAATGCTGCATCCTGACCGCGATCTTCCTTTAATTTCATCCACCAAGAAAAAACTTGTTATCAAACGTTTAATTTTAAATTTTGTTTGCTTTATATCAGATCACCACCATTCGAGATGTTTTCCAAAATTGCAAAATAATTATTATCCTCCGTTGGTTAAGCTTACTTTCGATCAACGCCAAAGCTGTATTCTAAAAGCTGTAAAACAAATGGTTTTAAATATTCAAAACGGCTAGAAACAATGGTAGAAGAGGCCTGGAAAGAGAACTTTTAATCATATACAAAGCAGATAATATAAAAAAATAGAAGTCTTTATCAAAACCTGGTTTGTACAAAAAACAGCTCACAAAATAATCTCAGATCTACTTTTTTATCTACAGAAACTCGGAGTAATAACAGTACCAACAAACATCGTGTAAATTATTTGAAATACAGTGTGATCTACAATTGTTTGTGGAAAACAAAATCAGAGTCTTAGCTCAATGCAGTGCTGTTAGTTTGACATAACAGAAGTCAAAAAACAAATGTCAAACCAAAACGCGTTGCATCAAGCTAAGAGTCTGATTTGGTTTTTCAAAGCTTTCTCTTATGTAAATAATTGTAGATCACACGGTAAGATCTACAACAAAAAATGTCTATATTTTTATAGCAATTTAGCAAAATCTAACTGGGAGATGTTAGACTGGTGCCAGATTAACAATTGTGTTTTTTCAAAAATGCTTAATTAAAAATAATACTTTTGAAATATCAAAATGAAAAATAGACTTTACTAAGTCAAGTTTAGTACATTTACATTTGTTTTTATATTAAAAGTTTACTGAAGACTGTCACATTGTCATCTGAGTTGACAGAAATTAGTTTCTAAGCAAGTAGCACTCTCTATACTACGAGTACATTTTGTTTTTTTTTTTTGAATTCTTTACTGTCTTTAATTTTATTAGCAAAAAAAATTTGAAAAGTGATAAAGACAAAGCAAGTTGCTTCAATTCACAAAGCATAAGCTTTGTAATTTATACATAATTTGTGGTTATTAGGTCTAATAAGCACATAAAACGTTTTTTGTTTAGTAATAATGTAGTAGCATGATATAATAAGATTTGACAAATTAGGTATTTAATGTTTTCTGACATTAATTTCTATATTACAACTTACATTATTTCTCTATCGAATTTTTACATTCTGTCTTTATTTTTTAACTCTTATTCCTTTTTTGTTTTTGTTTTATCACTTATCTACTTCTAACATTATGGTTATATTTTACATTTTTTTTTGTTTTTTTCATATTTTACTGTTTTTTTTATACTCTAATGTTTGTTATTTTATTTTTCTGAATTCAAGTAACATTCTTCTTACTACATTTGATCTTAATTTTTTCAATTTTTTAATGTTTTAATAATATTAGAAAGATGTTTATTAAGGCTTATAAGTTTTTTTAGTAGGCAGCCATAAATATTTTAAAAGCCCAATTGTTCAAAAATACAAAAAAATTGGTTGTTTTTTTAGGCTTTAAATAATGCTGACACGTATTTTCCTTAAACATAAATAAAAAATAGGAAAAACAGGAATTGAAAATTGGAGTAAATTTAAAGAAGATTAGAAAAAGGTAAAAATCGTTTATTATAACTACATAATTGAATAAACAAACTGTATTGTAACTTATTTTGTATAATATATAAGAATAAATTATTTTTATTAACAAAAACTGTTAGTTTATAATCTTAAAACATTACAACAGAGACAAAAGAAATTTATGTTGGTACTGTACTCTTTTCTCTCTCCTCAAAATGGCTGCCTTTAGCGTTATTTCTTTGCAGGACTACTAAATTTGTGCGAACGTCCACTAAAACAATTGGAAAATGTCAGAAAAGCAATTAAATATAAAAATTAAGCAAAATCAACGATTTTTTTTTAAATTTGTTTTTTTGTGTATAATTGGTTAAATAATCATTTAGTTTTCTTACCAAAAAGGTTCCGGTGCCGGCGGTGAATCAGTATCCCGGGTAACAGGAACCGTCAGAGGCAAAAGTGGCAGTAGCACTCCAGCAAATTTTTTATGATCTTTAAGCCGAAGAGGATATCTAAAAGTAAATCCTAAAAAGATTTTACCCTCTTTCAAAGTAAACTCCATTTCAGTGCCATAAATTCTTAGGCCTAGAAAATCTTCAAATTTGACATTATAAAAATCAAAATTTTCTGCGGTTCCTTTAGTTCTTTCAATAACCAACATTTTTTCTTCTACGCGTATATCTACTATCATTATGTGTTTTTCAAAATCATACTGAACGCCTCTGTCGAATTGAAGTAACACCATAACTTTATCGAAAACGACCATTGTAGCTTTTCAGTTTTTCTTTCTTAAAAAAAACACTATACTCTATATTGCTAAAATTTTCAAAAATGTTATACCTTTTCTAATTAATTTTTAAAAAATAACCAAACCAAATTGACTATTTACAAGAACTTTACAAAATACACTGATAGAAATACCTGAAACTAACAGAAAGAAATGCTAAAATTATTTGAAAAAGTAAAGGCACCTCAGATAACAAAGCAGATAAGGCAAAAATAAGAAACAAAAAATTAAAGAGTGCTTCAGATCATTGCTTGAATATGGCTTTTTACAGCAACTAAAAGACTTTATTTATAAAAAAAGTACTATTTTAAAACTTAGATTTTAGTTTTTTTAATTTAGTAATAAGAGAAACGTAGAATAGAAAAACAAATATTTTGACAAAATGGTACTTTTTGCATTATTTTTATTCCTAATTTTTAAATACGTTTTTTTTATTTACCTATAGTTTTGGTTTTATTTCAAAATAATAATAATAAATAATTATTAAATATTATTATATTATTTATTGAATATTATTGAAAAAGTAATTTTGTCATCATTGTCATTACTTGTCAAAGACCGTAATGATTTTTGAATCCAGCAAAATTGCTGTGTCTCCGGGACAAGGACTGCTGGCGCATAATAATAATTAATATTAAAAAAAACTAATTTAAAAATTACAGGTAATAGATTTTTTTAAATATTTTTTACGTGTCAAATTTTATTTGATTCTGGTAAGTGCTTATAACAATATTGGACGGTTTTTATACTTTTGCTACACAATATAATAATACAGAGTGAGTCATTAAAGTGAGATTAATCTCTATTGCTTTGCTAGTGGTTAAATGTAAATTTGAATAACCGACTCTCTCTGTATACGGCTAGCTCAATTTTTAACTATTTCTAATTTTGTAATTTATAATTAAAAGTTTACAACTTACAAAATTTTAGCTTTTTAAAAAAAAATTTTAACAGTTTTACTTTTGAAGCTTACACATTAAAACAATATTGGAAACGAAATATTTTTATTGTTAAATAGATTTTGAAATGACAAAAAAACATTATAAAGCAATAAGAGAGTTAGATTGGATACTTAATTAGCACATTTAGCATTTTAGTCTGAAAGCCATATCTAAGATATGTATGATTTTATATCTCTTTTGGTATTGTTTTAGGACCAAAATTTATTGGTAATGTATAAGTTAAGAGTATTTTCTTTTATTAATTATAAGAAGAATTTTAGCAGGTTTTCATATAATTTGGATGCTAGACACAATAAATGGCAAATAATTGTTTATTTAAATTTGGTAATTAAACAAACTATATCATAACATAACTAATATAAAATGTAGAATAAATTCATATTTGAACAATAATACTATTTTTTTTATTTTACTACATATTACCATTAAAACTGGAGAGGACATTGAAAAGTGTATCGACACATTATTGGTGTAAAGGACCATTATACAAAAAAGAAAAATCGAAAACACTCAAATCAATCATCAATTGGCACAAATTCCAGTTGTTCAGCTTCTGGCTGATCATTTTCTTGAAGCTGTTCAGCTTCTGGAAGATTTTCTGGATGTTCCGCATGTCTGATCGTAACAGAAAATGTAAGCAAATTATAAAATTCATTTTATTATCTTACCCATTTACACGAGGCACAATTGGCCGAAATCCTACCGGCAGAAAACTAATTAAAATAAAAAATGTTAGAAAAGCATGATTCACAAAGCTATTTAGTTGTCTCACCCAAAAACCTGTTGTATGTGTGGCCATTCATGAGGTTCTCGACTATTAATTATATCAACATGATTAGGTAACAGTGGTACCAATCGACGAGCAAAGTCAAGACACTCATTTAGATGAAGTAGCCCTCTAAAGTTGAATGCTATAAAAATTGTGATATGGGCTAAGCGAATTTCTACTTCAGGGGGACCAATTCGCACCCCAAGAAAAATGTCATAGCTCAAATCCCACACATTCTGTTGTCCATGCTGATTGAAATTATTTCTGTAAAGAACCAAACTCCTCGGCTCTAACTGTATCTTTGTAATGTACATATTTGGTCTTTCTATCATAACAATTGGCCTTCTTGGTTTGACAAATACTACAACTCTGTCGAACTGAGTCATTATTCTGATTGCTATTTTTAGTTTTTTTTTTATTGAAAACGGTGTAATAACTTCAGACAAAGCAGCTGCTTCTAAGAAACGAAAAAGAGTGAAAGCTATCCTAAAAGAAATAAAACTGCATGATAAGAGCTTCTAAATCTAATATCTAATAGTATCGTTAAAAAAAAAACGTTTATTTCCTTTTGAGAATGATAAGAAAAACACTTTTTGAAAAATGGAAGTTATTATTAAAAAAAAAGAATTGCCACAGCCAATTATCTCGATTTAATAGAGACTAAATAAACTCCACGGTATATCTAACCATCAAAAACTTACAATTTCTTGAACTAGGTTTTCACCCACCTAATGCAACTTTTTAATCAACTAAAAATTGCTTTTGGCATGTGAGAACTTCCAATCTACTTTTCAGTGGAAACCATTTTTCTGCATTGAGACTTTTCAAAAAACAAGTGCAAGAATATATATTTTTTTTGTTTTCTTAAACCGAATATTACTGCAATAAATCCGTAAAAATTAATTCAGAATTAGCAACAATTTATTTTTTGACAAATGTAAATGATTCTGACGTTTTTGGTTCTGGAAGATCTAATAGATCTAACATAACCTAGATCTACAGATGTCTTTGGATTATTAAAAATTAGCGAACAAATATGTTTCAAATAATTTAAGTTTTAAAGTTACAAAAAAAGACTAAAAATCAAATTTAGTTTAAAAAAAACAAACTTTTTTGAAAAAAATTTCCAAATATTTTGATGTAAATAAAAACTCATTTTTTTACAAAAATTATTGCGCAATCTCTCTAAGGGCTAATAATATACAAAAAAAACACTTACCTCTAAAATTTAAGCTTTTTTTAAATAATTTCTGAAAAGTAATTAGCCTAAAATTGTAATAAATTTAATAGATTTTTATCACCAAAAGTATGTGAAACTGATTTGAACAGTTGTTTTTATAAAAAACGGTTCAAAAACCTAACAGATAAAACCGTAAAAAAACATAAAAAGTGTAAGACAAGCTTGACTTATTTTTTCATATCACTAGAGAGTATTAATATAAAAATCAAAAAAGTTTGGAACAATTTTGACACTATGGAGCACTATTATTTTAGAAGTTTGTTTGCCAAGATAGTTTAGTTTATGTTTTACAAAAAATATATATATAATAATAATTATAACGGCTTGTTTCGGCTTCGCACGGAAGCCACGGTAATCAATAGGCATTGAAACAGTCTTAAATACAAAATAATTTATTTAGACATTGTATGATTTTGATCGGCATTTCTATAAACTTTTAAAATGTAAAAAAGTAGTTATAGTGACAGAAATACAATAGTTGGACATATGGTTTGTAGATATTGATATGTTCTATAAAATTGTAAAACATTTTTTTGTTATATCATCAATACTTCCAACATTTTATGGCTAATTTTTTCACATCTTGTTTTAGTAGGAATTTGTAAAGATCTCTAATTTTTTCTAGTAATAAACACAGCTAATGTTACTCAGAGATAATGTAGCTTTCTACTAGCAAAAGATCTTGTAAAATCGGTGTCTAGTATTTTTTGAGTTTATTTCTTACATATAAAAATAAAGGAATACAAAAATATGAATCTTTTCTTATAATATTAGTATAGATAAATCTATCAAACTGATAATGTGTCTTTGCAATTTCAATTATATAACACGCTTATGTCTACACAAAATTGCTGCATTTTTTGACTATTGCATCGAGCTGAAGATTAGAAAAAAATATGATTTCAACATAAAAGTCTTAAAAATTGATATAAAAAGTTGAATTGGAGTAAACTTGTCATTTGTCAGCTCAAAAAGAGACAAAAATATAATACAAAGTGTTTCTATTTGTTATCAACTTGTATCCATTATTTACTAATAGGTCAGAAATACATTTTATCAGCTAAAGTAAAAAAAATATATAACTTTGGTATTCAAATACCAAACGGTATTTGAAATACCAAATAAAAAGGTTTGACTTTGAGACTAGAACAATGTTGAGACGTACTCATATGTTCAGTTAATTTTGTAAAAAATTTGACACTATTGGTGTCAAAGATATTTTTAAGATTTTGTGCTGTCAAAAGATCTAGAAAGTGTTGTAGTATATAATACACACAGAAATGTTGAGAAAAAATATAAAATACCTAATCTACACTGTAAAAACTTAACTACTGTTTTGGTCATACACTAAAAAACTAGAAATATAAGCTGTCAACTAACCATACAAGAGAAGATGAAAGGAACAGAAAAACCACTAAGATGCCACACGTCTAAACTAAAAGATCAAAGCAATAGAGTAAAAGAAACAATACAGTCTAAGACAAAAGAAGAACAGCTTTATAACTAAATTTTCTTTAGATAGAACCTCGAAAAATAAAAAACAAGATTTTTTAACTTCTAAAATAAATAATAAACTAAGAAGCAAATGGACAATATATTAATAAAATTATGAATAACAGAGCACAATAATCAAATACATTGAACAGAAATATGAAATACTTTTAAACATTTACCACATAAGCATTAAATAAAAAGAATTAATTGGTTGTTTTTTACTACTAATAGAGTTACTTCTTTTTCTTCTTCTTTCTCTTCTTCTTTTTCTTTTTCTTGACTAATAGTCACCTGCACGTGGATCGTCTCGAGATACACTAAACAAAATGAAAAATATTGGAAAATGTATCAAGTGATCTTTTTAGTACTTACCCATTTGGATCTGCTGGATAGCCATAGCTGCCATAAACGGCTACGTGCCGCGGCAATAGTCTAAATAAAGCATGAGCAAATCTCTCAGTTTCGAGATCTTCTCGAGGCATCGGTATTTGAAATGTTAGATTAGCTCTACCGTACGTTAAAAACACTATTACTCTACCACGTTGAATACTTATTTCTATCATATGTTGGTACCTAAGATGCCAAAAGTCCACATTTTCAACCTGGCCTGTGAGTTTATCAATAAAAATCCCTTCTTCAGCTATGCGTACTTGTGCATTATAGGATAAGGGATCTCCTACTATATCATTGTATATTATTAAACAATCAACATCATTAAAAACATTATTTGCTAAAGCTCGCGGTAATGCTGCTGCACCTTGTGGTTCTTGACCTGCCATTTTTTGAAGTTTTAGATTTATCAGCTATGATTCTTCACACTATAACTATAAATACAAAATTAGTATACTTTGACACTGAAAACTAAAAAAGTTTTTAGAGCTTGTCTTAAAAACGCCGTTAATTACAATGTAATCATCTTCAAAATAAAAAAGAAAACGTAGCTATGTTTAATTAAACTTCTTTCGCAAAAATGATTACTTCGTAATTCAAAAAAAGTATATAAAACCATGTTTAAAATGCCATTCTTTTAATAGTGTTGAAAAAAACTAGGATATACAAACCTGCTCTGTAAGTATTAAAAAATTGAAATATGTAGATATTGACTAAGTGAGCAAAGCAAAATAATTAGCTCGAATGATTTGAATACTTCTAAACATAAAAAAGAACGTTAAGACTGTCTAAAAAACTAAAATTAAACCAGATAACAGAACAGATAAAACAAAAAAAAAACAAAAAGCAAAGAATGCTTTACATTACTCGCAGATATTGCTATAATTGTCTAATTGCCTAAACAAAATAATAATTTGTGTCTTAATTGTAAACCTTTTTTTTAATATAAAAAATAATATACTTCGTAGATTAACTTATAATAATTATTTTTGTAAATTTATATAGCTAAAAATTCTATACAGAGTGTTCCATGACCATAAGAACAAACTCTGGAAAAAAAAGCCGTCAAATCAGAGCAAATAAATTAACAAATTTTTGAAAATTAAATTAGAATTGTAGTTTTTCTCCAATGAAGATAATAGAAATGATGTGACGAAGAACTGCATGAGACAGCTTTTTGGCGCTGTATTTTTCAACCGCTGAATATGACGTGACGT